>CM060973.1:60648617-61248617 GCA_030765045.1 Tenodera sinensis | reverse complement strand
CAGAAACACTATCAGCTTCGATAACTGTTTGGAGTTACGTTTCTTGTATTTCTTCTACTCCCGACATATCTCCCTCATCTGAATTGGTACATACAACTGGGCTGCACAAAAATATTGCAGTCAACTGCATAACAAACAACACAGGGAAGCAGAGCTGTGGAGTATCATAAAATCAAATATTTTGCTGGTATGTTACCGAGGTCACAGTAACTGCTCGTTTGCAGGTCATCCGTTAAGAACAAATACGCGACCTTTAACCGTGGGATGAGCAGCTGAAGGAAACTGACAGTTTGTTGGACCAAAAACGTTTTGGAGGGCCTTTGATTAATGACGGTGTAGAAGTTCTGCGGGCTAGCTACTAAAGGAACCCCAAGAGATCAGTGTGCTCAAGAACTAAGGCAAAATAATACTACGCTTTATCAAGTTTTAAAGAATCCTCCACTGTACGGGTTATTATACACGATATCCGGTCAACTGATTGACCTAAACGATTTGATTTTACAATTCAGATGTTTAATGAGATAGACAATGATGAACTATTCCTACAGAAGGTTGTATGCGATAAGGCCATATTCCATGTGTGTGGATACGTTCATCGTCATCGTGGGGATATATGCTACTGAACATCCACGTGTTTACATTTCTATCTGACGTTACCTTGGTCATCTCTTGTTCTCTTCCGACCCCGATGCTATTAGGGTTCCTGAGGGCTAGGGAGTCTTTATTTTTCCAAACTCTCCATTTCTCTATAAAACCTTAACCCCTAACATGCTGACCTGTCATGGCATGTAATACGTCCTCTGATTGGTAATCAGAGGATATGGTCGGTGAATTTATTTTGATAATTCTCCCGGTCAGGTCGGCATCATTCAAATCTAACATCTAACATCTAACATTATATACCAATACACAAACACACAACCCATAGACTCACACATAGCACAACAATTCATAAAATACATACATAATGCATACACAAGAAGCTACAGAAGAACACTTATAAACACAGCACAAAAGATGAAAACCATACAAGAAACACCAACAGACAAAAACCCTCCCCTCATTACACTAATACAAGTTTACGACAAGTACCAAGAACAAGAAGAACAGAAACTACGAGACCATTTACAACACTTTCAAAACATCTAGACACAAAACAAAAAACACACACAAAAACCCCAAAACATACAAAAACACACCACACATATAAAAACTGACAATGAGCCTTGCAGCAGCACAAAATAAAAAACAAAAACCAGCAGAAAAACTTAAGGTCTTTTTGGGCAGAATCATATAATGGAGCCATGGATGTGGAACACAGGAACTGACACAGATACACATAATACACAAATTACAACACACTACACTACACAATGTCAACAAAAACACAATAAACATCAATATGCACCAACGCCGAGGGAACTCCCAATCCGTATCAAAAACAAATACCACACTAGGCTGAAGAGGGATTTCCCTAAACAGCCCGGGCATGTTGTAAAACATGCCCAAATAAACATTTTTCATTTCATTTCATTCGGTCAGGTCGGTGAGACCCGTAAACCAACGACAGGTGTGGTCCTCCAGACATTCTGGGGGTTGTGAGAGAGCGATGCGACCGCCAAAACATAAAAATATGGTGCTCTCTAAAAAGCGGTTACATTTATTGCTAAGTCTCTTCAATATTTATTGAAAAATATTGGAGAGCAAGAGGATTAATGACTTCATTGTCAGAAATCCAGCATTAGCTAACAACAACATTGTGTATGAACGTAACACCCTGATCCGCATTCTTTGCAGAGCAGCTTATGACGTCAAATATCTTGATAGATTGCAATTGTATGCAGTGCACAAATTCTAGAAACAATTCAACAAGACAGCGCTGCGGAATTTCTGGGTAAATTTCCACAGCGATGATCAGAAGTGCGGTTACCACAATCCCCGGAATTAACGCATTTCGATTTTTACTTTGGGGGCCATATGAAGGAAACTGCGTACAGTGTTCCTATCAACGGCATTTATAATTTAATGTAGAGAATGAGAGACTGCTCACTCTTACATTTCAGTCTTTAAACATGTGTGGGATGAAGTAGAATATTGTTTAGATGTGTGTAGAGCCATAAATGGAAGCCACATTGAACTGCACTGACAGATATGCAAACTTGGACGATTTTCCATTCATTTGGTGAAGGTTTCACATTTATATCTTGTTTCGTTCCTTATCTACGACCGGTCAAACTGCACCGTGACTACGGACAAACCATATATCACTTTCTAGTTGTCTTTACTCCCTCTATTGTCTAAAAATGACAAGCATTCTTGTGCCTGGATGTAGATACATAGGCAAGGGTATGAATGCCAGCGGTAGGTTCAAGGCCGAATATAGACTGGATTCTAGTTTCTTCCAGTAACTTTACTGCCATCGCCCTGATACTTCACTGTGACTGTCTAGTCTAGAACACCGACTATTATATCCTCAGTGTTTCATTGTGTTTTTCAGTCTATTTTTGTTTTATTAAAATGAGGCTTGGTAATGAATAAGTAATATAAAGAAGGTTGAGATATATCCGATTCTCTATAACCTTAAGAACGAAAATTGAGAATAGAAATGAAAGGTCAAAGCCTGGAAGTAAATATTCGAATCTGTTAAAATTACTTTATCCCAAAAGAATAGTCTTGTCAGTGGTGTTTATAGTATTATATAAACGAGTAATTAAATGTGACAATGGTCTTTTTATGTACATCCATTCACAGTATAGGTACACTAATATGTACTTGCTGCACTGGAGCAGGAACCTCAATCAAAGAGTGGTTTCAATAACAGCAAATATAGCTTCCTGTATTACTGTAGAAAATATGCAGTACAGTACTGCTCAAAAATCGGTGGTAGGGTTGCTGCTTACCAAGCGGAAGACCCGGGTTCGATTCCTGTTAGCGGCGTGGGGATTTTCTCCCTTTGGGAAATTTGGACCGGGATGCACTCAGGCTCGTAGCTCCATGAGGTGCCAGTTGAAGAGCTACTTGATAGGGA
Source organism: Tenodera sinensis (assembly GCA_030765045.1). Classification (NCBI taxonomy): domain Eukaryota; kingdom Metazoa; phylum Arthropoda; class Insecta; order Mantodea; family Mantidae; genus Tenodera; species Tenodera sinensis. Next base: position 61,245,589 of record CM060973.1, on the reverse strand, counting down.
AGTCGTGGTGGTCCCCGCTTGGGGCTGGGAGGGACTGGTACGCTCTCCAATTCTGCACCTCACTCGTGACGCCTGTGGCGGGCAGAGGTGGAGGATGCAGTGGCCGGGTGGCAGGCCTTGGCCCGGAAAGGGCTTTGTACCACGGGATTGATTAGTAAAGCAGTAAATACTGCCAATGGAGCGTATAAATCCTTTAGTTTCCAATTATTTATAATATTATGTATGTCTGCACTTTTGAATCTTTGTCTTTAATTTTATGAATATTAATGCCTTATATAGGAGGCTTACTTACATTTAATTTGGCTTTTTTACCTCCTGGCTTGAGTAGCCAACTCTCATTACTTGTGGAGTAGGTCGTTGTGGATGCAAACTAGTGTAGGCATCTAAGGAGAAAACGTTAGCGGGATGTTCTACTCTGTAGGGGAAAGGGAAGACAGTACCATGATGTCATAAATTGATTCAATCTACATTAAATATGTCCCAGCATTGCTAGCACAAGAGCGTATGATTTCCAAAAGAACCAAGTCTCCTTGATAAGTTGAAAGTCTAGCCATAATCTTTCTCAGATAACGCTGGAGTTGTGGATACCAAAAGGCACATTCTCGTGTGAGGAACGCGGTATGTACTATTCGGGACGTTTAGCCATTGGTGGCGTTGTTATCGTATTATCATAACGGTTATGCAGAGCACGCATAGTCCTCCGTTAACAGCAAATAAGCAAACGCAATGTTATCTGTCCAGAGTAACATGCGTGTTATGTGTCCACCTTCACATAGAAAGGGTCCTCACATAAACATTGCTGGTGGTATCACTCTACCAACGAGCACGTGTTGCTGTTCACAGCTACAAAAGATAGCCATCTTGTTCAGATGTTTTTGTCCTGCTCAAGGTTATAATAACTGCTGCAGCAACATCGACTCACACTAAATTAACTGACATATGAAATATATTTTTATGTGTAATAGCATACTTAATCTGAGTCATCTGGCACAGGCAGGACATCCAGCTCAGGCTCAGAAGTAGTTGTATCCTTGAAACGTCTCCAGGTTTGTAGGTTAAAAGGAAACTATGCACTTTCAAGCGAATGGCACATTTAGTAAAATCATCCACTTGCCCTAAAACACTAAATGGCTTTTCTCTCTTCTTTCTCGGGGTTTTACAGTGCCCGTTTGTATCGCATTGGAAACACTGTTTATATATACACACCAGTTGTTTCTGACGTCAATAATTTTACATCTTTCACAGCCAGGCTGTCATAACGTTGAAATAAACAGATTTAATACAATTACCTTCTTTTTAGAAGCTTACCACTTTTATGTCTCTTGCATTATTCTGAGGACCCGACCACTCCACCTTAATGACTGCCTGTGTAGTCTGGCAGTTAACATGCTAGCTTCTAAATCCAGAGGTCCCAGGTACGATACCCCACTGGGGGACGGGATTTTCTCTTCTTTCGTCAAGATAATTCTCTGTCCTCCCTGGAGTCTGGAAGTATTAATGCGTGTTTGAATTTAATGGTTATAAAGAAAAACCAATATAAATCCAAAGTTACACAAAGAGAAAATGAGTGGACATCATTGCCGATGAGCAATTGCTCCGAAGGATATGACCTTATATGTTAAAGGTGGCGTATACATGGAGGGAAGAAAAAACATCAGCATAATGACTGTAGACACTTTACTAACAGAATATTGCTTCGCTGCGATAACCAACGCAATCGGGGATGTACCGACTACCACGTGACGAACAAGTAAAATATTTAAGCTCATATTTAAATGCCTTGGAAACAATGCCTCGCTAAGAGTTCAATATATGCGTTTTAATATGTCCTGTAAATATCTTGAACATAGCCAGGCATTCAGAATTTAAAGGAATTTTTTTTTACAAATAAAAAATAAGCATAATTTGTCCGTATAAAAGGTAGTTTGCTGTTGGTATTTTCTTGAATATTTTCGTGTCGCATCCTTGGAAGATGTTGAATCTAAATACAGGGTTTGGTATTTCTCGGGCCCAAGTGACCTAGCTGTCGACGGGCCCTTAAACTCTACTCACTCACTCACTCACTCACTGACTCACTCACTGGTATCTCTCAGACTTCTAGTTAGTGGAGCTGTTCACAGAGATACATAAGTCCCATTTATAGTAAAAATTAAGTACAATCATAATGTAAACTTAAATAGCTAAATGTAATGTAATGAAACTGTTGACAATCACATAGACATATAAAAATGTGCATTGAAGTAAACGTCAATTTAGAAGCTTGCAAGATCCAATCTTTCAATTATTCAATCGCAGCGCGAAACACGTCACACCTCATATCGAATTTTCCGTGGTCATGTGTTAACTCAAGAACCAGAATATCTTTAAAAATTGCATAAATTGTGATGGCAAAGTGTCTTTTATGTATGCTTAATGTGCTTTTATAGACTAATTAGGAACTTATTCTTTTTGGTACATGTACATAACATTTTTTGTTGTGTGTTCTATTGGTGGTAGCTTCGCAGACCGTCAAATTAGCCCCGCTGCTTCACGCTCTCTTGCGATTAGCTGCTATTTATGTTTCCTTTGTGCCTCTAAATGGCAACATGTCGCAGAAAGGTTATTCTTAAATGTTCGTTGTGAAGCCTCGCACTAGGGATGGACAGAAAATAACGTAACTTTAATTATTTTGTTGTTTAACGACGATGTCAATTGCCAGGGTCACATTAGCAGGAATTTCGTCTTGCAGTTCTTTTACATGCGAGTAAATCTACTGACATGGAGCTGTCGTTTTTAAGCACACTTAAAAACCATCGAGTGAGCGAGTGAGCGATTGATTGACTGATTGATTGATTGATTAATTGATTGATTGATTGGGGTTTAAGGGCCCGTCGACAGCTAGGTCATTAGAGCCCCAAAAAAACCATCTATCTGGGCCGAATTTGAAGACACGACCTTGGGATCAGTAGGCCAGCATCTAACCAACTGAGCCACCCAGACCGACAGAAAATAACGTAACGGTTACATTGTAACGTTATATTAATTTAACGGTTACAGAAGTAATCGAGATATTAACTAGTTAACCATATAAGGTTAGATAGGTAACTAGTTACCTAGTAACCGTTATCAAAGTAATAAGATAGTAACTAACGTTACCTCGTTAACTAAACCCCGGCACAACAGCCCATGAAGAGCCAAGCCTTGCCGCCCAGCCGCTGCGTCCCCCCACCTCGACCCACTACAGACGTCATTGGTGGGGTGCAGTACTGGAGGGTGGTACGTGGTCAGCGTCCTGATCCCTACCAGCCAGTTATGCGGTCTTCACGACCTGGGGCCGCTACTTTTCCATCAAGTAGCTCCTCAATTGTCCCTCGGGACTAACGAGGCTGAGTGCACCCCGTGCCAGACCTCCCAGAGGAGATAAAGTCCCCATCCTAGTGCCGGGGATCGAACCCAGGTCCTCCGCGCTAAAGGCAAGCGCGCTACCAACTGCGCTACGGTGGCGGACAGTTACCTCGTTAACGATTACTAAAGTAACGAGACGGTTACAGAGTCTGAGTGACATCATTCATTGCATGTGCTTGTTGTCACTTATCGGGAACTAATTACCTCAACTCGCTATGGAGTATCAGCCTCGTCCTTAAGATCTTGAGTGGCATTATCGATCTAAAAATGCCAATTATTCGGTTGCTGATGAGCTGAGATTATTGCATCATTGATGGTGTTGGAAAATACTAAGTGTTTGAGCGTTAATGTTTCTTCTCTCCAGCCACCCAGACCGACGAAAATAGCGTTTATGTTTTATAAGCTAAATGTACTGTATTAACTAAAAACATTTAAGCTCCGCTACTTTGGGTGACTTCTTTGCTTTGATCTACCGTGAAGACACATTCCAAGGTTGGTAACATTATCGAAGTGCGATTAGAGGCACAATTCCAGCTTCAGATATTAGAATTGTTTACTCACGTACTGGCTCGCTGCATTCCTCCCAGGGACCATGAGCTGGTGAACAAATTGTTTGTTTTATCTAATGATACCTATGCATAATTTCAGCCATATTAATACTGACAATGGTGATGTCTACTATGTCTGCATAAGGTGTACAACAGCTCAGTTCATTTGCACTAACCACTTTAGTAATCAATAAAGGCCGGAGAGATGTGCGCGCATGCGACACAGGTTAGCTGCATCCAAAGTATGAATGACGTCAGAAGTACAGCACGGCCATCAGTTGTGCAAACAACTGCCTCTAGAAGCAAGAGTCGGAAACAACGTATTTTGCGAACTATTGAAGCATTGCCTTGCAGGTATATGCAGACGCAAGGTCAAGGTGTAGTATAACGCGACTGTTGCTATAGCAACCGTGAAGTCTCTGATATCGCATGAACTATCTGAAAATCTTCAATTCATATCCAACAATCCTACAGTGTTGCCCAAAGCTATTAAACAATTACAAAAATCGGGTTTGGAAATGTCCAAAGACCTGGCTAATTCAATTAACAGGATATCTCTTGTGCCAGGTATCGAAACGGTGAAAGTTAAATTCCAGAAAGTTCTAAACAAAAATATTGGTTATCAAGCTATGTGTGAAATTTTGAAAATGAGTAAGAAGGAAAACACGCCAGACGATGGAGTGGAATTCTTGACATTTGCATCTCTTACATCGTATGATGTAGAAAGAAGTTTTTCATTGTTTGAAAACTGCTTCAGTGATAGACGTCGAAATTTCGCATTTAATAATATACGAATGTACATTGCAACCCAGTGTAGTGCACTCTGTGGCGATATTATAGTTAATAAATAGCAGTATGTATAGCAATTCCAGAATGCATAGGTTATGTTTTTGTATCTACTTAAATTCCGTTTTGTTTTAAGAGATGCAAATTGACAAAGTTAGGAATGATGTCAAAATATCTAATGGAAAACCAAGGATACCTTAATCTTTTACAATACGAAATATAGATATAAGAATAAAATTAATAAGTGTTTGCTTAAAAGAAAATCTAAGAACATATTCCTCTGAATCAATTGTTCTGGTAATTGTAGTTAGCCGTATGGATAATTTCCAATTGCCAATAAATTACTAACAACGAGCTATTCAACCATTGTTATAATACTTTATTATTATTATTATTATTATTATTATTATTATTATTATTATTATTATTATTATTATTATTATTATTATTATTATTATTATTATTATTATTATTATTATTATTATTATTATTATTATTATTATTATTATTATTATTTCCTTTTCTTGACAATCACTCCGAAGCACTTCCATCCATCACTTCTTCCGTTTTTATGCTCTAGTTGATGAATTCTTTCAATTAATTGTAAGAAAATCTTTTCACTTGTTTCAGACTCCATACCGGAATATCGCGCGAACTTGATTGCTAATGAAACAGCCTGAGCCTTCTTGTATCGACGGCGTTCGGCAGGAAATGGTACACAAACTCGTTCGGTTTACCAAAGGCAATGGGCTGAGACGGAGACACCGTTCGAACTCTCCACGAGCTCATTTGTGTTCGAGGGTATGAATGGTACTAAATGAATAAACCTCGTTGGATGAACATGTCTATTGGTGTGATAAAAATCGCCCGTTTGGATGTTTATGGGTCATTGCGCTTCCGGGTGTCCCAGTACCTATTGCGCGTTAGCTAATGCTTCATATTGTGGGCTTTCATGATCGCTTAGACATACACGCATGCGCGCGGACCCAGTGGGTAATAACCGTTTCACTTCACTTCCGGTGTTAGTGATTCCAGTTATGGATATTTTGCAGCAAGAAAGTCCATAAAGCTTTATCCCAGAGAGAGGTAGTATAATCTCTGTTTGTTTACAGATAAGTTGTACCGTAATCATTACGCATCAGGTTACCAAGACTACATTAAGGAATCGAAATAAACAAGGAACGTTATCACAGCAGCGTGTAGGGACGCGTGTTCGACAAGATAAACATTCCGTGAGAGCGTGCCTTGAGCGCTAGTCTGCTAGATACTTACTGTGCGTGATGAAATGCCACACGTGACGACACTCCTTGTGTTTTGGATACAGGTCGTGCCTAAACGACCTCACCATCACGAAGATGCAGCTTGTCAAAGGGCAGTGCAGTGACTACCAATGTTCTTAACATTTTCACCAGCTTTTGCCCATTGTTCCTCGCACATCCAGGTCAGTGTACATCATCTTTATCCACAAATTTAACTATATTTCTTCATAGTAGTTCCAGTTCAAAAATGTGTTTTGTGTGTACATTGAGCTCAAGACAAACTTTGTTTGCAACTAGATACTTCTTGTGTCTACACCATTGAACTCAAAAGCTTGACACGGGTAGCCGAGTTGTTACGGTAGTAGACTTGTGAACGGGAGGTCCGCGGGCCAAATCCCTCCAGCACGTCCTGCCTGACTGATGTTTCGTTTTTCTAGGCCTTCCTCTGCCCTTATAACCGGGCAATGTAGGGCGAACTACCCTAAACTCAGACCTGGAACATTTCCTTCCCAATATTTATTTCATAAATCATATGGGGCAACGAAACTTAACACACCAATGGGAGAGAGACGATGACTTCAGGTTAACTGTGTTCTAGTGTTGTTTACAATACGAGAGTGGGTCCATATCTTTTGCAGTTCTGCATAAAATATGTGCAATCAAGAATCCGTTGAATGGAAGCAGTCCACCAGAAAATAACAAAGCACATAAATTGCAGATCAAACATTTACGTTTTTCCCCATCACAGCTTGTGACCTCGAGGGTATCTGTCCAAACAATGTTGAAGTGAAAACCGCAGGAAATTTAGAGAGTTTTTGAAAATATATTGTAGTGCACTATAATGCTAATTCTCCAACAACTATAATGAAGAATAAATGACCAATAAAAACACATATTTCATAAGGAACATCTGGTATTTCTGTTGTGAGTACTATGCATATAAATGTTTTGTAAATTTGTCAAAATGAAAATGAAACTACTTTGATTTGAAACACACACACACACACACACACACACACACACACACACACACACACACACACACACACACACACACACACACACCAAAATATAATTACACGTCAAAAGTAAGGTAAAGTACCCAAATAAAAAATAGTGTCCTAATAAGAGACATCTGTGTATCCCGCCAACAATACACTGCTATCTGATGGAAATAGTTGTAACATGATTTTGTTTGGATATCACATTGTTGTTTGTGTTTTGCCGGTAACATCAGTAGTTTGCCAGTGTATTCTGGATCCTAATAAGAGGCACCATGTGGTCCTAAATAAGAGACACTAGTTGATGATGCACATGATGAATGTTTATTCTCCACTGGACCATCTTGTGAGGACACGTGAGGGGGAAACGCGGGCACGACATACCATCGAAGGTCACATGAAGAATATGGTGGTGAAGAAGACCTTTTTAGATTCCCTTTTGTTCTAAGAGCAGGTGCTGAGTCACCATTTGTAGTAAAATGATACTTTTTACAATGTCTTTGATTTTTCCTTATGCATTCATCATCTATTAGTGAAGTTCTTGTGTTTATCAATAAAATTAAGAACGTTGATGATGGCATCACCTATTTGGACCCCGTTTTGAAAATGCCCGTTCTTGGTTTTCATTTCAAACTAATTAGTGTAAGTAACAGATAATTGTCAATCGTTCACGGTATAAAATCTAAAAAATAGATACTTTTAGGAATCCAAAGTAGCATCCAGACATAAGAAATATTTATATTGCTAGATCTGATAGGCGAATTTGCAAAACTATCTCTTATTTGGGTACTTTACCTTATAATGTATCATTCATCGATTAATTAGGCATATAAACTATGTTTCTATATAATGAAATTTCCAACCAAAATAAGCGCACCTTGAAAATTAGCGACATTATTTTTAAAACATTCTTATTGTTTTTTGGTTTCATTTGCCACTCACTCCCCCTGCACTGTGGATGATGGCAACTTAGGCGCAGTAAACAAATCCTATTCCATTGGTGTCCAAGTTTCGCTGCTTGATCATGTCTCCACCGCCCGTATGAGATAGAACGGGCGTTAACCACTACAAAATGAACCCAAAACTCTACATCTCGATTTCACTGGAAATTAACATTTTTAGGTCCTTTGATTAAAAAATAAATAAATAAATAAAAATAATTAAATAAATAAAAAGAAAAAAAAATAGGTCTGGCAATTTTATTTTTTCTTCTTCGCCCGCTTTAGATCTTTGTATCTTTTGCGACAATCGTTTTTCAGGTCTGCGTTTTTGCTTACTGTTTCGTGCAATGTTACAGTTTGCTTTGCAAGTTTGTCTTGGACTTCGTCTATTCTTTGTATGGTCATTACTGATTTCGGTGTTCCACTGGTTTTTCTTCGTGACTTTTAGGTATATTCATTCCCTCTCGGTCTCTTCTAGTGATTCCTAGGTGTCCTTCCTGGTCTAGGAGTAATATGCTAGCCCAGGGCAGAACTGGTGCTCACTCAGTGCAGCTGCTCACGGCCTTGCACTTTTAACTGTATGTTTAGCACCTAAAAAAATGAAGGTCTCTCAAGCTACCCGCGAGTCGCCCAATTCTGAGTTAGCCTCTGCTTCCAGAGGTCGCGGGTTCAAACCATGCGGAGGGCGATGGATTTTTTCGGGCGTAGAAACGAACTAAATAAGTGTAGGTACATTGCACAGTTATCTTGATTAATACGAAATAGACATAAGAAAAGTTTTTGTAAGAAAAGATGAGAATTACCAGAGGAACTCATATTGGATTTTTTTTGCGATATCTTGTATGGTATTTCCACGTAAGATTACGGTCACCCACTTTTTAAATATTTGAGTATCCCTTCAGACTTCTGTATTCCCCATAGAACCGTGCGAACTGTATCCGCAGGCTCACATTTGGGAGGTCCTGGATTTGATTCCCGTCAACCACTCACTCTGACTTTGAGCATTTCGTAATTTCCCCTGGTCGATAGGCGAATGTTGGATAGTTACTCATATGCCACGATTTTCTTTCCGCGTCATTCCGTTTTCTTGTCATGTCTGAGACATGCTTCTTGTTTTGTGGTGTGAGGCGGTACTGGACAGGTGGCGTGGATGCTTACTCCAAGAGTATTCTCCGTGAATACTGGGGACTGGTGAGTTGGTCACCCTTTTTGAGCAGCTTCATTGTGGGAGGTCTTAGAGCTAGAAACTGTAAGGGACTTCCGCGCGTCTCTGTGGCTTATAGCTTCCCCTGGTTCATTACATCCCTTTCTCCTGAGGTTGGCAGCTGTAATAGATCTGACTTGGTTTTAGGTTTTATCTCGATTAACATAAATTAGAAACAAAAATAATCTTTTGTAAGAATATTTGTAAAAGAGATTTGAAAATACGGAATACGTAGTGTCATTTTTACTTCTCTACTACAGGCCTGGGAACTCGTGAAATAGCTTGAACGATTCTAATTTTGTTTTACCAGCTAAACGTACTAAATGATAAACCCATAAGGCGTATCAGAAAGAATATGAAACTGCGGAGATGTTTACCCGAGCCTATAGCACATACACGGCGAGACAGTGTATGTACACTGTTCAGATGCATAATGTCTTCAGGACGACGTGTCAGAATTCGGCAGGCGCAAGATCATCCATTAGTGTTGCATTACTGATTGTACGCAGAGTTACAATCTGTGATCAGCATTACTCAAAAATGAAAAGTCGGTTAGATACCAAACTTTGTAGTTTAGTTAAGTGTTTTCCAACGATGCGACTCAAAAATTTTCAAGAAAATCTCCACCACTTTCCATGGCTTTACATAGAACACTTCGAAAATCTTGATTTTCTAAAAAATGGTTAATGATTTTGTTTAAACTGCTGTTTGTTTAAGAATTTCCATCCGATATGGAGCGTCTATCTTGAATTTTCTGGGAATGCTCTCAGAAGTCCATTCTGGTTGACTTATGCATAACTAGTAAATTGTAAGAGATATACAAAATCTTACTGCACAAAAAATGGAGATCTGTTAAAACCACACAATTTGTAAACTACATTTTTGGTGGAACTATTTCCGAGATATTGTTTGTTATTTCTTTAAATAAGTATACATTTCTCAAATGAAAAGTCGCTATTCTTTTTATATCCTGGATACGCAAAGGGAACGGAATGTCAAAGCCATCACATAGCGACTGACCCAAGATGTGTCTTTGTCTATCACTGTTGTAGGCTGTTGTACTGTCATACTTGTTAGGAAACTGTAATAAAATAATTTCTATTAATCTGTGTCTGGAGTAATATAAAGTAAATAGAAGAAATACGCTTTTTAGGAATAGTTTACTAGACTGAGTAGAGAAAGTCATGTGCGTGCACACATCTAATTTTTACTTTCTCTACTGGTAAGTAGGGGAAGTATTGTATTCCACCCAAAAATTCGATGTCGAGATTTCACCGAAAATATGTTTTGAGACCCCCTGAATTAAAAAAAAGCATTTTTAGAAAAAGGCCCGTGTGTGTGTGTGTGTGTGTGTGTGTGTGTGTGTGTGTGTGTGTGTGTGTGTGTGTGTGTCAGTCAGTCAGTCTGTGGACAGCATAACTCAAAAACGAAAAGTCCGTTAAAAACCAAAGTCTTTCAAGGATGTGGAAAGAAGATTTTGAAGAAAATAGCCCCACCCTAAACTACCCTTTACATGGAACATTTTTACAAAATTTTGATTTTCTTGAAAATGGCTCTAACGATTTTGATTAAAAGCCATATATTTGAGATATTTTTATGAAAAATGAAATGTATGTCTTGAATTTCTTGGCTATAGCCCCTGTAGTCATATCTACTCTGGACGACTTTTGCATAACTGGTAAACCGTTAAAGATAGACCAAATCATACTATACAAAAAACGTACATCTTGCTAAAATACACAATTTATGTCCGAATAAATTTTCTTGTAAGGTGAACCATTTCGGAGATATTCCTTGTTATGTGTGTGAGTTTCGGAAAAGTTTGAACTTCCGTGAAATGGGACATCGTTGTTCATTTTTTTATACATCAAGTTTGCAAAGAGAACAGAATCTCAAAGCTTTAAAAATTTGACTATCGCACAAAGTATTCTAACATTCTTCTTGCACCTACAAGGAAATAGCAATAAGATAATTTCTACAAATGTTAATCTTAACATGAAGAAGATATAGGAATAAGAGTTTGTGAGAATGGTTAGTACAAGAGTGGAGAAAGTCATATGAGTGCACACATCCAATTTTTTAAATATTGAAGTTGCCGTGAGGTTACAAATGAAGTTGATCGTCGCCAGCAGAACAGGTAAGGCGGAAGTGGAAAGCCTCGAGATAGTGCAACGCTTATTAAAAATCGTCTCGACCCATAAAATGAGTAATGGTAAATACGGCTCCGATGGAGCCAGCCAGACGCCAACTGTGGGTGTTAAGGCAACTATAACTCCTTTAAGGGGTCACGGTAAACATCATTATCGCCGTGTTGATATCGCTTACCGTGTCGCTTTGTGATAACATCCACAAGAGAAAATCCCTCATGTTCTGTATCTGATACTTCCGGCAGCGTTTACGATTGCTACTGACAAACACAGCGAGTGCTCAACAGGTGAAAAAGAAAACAAGAGAAAATGGAGAAAAGAGAGGAGTGGTCTGGTGCACGGGTTCGGGATTAATCCATCAAATGTTTATCGACCTCATGCCGTACTCGGATTGACCATTACCAACTCATTGCCTGAGTGAGGCATTTCAGTACTATCATTAACTCAGAAGAATGTCTTTGTCCTTGAACGTACAATCGTGTTGTGGTGTGGGGTACGATGTAAACAGAGTAACACCAGCAGTTCATAAAGATAGACTACAAGGCAGATGGACTGCAAGCTGTTACTTCAATAATATGTGATTCCTTGTGTCTCCAATAAACATAACTCATTACTGATATTATTGAAAGTATGATCATAATTGCTGTTTTATGCGGTAATATAATGTATTAGTGACGCTCTTTCACGTAATATTTATTGTACCGGGCAAGAAAGGATCAGTTGCTTTTGAGGTAGGCTGTGAACCGTCAGCGCGAGAGGAAAAACAATAGAACGCTATCTCAAGTTCACTTATGACAACCACAAGGCCATCACCAAACTCCTGAGTCAAATACTGTACAGCTGGATTCGCCGTTCTTGGCCCCTGGAGGAAGTAAATGTAAAGCTTGAAAGCGAGTTTACTTACCAAGCCAGGTGACTGCAGACAGCATGCGAATTGGTGCGTCAACTTCATATGCTACACAGATAACGTTCTTCTTACTAAAGCAGTACAGTCCATGCAGAAAAATGTCTCCACAATGTACCTTTCTGATACTCCTGTAGCATCTAATACGCGCTTTTGAACTTTTTGACTTTTTTTTTTAAATCTTCTGGTGTAAGCAGTTCTTTGCTTTTAGTTTTTTTCTTCATGCATTTGAAACAATTTCGCTACTCTGACTGTAATGTTTTGCCTCAAAGTTGGTAGCGCGCTTGCCTCTGGCGCGGAGGACCCGGGTTCGATCCCCGGTACCAGCATGGGTATTTTATCCCCTCTGGGAGGTCTGGCACGGGGTGCAGTCAGCCTCGTTAGGTCCCGGGGGGACCAATTGAGGAGCTACTTGATAGAGAAGTAGCGGCCCCAGGTCTAGAAGACCGCATAACCGGCCGGGAGGGCTCGGGGCGCTTTTTTTTAATTATTTTCTTGTTTAACGACGCTGTCAATTGCCAGGATCACATCAGCGTCGCCGGTGTGCCGGAATTTTGTCCCGCAGGAGTTCTTTTACATGCCAGTAAATCTACTGACATGGAGCTGTCGTTTTTAAGCACACTTAAAAACCATCGGCCTGGGCCGGGTTTGAACCCGCGACCTTGGGATCCGTAGGCCAGCATCTAACCAACTGAGCCACCCAGACCGACTCTCGGGGCGCTGACCACTTCCCACCCTCCAATACTACACCTCACCAATGACGCCTGTAGTGGGCAGAGGTGGGGGACGCAGCGGCTGGACGGTAGGCCTTGGCCCCTTGTGGGCTGTCGCGCCGGGGTTTAGGTTAGACTGTAATGTTTTGGTCCATAATTTAGAACGCACAGGTGGCATAATTGATTTACGCCATGATCAATGTCTCACAAATTCACTATATTCACTCCTTTATCGCAAAGATCTAACTATGTCTTCAACTGCACGCTGCACTAAAAAGCACCTGTGAATTAACAAGGACTGTCTCAGAGCATGCAGACACCATTACCTTCCCCTCCCTCACTCCCCATGTTGTGCATGGTTTCATTTACAGAATTATACAATATGAGCTGATGAAAGAGACAAAAGCTATGGGTTCGGCTACAGGACTTCCAGTCAAGGCCAGGGCCCTTTTCAAGTAGCCCACGAAATACCGGGCAGCGACAACGTAAACAAAGCTGGTTCTTAGGCACACTCAAACTGCATACAGTCGCGTACAAAGTAAATACCTACCTGTAGATGAGCAGCTGGTTTTAAGTTATATGTAGGGTTACAGTAAGAAGCAGGGTATGCATTAACCCTAGCAACGGCAAGCCTTATTCCAGGTGGGGGGGGGGGGTACTTTGTAACTCCACTGGTAACAAAATGTCTGGGCAATTTTTAAAACAAATTTGTTTTAAAATTTAGGTATTATTATATTGTCATGTTTATAAACATATTTAACATTGTTTAACTAATCCTATTTTTACATGAATCACATTATACTGACGGAGCAGTACTTCATGACTACCTTCACAGTTTATTGGAAACAAGTGATTGACAATAACTTAACTGCACATCTTTAATCAAAATGTTAGGATAGAATTTAAAAAATCTTATGTGTTGCACTCTCATGACCTTCTCTGCTCTTGTACTCACCATTCTTACAAACTATTATTCTTATATCTTCTTCGTGTTAAGATAGACATTTGTACAAATTATTTTATTGCTTATTTCCTTGTAGATGCAAGGGGAATATTAGAATACAGTAGGCTTTGTGCGATAGTCAAATCTTTTAAAGCTTTGAGATTCCGTTCTCTTTGCACACTTAACATATAAAAAAACGAACACCGATGTTCCACTTCACGAAAGTTTTCCGAAACTCACACACATAACAAGGAATATTTCCGAAATGGTTCACCCTACAAGAAAATTTATTGGGACATAAATTGTGTATTTTAGCAAGATCTACATTTTTTGTACAGCATGATTTGGTCTATCTCTAACGATTTACCAGTTATGCAAAAGTCGTCCAGAGTAAATACGACTACAGGGGCTATAGCCAGAAAATTCAAGATATACATTTCATTTGTCATAAAACATCTCAAACATATGACATTTTAATCAAAATCGTTGGAGCCATTTTCAATAAAATAAAAATGTTCGAAAACTTTTCCATCTAAAGGGTAGTTTAGGGTGGGGCTATTTTCTTCAAAATCTTCGTGTCGCAACCTTGAAAGACATTAAACTTAAATACCAAGTTTGGTTTTTAACCTACTTTTCGTTTTTGAGTTATGCTGTCCACAGACACACGGACCTTTTTCTAAAAATGCTTTTTTTGAATTCAGGGGGTCTCAAAACATATATTTCCGGTGAAATCTCGACATCGAATTTTGGGTGGAATACAATACTTCCCCTACTTACCAGTAGAGAAAGTAAAAATTACAGAAGGTCGGCGGAAAGTAAAGTCAGGGTAATACCAGGGTTAAATTGCACATTGCAATGTGTACAAGGGACAATACAATAACAGTTTGAATTGTATGTGGTATTAAATTATTTATACCAGTTTTAAATTTCTACACAGATATTACGTTCTAACCTGTTGCACTATATGAACGTATATGCAAAACAAGCTTGTATAACACACCTATGTTTACTCCATATGTAGAGATTGAATCTAACTCCTCCAAATTGTATAGGACATCAATTTATAACTAGAATCCTGCGCTTGAGATATAGTACTTGGTTATTTATTTCAATAGCAAGTTAATTCAGAATGAAGTTCCTTGCTCGCAACTGCTGCCTGCGCTGTAATGTTCTGTACATCCTGGAGCGGCTGTGCGTAACACAGCCAGTGCCTGACATTGCCCCAATGCCCATGTGATTGTAACCTGCAGTGCTCTTGTAAGACGGAAAGGTACTGAAATGCCTCGCCGTGTTCATCACATTCACTATAGTATTTTATTTGTGAAGAAATATCTTACAAGTATGGTATTTTGATCAAAATCATTAGTGCTGTTTTTGGTAAAGTAAAAGATACACGTTTAACCTAAAGGAAATTAAGGACAAAAAATTAATTTACCAGAATTTTTGGTCCGATATGTTGAGATACCGGAATATCACAATTACCGGAGTATGCGCACTTCCATAGCAGTAAGAATACCACGTAATAACACTAATAATAACTAAATGGACCCTTCGGCCAATTGCGAATAACGTTACAGCGGCATGGCAGCTGCAATCTCCGCCTCTCTTGTAAACCCATTCTCAGGACATTCTGTGCAGTGTGGCGTAACAGGGCGACAAGTGCTCAGTAAGACAGTATGGCGTCAGCATGCGCGTTCCAGAACCTCAGCTATTGCTATTTCATATGGTAACGGATCTGTTAGGAGATATCTTATGAATCGCTGTGAGGTTGGCAATGGCTTCTAACTCTACTCCGTGCACCACACAATCTTATTTATCACACATCCACAGAGGCACCTTAGCTCCGGTGACAGACAGATGGCAGCTCCGATGCGTGTCCAAGGAGACCTTCGTGTTAGGCATCTGTATCTCTGCTTCTACACCTGCCAGCAAAATTGCATTAGAGTGTCGCCCAGTCTGTCTGCTTTCATTGTTTCATTGCTTGTACCAAATGCGCGTACGAGCTTCCACGAGCTGTGTTATCAACAAATATTTTTGGTACAATTTTGACGAAACTGGCACATTTGGGTTTGGAATCCGCCAAAAAAGTATTACTACTCTACAAGTTTTAAAAACGTCCACTACCCTTATTTTAAATTACTATTTTCAACCCTAAATATATAAATTAAACACTCTTTGAACTAGACAAAACTTTGTGCACCTTTAGCACCCAAAGAAAATTATAGGCTACCTTACAGCTTAAAAACAACCATAACCACATTCTCAATCCCTTGTGTAGAAACAAAATAAGTAAAATAAAATGCCTAAAAATTTGGTAAAAATATTGAGCAATTACTCTACAGGTGTAAGCTGCCAAATAGCTTGGGTTACCTTTACAAAAATGATGCATTCTTGTTTGTAATACAATAGTCTGAACATTTAAAAAACTACTGTTAAACAGTCTCAGCCCCATATTGGCAAACATACTACAGTTAACTTCTATTGCACTTGAGCTGAAGGACTTGGCAAACATTAACCCTAGCTCATGTTTCCAGGCCCTAAACTGCACCATTTGACCAAGCTGGACAGAAGTTCAAGTGCGAGTGAAAATATTGTGGGCTACTCGGGACTTAAAAATCACTGCATCATACAAAGCATACATGAAGCATCCAGGATTTGCTGACCTATGTTAGCAAGGGTGTCACTTTCACTTTTAAAATCAGTCGACAGCACATAAACACGTCTCACTTTCCTTTTCACTGTGGCGTGTCTCATTGAGCGTAAACAAACAAATAAACATTAGTATGTGTGCTACCTCCTAATTTGATCTCAGTCTTCCAATGACGATTTTAAAACCTAAAGTCACAATCTACGATATTTTTATCACCTCGATCAACATTAAACCTAAAACTTTTAGCAATTGATACTGCTGTAATGTAATAAATCAATCTTTCTGAAATGTAAACAGAAAATAAGTATATCGTTAGATCCTTATTGGATGCAGAAGACACTTCTTCACTTTAAACTGTTCCAGCGTTGGCCATTAGCATGCCAGTTGTATTTGTTATTTCTCCGAAACATTAAATCACCCTTTTGTAGTGCTTTTTGGAATAAAGGATGTGTGGGAACCAAAACGACTAGTTACCTTCAGATAAACGTGGGCTATGCTTAGTGCTTCGGAAGCCGGTTTAGTTCCGTGACCTAGCTCGAGCTGTTGTCAATGTTTCTGAATTCTAAAACCACATTACATCTGCAAAAACTATTCGGGAAATCATTTAAATGATTAGTAATTTAAAAAGCCCTGTCACAGTTACTGCTAAAACTATGAAAGAAATAGGTTACTGTATTCGTCTTACAAGGAAGAAACAATTATCTTCAGACATTCTGGTTAAATTAAGCGTTCTCTTTCAATCGGTGAAAGTAAATTTTAAAAAATAAACGGAAGAATAGACGGTCAGATTTAAATGCTGCAGTTTAACTGAAAAGCACTATATTGCATTTCTGCAATAATAAATATCAATATTTGGGGAACTAAATGAATTTTATTAACATCTACGATAAAAACACAAAATCCACGGAGTGCTGTGGTTACAACTAACCACTCATGATTATGGGGAGTTATCGAAAAATTATTGTATATTTTTCCAGCATCGTGGGTCCTAGCGGCATTATAATGATCACATGTCCTTATAATAATTACAGTACGAATTAGCATTCCTGGGCAGTGCGGTGCGCGCTTCGGTGATGCTACGTAATCATTTATTTTTGGTGAAATGCTTGAAAATGGAGCTAAAGTTATGAAAAACTTCGCTTGCTCCTTTCGAGGCCCAATTGAAAGCAAATCTGTACCAGCAGGAAAATGCTATAGATACCTACATCTATACGGCCATTAAAATGTATGGTAACCTATTCGTGGGCTCGCCACTGCGCGAGGGAACCGAGAATCGCCGGGGAAATGGTACCGGCAGAGGTGCATGAAAATCTTCACCTCGCCATATCTCTCATTGTTTCATTGAAACCTATTACACACCACACTCCAATTTTCAGTTGACAGCGAGGCGTTTCACACAATAGCACAGGCTTTTCTGAGCTCAATATCCACTGTGTTCTGAGTAATGCCACGAATAATTGTCAAACTATCGATATTGTCGAGTCACGAAGTGACGAATTCCATTTATTAAGACTATTTCGCGAATTAAAGAATGATACAGCCTATGAAATGTTATTTACGAGAATGCTGGATTGTACTCGTAATTACTAACCCCTTAATAGAAACATGTAGCATGAATACATACATCAGCCTCCATTGGTGCGGCCTACAAGATTCTCACATTGATCCTTCAATCGTTGGCAGTGTCTCAAGTTGGCGTATCTGCTGTTAATTTATAATTTCGTTCAATACAAAATTTATCAAACTGATTCAAAACATATTTCCAATTTTATTGTGTGTTTTGAGGTTTTCCTCTTCGAATTATTTAATCTATTTCGGCATTAGATCCTTCAGTGAAGCGAGAGTCAGCCATTTTTGACATTTGAATAGCGACTCTTGCGTCAAATTACGTCAGCAGCTGCGCATCTGTAGCACAGTACAGCTAGATTCTCTAACCTGATCATAAAGAAAGAAAAGCAGGTGAGGTTGTAATTAAAATTCAGAGGAGATGATACTGAAATGTGATAAATTTTTCGCGAATGAAGGCGGTCATGGGTTGAAATTTGAAATAATTGTTAAGCGCATGATTGGTGATTTCATCCAAATTATGAATGCAATAGTCACATTAATTTTTGTTGAGCCGAACTGTCTACATTTTCGAGGCGATCGTTCTCGATTTTATCAAGTTTATTTTCTGCTGAAACGGATCTATAGAATGTTTCTTGTCTAATACTGAATACGACGCTTTAAATTGATGACGACACGCCTCATTATGACCTGGAAATTGGAATGTGTTGTGTGGTAAGTGCTAGAAAAATAATAGGACTTAATTTGTTTAATGAAACGATAATGAGTGCCTGTTTGTGAGGAAAGATTTTAGTGCACCTCTGCCGTCACCATTTCCCCAGCTACTCTCGGTTCCCTGGCATAGTGGAGAGAACCCACGATTTGTAACCCATATGTTTAATGACCCTATGTAAGAAGTTGCTGAAACACCTGTAAAAGGTAAAGCTAGAAAAGAAAGTATAAGGAGAACAAAAGAAGCGTTTCCCAAGCGAAGGAAATAACACTTGCACATCCGTCTGTGTATTGTTCTCGAGCATATCCAATACGCGACGACCACATATTGACTTCTAGGAACCACTCCTACCAACATAACCTTGACATCT
The DNA here is from genome assembly GCA_030765045.1 of Tenodera sinensis. Classification (NCBI taxonomy): domain Eukaryota; kingdom Metazoa; phylum Arthropoda; class Insecta; order Mantodea; family Mantidae; genus Tenodera; species Tenodera sinensis. Next base: position 61,226,461 of record CM060973.1, on the reverse strand, counting down.
GAAAGTTGTGTAGCAAAAACAGGAAAAGGAAAGGTTACATGTGTGCCACTATTGCACAGAAGGAGTGTACGTGTCCCCAACGTAAATACTTGAGTCAATGCAACGTGCTTCGTGACGCGGACCGTGTCACGCTCTGCACCGAGAAGTCTTCTGAGATGATATCTGCGAGATTCACTAACCACTGCATTCCCAGCGACGTGATTCCTACTTGCTAAAAAATCTGTGTGCATTCCCTCTTGTAAAACTACTCTGAAAAACAGTCCTCTTTTATATAATTAATATTGATGAGTTAGACTTTTGCAGAAATGGTTTTATTACGTTTCCTTATACCTAAATTAAATTGCAATAGGAGAATGCAGTACCTAGGCTTATGCGATAGTCAAATATTTTAACAGCATGTGATGGGTTTAACATTCCATTCTATATGCATGTCCAGGAGTGAGGAGGGGGAAAACCAATAACGACTTACCATTTGACAAAAGTATAAGCCATCTTGAGCTGGTTCAACAAATTAAACAAACCCCTTTAAAAGTTTTTAAAACAATAGAATAAACAAGAAATGGAACAGAATTTAACAAAAAAAAAAAAAAAAAAAAAAAAAAAAAAAAAAAAAAAAAAAACACATTACTTACCTAATTTAAGTGATTTTTGGCAAAGAGCCCTTCCTCTCTTTAAAATAAGCTCAAAATAGATTTAACTTTTTCCCCAAAATATTGGTTTATTTACAGCATCTACAACAGGTCTGGGCGAATCGCGCGATACTTTGAGCGACCTTGCTTTTTTTACATGCTGTCAATCAAGGTCGTGAGCAATCTGCGCTCTTTCAGCACCAGTTGCCCAGTTCTTATACCGAAACTAGCGCCACGAACGGACGCGTTCTATAGTTTGCCAAAGTAACAACTGAGCATCGTTGTCCATACTCCAGTGACAGTATTATTAGTATAATTTATAAAATGTTTCTACTAGAAGAATTTTGCACAAATGTTAATTTTTATTTGTGCATTTTCGACATAGTTTTATTTTCTAGCTTAAACCCCGATTGAAACCCCATAATTGTGAATTGAACATGGGGCTGTTCCTAACGATCTTGGGGAAGAACACTGCGTTTTAACGTCGAAATAATTTTTATAATCGGTTGGCTGGTTTTGGATAATACAGTTTCACCCACATGTAAATTTGGTGCTACGTATTGTGTTGACACTGACTCAGGTAATTTTCCAACAGCACACGATAATGAAAGAGCATACCAGTCCGGTTAATGAATAGCGAGCTCATAACATACAATGCAGTAGGAGTTAATGACTTTTCGAGCATGTGAGCTTATAAGGAAGTGAACTGCACTGTAAATACCGCTGGAGCAAAGCAATACGATACATATTGCTGAGGTTGACATCCTCTTTATGAATGAATCCCTTACTGCGCAAGCTCCCTATCTTTTGTTTCTATTTGTTTTCTTTGCCGCTTGTCCTTCAGCTGCTAGCCGTTTAAACATACGAGTACACAACACCCCATTCGCGATCTACTACTTGTGAACAGCTAGTGTTCCTTTTCCTTGGAATGTTACTGGGTCAATCCATAGACAGTCTCTCTCACACACACACATGCACATACACACACACACACACACACACACGCGCGCGCGCGCACGCACACACACACACGCGCGCACACACACACACACACACACACATACACACACCATTTTTACATTATCTACTGGTAAGCAGGGGAAGTATTGTATTCCACCCAAAAATTCGATGTCGAGATTTCACCGGAAATACATGTTTTGAGGCTCCCTGAATCCAAAAAAAGCATTTTTAGAAAAAGGTCCGTGTGTGTGTCTGTGTGTCTGTCAGTCTGTGGACAGCATAACTCAAAAACGAAAAGTCGGTTAAAAACCAAAGTTGGTATTTAAGTTTAACGTCTTTCAAGGATGCGACACCAAGACTTTGAAGAAAATAGCCCCATCCTAAACTACCCTTTACATGGAAAATTTTACGAACATTTTGATTTTCTTGAAAATGGCTCCAACGATTTTTATTAAAATGTCATATGTTTGAGATATTTTATGGCAAATGAAATGTATATCTTGAATTTTCTGGCTACAGCCCCTGTAGTCGTATTTACTCTGGACGACTTTTGCATAACTGGTAAACCGTTAGAGATAGACCAAATCATACTATACAAAAAATGTAGATCTTGCTAAAATACACAATTTATATCTCAATGAACTTTCTTGTAGGGTTAACCATTTCGCAAATATTCTCCTTGTTATGTGTGTGAGTTTCAGAAAACTCAAAACTTTCGTGAAATGGATAATGTTCATTTTTTTATATGGTAAGTGTGCAAAGAGAAGAGAATCTCAAAGCTTTAAAAGAAGTGACTATCGCTCAAAACCTACTGTATTCTTACTTTCCCCTTGCACTTACAAGGAAATAAGCAATAAGATAATTTAAACAAATGTTTATCTCAACTAAGACGAAGATATAGGAATAAGAATTTGTACAAGAGTAGAGAAAGTCATGTGAGTGCAGCACATCAGATTTTTAAACTAGAAGTGCATGTATATTCTGACGTGGCATTTCAACTTGCCTTACGAAGCGTTCGTAAATTAAGTCACCCACTGCGGATATTTATGGCAAAAGGTCTATGTGAGTACTGTATATGAATAACTTACTCCAGAGCTAAACGTCTGGTTAATAAATACCATACTTGGCATTTGAAGTTCAGATATTCCAAAGATAGAAAAATGTCCCCATCCGAGAGTATTCCTATTCATGTGGAAAATATTATTTGTATGACAATTAAAAAAAATATGCGTTACACTCTCATGACTTTCTCTACTCTTGTACTAACCATTCTTACAAACTCTTGCTCCCATATCTTCGTGTTAGTTGAGATAAACATTTGTAGAAGTTATCTTATTGCCTATTTGCTTGAAGATGCAAGGAGAATATGGGAATACAGTAGGCTTTGAGCGATAGTCAAATGTTTTCAAGCTTTTAAATTCCGTTCTCTTTGCACAGCTAACATATAAGAAATGAATAACTACGTGTGTTCCATTTGAGCAAAGTTTTAAGTGACCCAAATAACGAGGAATATCTCCGAAATGGTTCACTCTACATAATAGTTTTATTCAGACAAAAATTGTGTGTTTTAGCAAGATCTATATTTTTGTATAGTAAGATTTTGTTTATTTCGCTTTAGCAGTAAACTGTAACTCTAAACCTTCTAGAATTTTCAAAAATTCCTTTCTCAAATACGATTTCATTTCATATACCATCAGCAGGGCCCGGATTTTTAGGTTCTTAAAATTGACGTTTTAGTTATTTTTGTATCTTAAAAAAGTTTTTTTTAGTTCTTTAACCTCCTGAAATAGTTTTTATATTATTATTGTTTATTAATTTTATTATTAATTGTCCTGTTTTTTATAGCAATGTTGCTGATATGTCCTATAGATCCTTTGTGCTGCTCAAAATGCCATTTTTGGCCAGAGGGCACCTGGAAAATACTTAAAATTATAGTTTATACGCTATGTACATAAGAGGTGTTTAATCCTTACCTGCTTTTCGGCATTCGAGAACAGGTCGTACAGGTTCTCCTGTACGGTGTGTTTATCTGCACAGCACCTAGCCGCTTAATGCGACTTTATCTGTGCAGTATACATAGAAGGTGTTCATGTTTGTTCAAGCTTTTGTGTCTGTGGGCATGGTTTCTTTCGCTTTTGGCAGATTTGGCAAAATATTACTTTGCCATCTGTGGTGAAGTTCGGATCGTTAGCTATCCATTGACGAATCAACCACCTTCGAGATGAGCTGACTTTAGGCATGACACTGGCTGCTTAAATTAGCTGCCTAATCCAAGGAAAATTGACTTCTATCGATGTAGTAATTGTATGCATTGACAATACACGATAGTCGACTGAACACAACGGATGCTGTTTTTAAACGGATTGGTTTGAGTTTATGGCAGGTTCTCCTAATGACCCCTTTCCCCTCGACAACAATCCCAGCATTCCTTGCTTGCAACAATACAGAGTTTGGTCCCACACAGCTAAGTACAAGTCAGTTGCCTCTTGCATTGTTGTCTTTACTCCTCTAAGCATACATAAGTGAAAAGACGTAGCAAAGATGTAACAGTCAAAGTCCATTCATAATTTCATAAACATTTCATTTTCCCATTTTAAAATACTTTTTTTTTTTCATTTTAAAATAAATAGGACATTTAGCCTCTTTTAGTTTTTAAAGTCTCATTTAGCCATTTTTAGGTTTTATAAGATTCAAGCATTTGGCTTCGATGATCATGAAACAGATAATTAAATTAAACCACTGCAGTTAACTATCAAGGAATAAAATAGTTAAAGAACTAAGAATCCGGGCCCTAATCATCAGTAGGGCGCGGAAGTTCATGCATTTGCATAATTTTTTCCTTTGTTATAATTAAAATTCTGATGAGTTATGTGCACGAATCATCGGTTTATAAGCTTATTAAACCCAATATGGTGTTGCATATAAATGCATATTTTGTCTTTTCTGATACACTTTTCTGTCATTTTAGAATTCCTGTGGCATAAAACCGTTTTTTTTTCCATACACGATTAGAAATGTTGCTACCTCCGAATGAGCGTCTCGTAAACACGTCGGGGAAGTTGATTTGTACAAACGGCAAAGTATTGTTTTGTAGAGCACGTGAAAACAGCAAGCAAGTAGGGGAGAAAGAAAGAAAGGAAAAAAAAAAAAAAAGAAAGAAAGAAAGAAAGAAAAGAAAACCATGGGAAGTGGAAAATGCTCTTAACCTACACATAAATTCACCAAAACAAAAGTAATTATTGGAATAAAAGAGTAAAAACGCGAGAAAAACGAGAGTAACAGAAAGAATTGGAATGTTTAGGAAACAAACTGGATCAACTTTCTTCCGATTTATGTGAAGCATTTGTTAGCGTCTGATATACCGCTTTGGAAACTATGTAGACCTAATTTGAGAAACTGTCATCATAAACATACCTACCACATATCGTGTACATGACGATAGTACATTTACAAAAAACTTAGGTAACCCATTTGTATGACAATGTTGTATCAACTGTCCGAGATAAACTAGAAACGAGTTTCCATAGTTGAAAAAATGGGATTAAATATGATAGGATGCTTTTATTTGTCACAGAGGGAACCAGCTACATCATTAAATCAGGACTCACATTAAATGTTATTTTCCCTAACTCAATTCGTTTAAACATATTTGTCAAGAGTGTATTTTAAGAGTATATTTGCATGTATATTTCATAGCTTTTTGGTGCATGAGCTTCCGAGCCCTAATCATTAGTGTCCTCCGCCTGTTCCGTATATAGTAAGAACGGCTTTTAAACATAACTATTTAGTCTGATTTTTAAAAGAAGTTACATGACAGGTGTCAAGCAAGGGGATAAAGGTAAGAGGAAACGTAAACAAAGGTTGCCATATTGGTTACACTGATAAATAATTTACTCCTGGAGGCAGTTATTGCTGGGAACCGAGATTGTTCCAACGTTCAGTTGCATAGGGTGTTGTTAGCCTACTTTGTTAAAACGTATATTAAAAGACCTGCCTAGTTATGGAAGTAAGAGTTGTTGGACGTGGAGGTGAACGTAGTGGTAGAGGTAGACCGAGGATTCCAGGCCAAAGAGAAAGATCAGCTACCGGTCTGGGTGTTACATTGCACAGCCAGGCTAGTGAATTTGTCTGTAAGAACAAACTATATACCTTTGTTTTTATAGTAGGCTAGTACACATTACATCTGCGTGTTTTCGCTGCTGTGAGATAAACACGAACGTTTGTTTATTTATTTCAAGCAGCATGATACGAGAGTAATGCTTCTGTATCAATTCAATCAAATTTATGAATGGTATACATAAATAATTCAATCTGTCACATATAACTCAAATGTTATTGCATTGTTCCTTTTACGTATTTTAGTATACAATTTAATGGCTATCCTGTATGTAATTTCAAATTAACTACTCTTCTACAGGTACACGCTCACTTTGCACGCCATTGTACTCGTTCAAGTGCGTATAAAAGGCAGCTTTGTTTACGTTGTCACTGCCCGGTATTTCCTGGGTTACGGCGCGTGTGTACTAAACTTGAAGAGGCAGGTACTGAAATGCCTCGCTCTGGTCATAACAAAGATGAGATTTGAGAAGCAGCTGTAACTTGTTGAATGTAGATGTTTCTAAATGTTGGTTTATTAACTTGTGCTCTGAAATATGCCACAGTCATATTCCTGAGCTGGTTAGGGATTGTCCATAACAAACTTCTACCAGTTGAGAATTAAATTCTAGGACATCTGGCCTCTTTTTATTTAAGCAAGTATTTAAGTTGCTAAACGATTATGAATTGTTACATAGAAGAAATATATTTACATAACATAGTCTTAATGTTTAAATCTATGTAGTGAAGTTAAATAAAGTGTGCTTACTGTCCACACTAATTGCATACATTTATACGTATGTAGATGTAATCGTGTCAGTGAATATAAGGACTACTGTTTTGTGCAAGGTTAGAAAACGTTTAAATGAATTTCAGTTTCTACATTTAGCTTATGTAGGTATACTGCAGATTTTCTATTACCGCTCGCGATGCATCAAGTGCGGGGGGTTTTCTCCTCTCTCTCTTCCCCCCCCCCCCCCCCCCCGCTCTTTTACGTCCTTTTCTTCCACCACTATTTCTTCAGTCGTGACATTGTTTCATATGGTGTGACTTAAGGAAATATTTTTTCCATTAGGTGAGAACATATGCCTGTCTTTCACCAAATGATCAAAATGCATGCGAGTGAGACAATGGACCGAAGCTTGCGTAAGGTCAGTGCTGCCTGATAAAAATAAAGCAGCACTGAGTTACTAACAATAAAGCAGATAAAACTGTTTGAGAGTGGTACCTCGTCGTTTGTTTGGGTATTTCATTATTGCACTTCTGAATAAATAACTATTGTATGCACACGTGGTGCATATAAGTTGTTAGTAAAACCTCTTCAACGTACCTATGTAATATTATTTATTTATTTAATCTAATGATCAGGCTGTTGGACAATTGTCATTAGTAGGGCTAGGAAGTTCATGCATTTGCATATTTTTTCATAAGGGTTAGAAATGTATGCTTTTACATTATGTGCACGAATTATGGAATTTTCAGATATTTGGACATGATTTTATAGTGCATATAACTGCATATTTTCTTGATTTTTGATAAATGCATATTATTTCAATATTATAGCCCCTATATTGCATATTTTAATGATTTCTATGGTTTTTTTATTATTGTTTTCCATCTGGATAATATTTTTCATATTGGTATTATTGCACATGATGACACAACTCACAAAGATTTCAACATTATAGCCCCTATATTGCATATTTTAATTATTTTTATGGTTTTTTATTATTTTTTCCATCTGTATAATATTTTTTTTACATTGGTAGTATTGGACATGATGCAACTCGCGAGGTGGCGAGAACTAATGCTGACCCATGTTGTCATGCAGTGAATCCCCTCTTCATCCTTTCATTATATGTATGTTCGTAGAAAATAGTGCGTTATCTGAGAGGTTTATAGTAGCAAAGATAAAGTGCAGGTCAATGTTTTGAGCAGCACGATTATAGCAACGCTTGTCGGCCCACCAGTATTTCTGTCGTGGTCTTCAAACGTAAGTGTTGTGAACTGGTTCCCACCAAATTAAATTAGGCGTATAAAATGTTAAAAAGCTCTTCAAATGTCGAAAATAAAACCAACTCCGAGTGCTAGATTAATTAATTTACAGAACGAGTTTTAGGGTGATTTAATATCTACAGATAATAGGGCACTGTTTTGTGGAGCGCGTGAGAAAAATGTAGGAAGTGAGAAAACATTTCAAATAGTTCAGCACATAAACACAGGAAAACATAAGGAGAATCTAATCAGATAACTCGCAAACAAAGACCTGTTCAAAAACAGCTAGTAGTGTGTTTAGGAAGTAGGGTTACTGAATTTTCCTATGACTTGTGCCAAGCATTCTTAGCTGCTGATATTCCCTTGTTCAAAATTAATAATCCGACATTTAAAAACTTTCTTGCCAAGTACACTCGACAACATGTGCCTGAAGAAAGTACACTGCGCAATACTTATGTAGGACATTTTTACAATAACGTATTGTCAAATATACAGAAATGAATTAGTGGATCAGTTTGTGTGGCTGTCGCTGAAACCCCTGATTCTGAACGCCGTTCTATTGCTAATATAATCGTGGGAGCTTTAAATAATGAACAAAAGACTACACCTTATCTTCTTAATGTGTGCGATTTTTTTTTTTTTTTTAATTTATTTAGAGTCGCTTTAACAATTGAGTCATATCGCGACTATTCTATGTAATACAGCGGTATACAATAAATTTGATACAATTAATTAGCCAAAAACATGAGAATACAATCAACAAATCAGTACAACAAAAATATCCTTCATATTATATTCTCGTATGCAAGCCTGCACTTTTGAGAAATGATAACACCCCTCTGCAGTTGGATGGCGTGTTCAGAATGGTGGATAAGTCTCCAGTGATGTGATGAAGCTGTCGTTGTGTAGCGTATTGCTTACATTCTGAGAGGAGATGTTTTACTGTGAGGCGGGTGTTGCAGACTTCACATTGTGGTGGCTGGCCTTTGCTGAGGAGGTATGAGTGGGTTAACCTTGTATGACCAATGCGGAGACGTGAGATAATTACCTGTTCTTTCCTGCTAAGAGAATAGACAGGGGAAGAATTGGTGTCTCCTTTCCTTACCATGTGTAGTTTTTCTGGAGGCGATTGATTCCAGGCCTGTTTCCATCTTGTTTTTATTAGTCTGGAGAAATACTTTGTAATATCACGATAAGGTACTGCTTGCTGTTCATGTGTGTCTGTTAACCGACTTGCTTCTTTAGCAGCTTTGTCCGCATCTTCATTGCCCTTAATGCCGCAGTGTGAAGGGACCCAAATGAAAGTAACTATTTTCTTTTTATTTAGAGCAATGGAATAAAGACTGTGGATATCTTGAAGCAGTTGGAGGTCAGTTGAACGATCTCTGAGACTTTGGGGAGAGGTTAATGAATCAGAAATTATAAGAAATTTACTCTCACTAGATTGGATGATGTATGTTAAAGCTTGCTTAAGTGCAGAAAGTTCGCAGGAGAATATGGAATAATATTTAGGGAGTTTCAGCTGAAGTTTCTTATCTGGGGATGTGTGCGAATTGTCGGCCACTAACAATGTAACTGTGACCCAGTTTGTGATGGACACTTTGAAATTACTATGGCCATGTGGAATCAAATACGCCCGGTTACTTATATTTATTAGTGATGCTAGTCCTTATATGCTAAAATCAGGACAAGCTCTGAATGGTATTTTTCCTAACTTAATTCATATAACTTGTTTGGCACACGCTCTTCATCGCATTTCTGAGACAATACGTGATTCTTTCCCGCTGGTAGATAGATTTGTGTCGAGTACCAAGAAAATTTTTGTTGAATCTCTTAAAAGAGTTAAGTTGTTTAGATCAACAGCACCTAATATCCGACTTCCACCTGCACCAGTGTTAACTCGATGGGGAACATGGGTCGATGCAGTTTTATATTATATTGAGCACATAGAAATAGTCGAATAGGTAGTTAATTCATTGGACTCGAAAGATGCTTCATCAATGGAAACTGCAAAATACTCTGTCAGGCACTGGGTTAAAAGAGGATCTTAGTTTCATATCTGCCCGTTTGTCTTTCTTACCACAGTCATAAGGGCATTGGAAGCTGTAGGATCTCCATTGCATGAATCACTTACTGTCTTTGAAAAAACAATATGTGACCTAAGTTCGGTTTCTGGTAGCACAGGACAAAAAGTGAATTATGTAATTTCAAAAAATTCTGGTTATAACCAGATGTGCGATATTCGAGACATCCTCGAAAGAAAACCATCTGTAACACCAAGAGACTTGACTCTCTCTGTGAAGCAGTTAACATCATTTAAATATGCCCGATAACATCTTATGTGGTGGAGAGAAGTTTTTCACGTTACAAAAGTGTTTTGCGAGACAACATACGATGTTTCACAGTTGAACATTTTTGCAAAGTGTTTGTTGTGAACTGCAATTTAGCAGTTAATACTAGCGGCGGGACCACTTCTGCTTCAACGTCTAAGGAATAGGGTAACTTTATTTATTCATACTAACTCGTCTTGTCTACTGCAAAGGGACATCAATCGTTTTAATAGTGCATATTTCTTGGCATATTTTCAGGTTTTTAAGAGCATATATGCATGCATATTTCAGTGTTTTTTAGGGCATGAACTTCCGAGCCCTAGTCATTAGCCTCCTGGCTCCCCAATACAGTTGTCCATTTGGTTTGTCCCAACATTGTTGAAGCGCAGAGCATGCAGTAGGATTTGCCAGTTTGAATGGCATCTTCTTGACACAGCATGCAGTTTGGTGAGCACAGTATTTTCATCCGGTATAGATGGAGTGCAAGACGGGGACACTGGATTTGCGCCAGATTTAATATATGGGAAATACGTTTATTCTTAAAGGATATGGATTTGCGCCAAAGGCTGTTTGGATAAGAACTTTTATTTTTCTTAAGTTGGTAGTACAATAAATCGACTAGTACTTAACTGTCGTGGTTTGTTTCAGTAGTAGCCATAACCATTGTGAGATAGACTAGTGAACAGCAAAGGTTGTCATGGAAGTAGTTGAAAGGGACAGCAACAGAGGACAGGACTTACTTGCATATCATAAGTTCAGGTTTCGTAAGACGTGTATACGTTGGCGTTGCACAGTGAATAATTGTCTTGCCAAAATAACATTAAACGAAAACTGAGAAAGACAAATATCGCTTATGTAAAATACATTTCCCATTTGAAATGACGACCTAAAAGCAGAAATTTTAATCAAGAGTTTTGACCATTTAAATAATTTTAATTTTTAAAATTTTATGACAGCTGTTAACCACACGCGCATTTTAAAAATGTTATGGCAATTTTTAACCACACCATGCACATTATGCGCGCATCAGTCCGCAGTCTGCAAGTGCGACGGAAAATTGTATCGTTTAACATTAACATTGGTAACTTCATTAGACATTATTACTTTCTTTACTATGTGCTTGGAGTAAGTAGAAATATTGTATAAGTACAAATGTGTATGTGAGAGAGAAAGAGAGACAGAGAGGGAGAGGGAGAGAGCAGCATAACTCAAAAATGGAAGATGTATCAGACTTGGTATCTAAGTTCAGTATCTTCCAAAGATGCTTTTCTCCCCACCCCAGACTACCCTTTACATAGAACATTTTTCGAAAATTTTGATTTCCTTGAAAACGCCTCTAACGATTTTGATTAATATACCACATGTTTAAGATATTTTTAGACAAATAAAATGTATATTTTGAGTTTATATCTAATGGCTTTTTTGAGTGAATCATTTTGGAGATACCAATACCTCGTTACTTGTCTGAATGTTGCAATAATTTTACTTCTCTCAAATGGGGGATGGTTATTCAATTTTATCTCTTGACCATGTAAAGAGAACGGAATTTGAAAGACATCACATAGTGACTAACTCTTTAAACATTTCATTATCGCTTAAAGCCTACTGCATTCCCATATTCTCCTTGCACCTACAAGAAAGTTAGCAATAAGATAATTTCTGCAAATGTTTATGTCGATTAACGTGAAGTAGAGGAATAAACGTTTTTAACAATAGTCTGTACAAGGGTGTCGAGCGAGTGCAACACATTAATTTTTTTACTTTCTCTACTGTAGGGGAAGTATTGTATTCCACCCAAAAATTCGATGTCAGGATTTCACCGGAAATATATGTTTTGAGAACCCCTGAATCAAAAAAAGCATTTTTAGAAAAAGGTCCGTGTGTGTGTGTGTGTGTGTGTGTGTGTGTGTGTGTGTGTGTGTGTGTGTGTGTGTGTGTGTGTGTGTGTGTGTGTGTGTGTGTGTGTGTGTCTGTCTGTCAATCAGTCTGTGGACAGCATAACTCAAAAACGAAAAGCAGGTTAAAAACCAAAGTTGGTATTTAAGTTCAATGTCTTTCAAAGGATGCGACACGAAGATCTTGAGGAAAATAACCCCACCCTAAACTACCTTTACATGGAAAGTTTTTCGAACATATTGATTTTCTTGAAAATGGCTCTAACGATTTTGATTAAAATGTCATGTTTGAGATAATTTTATGACAAATGAAATGTGTATCTTGAATTTTCTGGATATAGCCCCTGTAGTCGTATTTACTCTGGACGACATTTGCATAACTGGTAAACCGTTAGAGATAGACCAAATCATACTATACAAAAAATGTAGATTTTGGTAAAATACACAATTTATGTCTGAATAAATTTTCTTGTTATGTGTGTGAGTTTCGGAAAACTTGAAACTTTCGTGAAATGGGACATCGTTGTTCATTTTTTATATGTTAAGTGTGCAAAGAGAAGGGAATCTTAAAGCTTTAAAATATTTGACGATCGCACAGTCTATTGTATTCTAATATTCCCCTTGCACCTACAAGGAAATAAGTAATAAGATAATTTGTACAAATGTTTATCTTAACTAACACGAAGAAGATATAGGAATAAAAGTTTGTAAGAATGGTTAGTACAAGAGTAGAGAAAGTCATGTGAGTGCAACACATCAGATTTTTTCATTAATGTTTTATTAAACATAAAACCCACGGTGATGGAAAAAATAGTGTGCAAAACGTGTGTTGAAATGAAAAACAGAATATCAGAAATAGAAAAGACTGGAGTGCGTATTTCCTTGTTCTATAATAATGCACTTCCTATACCCATGTGGCAACATACCGGACCTTCAGATTTATTCCGCCTTTTCCCCATTCAGTCGTCTGTTTATGGCATCAGTACTTGAGAGCGAGTTTATTACAGTGCCTCTGGCAGAGGACCAGTGAATGAGTGGAAGGAATGGCTACCAACAGTTTCCAAGTCTTCTAAATGAAATCGGACTTGCACTATAACCTACTTGGAAAAGCTATTCGCAAATATACGCAGAGCTGTACTCACTCTTATACACACTATTCTTGCAAATGTTTATTTCTCTATCTGCCTCATTTTAATCGACATAAGCATTTTCAGAAACTATTTTATTCCTAATTTTTTTTGTAGGTGCAAGGGGAATATGGGAATACAGTAGGCTTTAAGCGATAGTGAAATGTTTTAAGCGCTGGTTGCTATGCGATGCCTTTAAAATTCCGTTCTCTTTGTAGGACCAAGAGACAAACATCTGATGTGTTGCACTAAAATGACTTTACTCTTGTACCAACTATTCTTAGAAACTTCATCCTCTATCTTCTTAATATTAGTCGAGATAAACATTTGCAGAAATTATCTTGTCATTTTCTTGTAGGTGCAAGGTGAGTGTGGGAATATAGTAGGCTTTGAGTTTTGAAATTTCATTCTTTGAACGGCTAAGATATAAAAAAATGAACAACGATCTTCCATTTGTGGAAAGTATAAGTATTTCAAAACTCACAGAAATAACAAGAAATATCTCCGAAATGGTTCACTCCCCCAAAAAATTCATTTGGACATACATCTTATGTTTTAACGAGTTCTACATTTTTGTATAGTAAGATTTGGTTATCTCTTACGCTTTATCAGTTATGCAAAGGTCATCAAGAGTAAACAGGGCTACGTGGACTATAACCAGAAAATTCAAAATATACAGTTCATTTGCCATAAAAATATCTTAAGCATATGGCATTTTAATAGAAATTGTTAGAGCCATGTGGAAGCAGAGAGAGAGAGAGAGAGAGAGAGAGAGAGAGAGAGAGAGAGAGAGAGAGAGAGAGAGAGAGAGAGAGAGAGAGAGAGAGAGAGAGAGATGTGGAAATACTTTCTGCTTCCATATTCGAACTCTGACCAGTGCGTCTTACCCTGAAGATGCCAAGCGCAGTACTTGGCGAAACGGTGGTATCTACAATGCCTTCTAGACCACGGCCTACAAGCCCGGTAGATATAACCATATCTAATAGTCAGGACACCGGCCGTGCAAGCCCAAGTTTATACATTAAACTGTATATACCTTCCATGTTTCATATTACATGATTTGCAACATTTTCAGGATACGCTAATGCTCATACGTTTGTCTATACGCTCAGGGTATTTCATACATTGTTTAAAAGTTATTTCCTAGGATTTACTTCTGGTCAACAAGTGAAAAAACCACGAAAGGTTGAGGAATCTACTAACGTTATTCAGGCAACTGTTGCAAATTTATGGATGAGAACAATCTTATAGAGGAAAGAGCTTACTGGAATATCCCAAAAATCAATTGTGACATCCCCCCCCCCCAACCCGCCCATTATGGTGTGGTCTGGTTATGTTTGGTGATATTCCATCTGTTAGGTTGCATTAGTACTGCCAACTCCTCGTAAAACATAACCATGGTAAAGCTACGGCCATAGTTGGTGCTATTGAATCCGCTATGTTGCCTCAAAAGCCCTTGTTTTTGAACGCGTTGCAGAGAAGCCAACTGATAGATTCTGTTTAGACGCCGTATTAATAAGTTAATTAATCTGTGGACGCTATTGTACTGCTCGTGTTTGCATGGTTTTGTCTTAAATTCTTTTAGAGCAGTATATGCAGTTATAATTAGTTGTTATTTTTATGTTCCCAACACAGTAGTGCATTAAATATACAGGTGGAGGTGAAATGATCAGTCAGACTTTAACGGTGAATTTCTCATGTTGTGAATAACAAGAAAGTCTAATACCAAAATGTTGAAAAGTTTATAGTTTTCTAGAAAAAATATTTTATCAAAACAATTTATCATCACCTGGCTGAGTTATTATTGATTGAAGGTTCTTGATTTATGGCTATATTCATAGAAAATTGAATAAACTACAACTTTTTTCCTTTGGCGTATTTCAATAGATTCAAGTTTTTTGTGTAGATTAAATTTAAAAGAATCCACAATTTATTGCAACAAAACGGCAACAAATTGTGGATTCTTTTAAATTTAATTTACACAAAAACCGTTGAATCTATTGAAATATGCCAAAGGAAATAGTCATTTATTCAATTTTCTATGAAAATATAGCCATAAATCAAGAACCTTCAATCAATAAATAATTCAGTCAGGTGGTGATAAATTGTTTTGATAAAATATTTTTTCTGGAAAACTATAAACTTTTCAACAATTTGGTATTAGACTTTCTTGTCATTCACAACATGAGAAATTTACTGTTAAAGTCTGATGGATCATTTCACTTCCATTCTGTATGTTATGATATTTAGCGTTCGTAAGTGAATTTATCCAAAGGTGTTGTTGCAGAACAAGATTTGGCGAAGGTGAGTAGGTTCGTGTGTTGTGTGATAATGATGTTCAAGCATTATTATCGTTTGAAAGCATGTTACTGTAACCCTGTGATATTTGAGGTTAGAAATGCTTTCATTACGTACGTTGGCAGTAGGTACTACTTTTTGGGGTAGTGTCGGCCATATTGAACTCTTGGGAACTGCCGATAAGCAGTGTTCCCTATATCGGTCAACCTTTTTAACGCTGAGTGTACTTCCCTTAGCAAACTGTGTCATCCTTTGTTTCAAAACTTGCTCCTTAGATCTATAGTCTTCGTTTTATTTCTTTGTTTCTCGTTACAACGCGATGGGTGGCCTTTGGACGCCTTTCATAACGCCACTAGCCTTTGGTGGAAGTACGTACCAGCATTTTTGCCAGAAAACAAAACGCAAATCAGTGTTTCTGAGTTCTCTTTCCGTTTGTTGATTTGGCATTGAATTTCATTGAATGCTCTTCGTGCTTATCATATCCGCTTATAACCTGATTTGATATTAAACACAACGTCATGTCAAATTATTTTACACGTTCAGGATATAGGTCAGCATTTAAATACGTCTGTTTTAGTGTGTTGTATACAAAGTTGAAGAGAAAAAAGTAGTAAACGGAATTCCAACTGAAGAGCTGAAGTTAGAAAATCAAAAGCTTCTAGTTTTCTAAATGACTAAAATTATACGAGTACGTTGGAGTATAAAATAACAAGTTTACAAAGAAGTTTTTGACTTTCCGTTGAAAATGCTATGGAGTAGAAAATGTTACCTTACAGAACGTGCAATAAAAAAGACAAATTTCGCTGTTATTTCGTAATATTGATATTGAATTCATTCATTTCACATTTCGTAATTACAACAAAATTGTAGTGCACACAACTCTACTTAGGATTGCTTTGTTGGTTAACTTATACGTACTCTCTGACCCCAGAAGGGGGCAGGCTGGAGGAATACTGTATTTGTCTCAGGAATTTAGCTATAACCCTGTGGTTCTGGTTGGAAAATTAAAACTATACCTACGGTGGTTTAACTTGTCTCAAGGATCATAAAACTAGAAGGTCTCTTCCACCAAGCCGGTTAGGGGCAGAGGGTCTGTTCTGCGTGCAGAAACGTCAGAAGCCTATTCATACTTGCCTCTTCAGTCTAGCCCTGATTGGACAGAAGCAGCCGAATTTTCTCCCACCTTCCCCAGAACAACAGACACAGAAGGGTGAGTATCTGCGTGTCTTTTCAACATATCTCTTTCTCTTTCTTTAGGCCAGAGACAAGATAAGCCACACAGGGTATACTGGTACTCAACAAATTCTTTAAATTTTTCCAAGTTGGCTCGAAGAGATGACCTCACCTTTCTTTTACGACAGGAAATTCCTTTTTGCTGATCGTATACCAGTTGAGAGCTAGAATGTCGCATAATATGGCATAGGATCAAATTCAGAAAGAGAAGATCCAGTTAGACCAATGAGTTCACCTAAAACATTTGGGCAGGTGATCTTTGGTTCTTTGGAGATTAATGGTATAGATCATAGGTAGGTATAGATAGTTTTCTAAGAGTATCTGAAAATAATTTATTACATGGAATAATTCAGGCAATCCCAGGTTATGATAATTGTAACAAATTGTCTAAGTTGCACCCCTGCAACTCTGCCAAGAATTGCTGAGGCACCGTTACATGACAAATATGAGAGATTATTTAAATATTCTTTGACATAAAATGTCACACTTCAATTCGTTTGCCCAAGCGGTCGCCAGTAATTGTTAATTCAGGTGTTTAAAGTTAACCCATTTTTTTTTATTCTTTTACATACAACATGCGGCAAAACAAATCTTACTTCAATATTAACGTTTCCACACCACTAGGTAACATTACAAGGTTAGTCTCTAATCAGTAAATTATGGTACCCGCAAAGTTTAAAGGCGGCTGATAGTTGACCATTACTATTCTTTTTCTGGTTGTACAAATACATTTTGTGGCCGCAAATGGTGTTAATATCACGGGCTGTACAGCCTGATACAGCGTGTTTAACTATACAATACTGCAAGGCGTGGATTTGTGTCGAGTCAGCCGCCATAAAAGTTTGCGACAGCTATAGAATTTTATCTAAACTTGTAATCACCGATGGTCTTGTATAACCAATGCACATTGCATGTTTAAGAACTTGCAGTACTCACGCCGGAAAGTTCTATAACTACCGGTGTTTACTGGTTCAAATAAAGCCCTGTGGTCGACAGCTCGCTATTGTTTATTCCTCTCGCTCTGACGTTTTACAGACAACTTGCTTCAAAAATGACTCATCCTTTCTTTCCCGGTAAGATAATACGCGAAAGAGCATCACTAATACATTACATTGTGCATCAAACAAAGCAATTATGATCATACTTTCAATAATATCACTAATGAATTAGTATGTTTGTTGGGGACCCACCTTGAAGGATATTAAACTTCACGCGTCCCATAAGTTAAATTAATACATACTAACCACTCATGAAAAGTAAATATAGTATGATTATATGCATGTTAATTAAAAATACCATCATATTCTAATTCAGTAAGCATTTTGTAGACCTGACGGGTCGTTCTGCGGCCCACCAGCGGGTCGGGACCCATAGTTTGAGAAACGCTGGCTTACAGTCCAACTACCTTGTAGACAATAATTTTGAACTGCTGGTGTTACTCCAGCTCCGCACTCCACACCACGATTGCACGTTCAAGGACAAAGACATTCTCCTGAGTAAATGACTACGTATTTTCTGCTGTGCCCATCAATATCTCCACGCTAGCATCATACACAATACAGTATTGTCAGATAAATACGTAATGCTTACCACATCAGTTATTACTCGCAACATTTAGCAATGCATATGGACTGGTGTTTACATCCATACGCTCTACATCGGTTATGCAGAACACTCGTAGTTCCTCCGTTGGCCGCAAATAAACAAACGCAATGCTATCTGTCCTAAGTGATGCATACAGGTACAACTTGGTAAAGCCATGAGGCGTATCGGAAAGAATGTCAAACTGCCCAGCTGTTTACGTGAGCTTAACGCACAAAGTATGTGTACACTGTTCAGATGTAATCATCTTTTCAGAACAGCAACGTCTAGTATATCGGCAGGCGCGAGAGATCATCTATTTGTGTTTTGTCACTGACTATACGCCAAGTTACTATTATTTCCCTCTTCTAATAAACAAGCTAAGAAGCGATCGCAGCATTCGACTACGAAGGCCAATACAGCTCGTTGCTTTGCCAAGTAGTACATTCCGAAGTAAGCAAATCGACTATTAGGGGCCTCTTTTGTCAACGAATGTTAAAAATGCTCTAACATAAAGTTTACTTAGAGCTAAAATTTTAACTTTGTGGTTTTATTAAGCTTTTGCTATTTAACTCAATGTTAAAGTCAAAGAGAGTAACGAATACCCACGAGTAAGAAAGCGGTGAACGAACTTGACTGCTGTTCCCTTTCTTTTGCAACACTATGTTCTGATTGGTTCCTGATGATGATTAATAATAATAATAATAATAATAATAATAATAATAATAATAATAATAATAATAATAATAATAATAATAATAATAATAATAATAATAATAATAATAATAATAATAATAATAATAATAATAATAATAATAATAATTAATAATAATAATCATAATCATAATCATAATCATAATAACAAGAAGAACATTAATAATACCAACAACAACCCAAAGGCGCAACAGCCCTTTCCGGGTCAAGACCGCTGCGTCCCCCACCTCTGCCCACCACAGACGTCATGAGTGGGGTGCAGTACTGGAGGGTGGTACACAAATCTAATTTAGGAATATGCACTGTTTGGGATTACCCCTCAGTTTCTTATCGCATTACGGGGTTCTTAAAGGGCGAGAAGCATAATTACTGACTAAGGAACTTGTTGAACAGTTGCGATAGGCCGTGGCTGTATAGTGAGAACAGGAAACGTGGAGGAGGGGAAGGGGTGGATACAGCTGACCTAGTTAAACCACGTTTTAATTCTATTTAGCTTTATCTCCAAATTCTTAATGTATTGTGGAAAATGTTGAAAATATTGCTTGAAATAAGCAGCATTATTGAGCTAAACAATTCTATACCATAAGAAAAACTTTATCCTAGATTCACAAAAACATGTAAAGCTTTACAGTAAACATAGCATGTTTCATGAACAGGCTGCCATTGGAGACTAATAAAGAGAGGGGTAACAATTTACTAAATGAAAAAAAAAAAAAATTCATTACTTCCCATTCAGGCCGATGTGTATTTATAACTAAAGCCCGGATTTCTAAGCACAATAACATAGTAAAATAAGCAAACAAATAAGCACAAAAATGATGAAAATAAGCACCAAATTAAGCAAAAACGAATACGCTCAAATATGATGATAAATAGTTTCACAGAACTCTTACTTTGGCAGTTACCACACATATGGAATTTTCCTGTGGATACCTCCAGCTTCTATCGGAAAAAATGATTTGTGTATGAAAATATTCTTTCGACGCCGCATGACGTCACAAGATCATGACAATGGCACCACAAAAATTCCTCCTCAATAATTTATTTCTTCGCCAGAAAACTTTTTAGATCTTTGACAGTGCTTTATAACCGGAATATTTCTATAACACTGGAGTGAGTTTGTGAAACGCAAATTTTACAATCCATGTGTTTCTGTCAACAATATCTATAACTGAAATTTCTTCAATCAGAGAAATCGAATGTACCTACCAAGGAATTATTTCGAGTTTCCAACTGCTTTAGAAGTTTGGGCATTTTGGAGAAATGATTATGGATGTACTGTCTATTTTCTTGGGTGCCGCGTTTAGCAAAATATTGTGGTGTGGCAACACTGACTGCTTTTCCTGCATTTAGGGAATTCAAAAGTTTTCAATTTACTGAAATGTTCTGTGTAGTATGATCCAGCCTCTAACCACATTCCCCACTGTTATCTCTCAAGCATTCTTTCTTACGCATGTGGACGAGAAGTACTTAGCATGAAAGTGCTGTCATTGCAGAGGGATAAAGAAAGGGAGAGGAGGGGAAGCTACGAAGGCCTCGTTAGACAATCACGATAACCTTTCATTTTACTAAATTCGTTTTCTGTCCCTACCGGCAGTTTATACGGTATTCGCAACCAGAAGGCGCTCAATTGGAGGCCTCAGGGACCTCACGAGGCTGAGTGCACCCCGGACCAGGTCTCCCAGGGGAAGAAAATCCCCACACCGGTACCGGGAATCAAATGCGGGTCTCCGCTTGATAAGCAGCAGCGCTAAGGAGACGACCTGGTTCCTGATAAGCATACGAGAATTTTTAGGTTAGTTTCGTTGCTTTCTGAGCACACACAGAAGTGAAAAATGAATGATTTGTGCATCAGGTTTTTTTG
Source organism: Tenodera sinensis (assembly GCA_030765045.1). Taxonomy (NCBI): domain Eukaryota; kingdom Metazoa; phylum Arthropoda; class Insecta; order Mantodea; family Mantidae; genus Tenodera; species Tenodera sinensis. The sequence continues at coordinate 61,205,740 of CM060973.1, read as the reverse complement.
CTAATACATTAATTTGTCTTTTTATAATATAAGTTATGAATAGAATACGGTGTTTTTGCAGAACTTCGCACTAAAAATGGAACTATGAAAAACATCTTCCTGATATTGTGTACTGTAACGATTCAAGATGTGGATCTTCCGCTTTGAGCTAGAAACAAAAGCATAAAGTGCTGCCACGGCTCGTAAATTTATAATGAAAGTAGATGAAGTCATCAGGAATCATGTTGGATGACATTTTAGGGTCTCATTAACGGAGATGGGGACGTTAAGAGTCAGAAGGCCGGTATTAATGACCTTTACATGCTCATATTGTGTTTAATCTCTCTAGAAAGATCTGACCAAGAATCACCAACGTTTCATCAGCATTCTATTGTGCGCCACACTAATAAAAAAAAATCTGACATTTGCATTCACATGACTTTTTCTTCTCATTTTTCTAAAAACTATGCTTACAAAAGTTTATTCTACACACTGGTTCACAATCACCCGGTAACGGTAAGTAGAACAACGGAAACGGGAAGAGGTACTATCGATCAGCTTGTGAATAGAAAGTGGAGGTCGATATTGTGTACTGGGCATTCATTTGTTTCTAATATATTTTTTCTAGCTTGCAACTAGAGAGAGCTCTGGTGGCTGTTTCGAACGGCCATCTTGAATAATTCTACAGTGAAATGTCTAATACACACAAGAATGCAACATGCCGTGCCCAGTAACGGGAATAGAAAGTTAAAACTTGGTCTTTTTTCCCGTTTATGGGGCCCGGGAAAGCTTCCCGTCAGTTGTGAACACTCCCATTTGAATACATGTATTTTAACGTTCTCATTCTGGTTATCGTTACTAATAGTTGTGAACAAGTCTTTTAAACTACTTTTTGTTAAGGATACGCATAGAAGTAACCATCCAAGATTATGAACATATTTGTTTCAAATTTATACCAGGCATTAGGTATACATGCAAACAATAGTGTACATACCAAATTTCATTGGATTATTCTGATTAGTGCTAAAGTTAGTCTTTAAAAAAATATTTATCAACGAAAAAATGTTTCACGCGATAGACACTTCACAATTTTATTAGTTTTAATATTTATCCCAAAGGAGATTAATACTACAGAAGAAAGTTTTAAAAGCAGATCTTTGCTAAACTTTAAATTCGATAAAAAATGTGTTACATTTATGAAAGTAATTTCCAGATAATTGATACTCTAAGGTTCAGAGATTTATTACGACCATAACACAAAAAAATAGATTTTTTAAACGATTTTGCTCAAATTTCACCTACACGTACTGTAATCGAGATTGCAGTGTTTACATATTTTATTGGATATAAGGATAGATTTAGTAGGCTCAACTGATAGATTAAGAGGCAGATCGCTACGTGATAACTGAAACCATGCAATTCACCATTTGAAAACAATCTGACGTTTTCTCAGATGCTTTCCTTAAAGTGATTACCCTCCCCTTATGTAGGACTTACAAGTCAGTGCCTAGGGTCAGACACCTGTCGGGAAGCAGAGGAACCTATGAACCGGACAGAGTGAAGACCTGGAAGACGGTGATCAACTCTGCACCAGGTATGAGAGTGAGGAAGAGGATGTTGTTAAATGCAAGCGAAATCGATGAATGGAAAGGTGATGGGGAGCAATTGGTGAAGTGAGTGGCGGGGTAAACCGGAGAACCCAAAGAAAAACCACCCAGAAGCCACTTCGTCCACCACGAATACCACATACTGGTCCCTGGGATCAAACTCGGGCCGCCTTGGTGATAAGCGAACGGTCTAACTGCTCAGCCACGGAGCCGCTTCTATCCACCTACTATCGTTTAATTTTATGTAAATTTACAAACTCTTCTTAATAAAGCTTAATACTTTCTCTGCTACGTAGAGTAAGTAAGGAAAGTATAGTATTCGACCCAGAATTTCGATATCGAGATTTCATCGGAAATAACTGATGTGTTGCACTCACATGACTTTCTCTACTCTCGTACTAATCATTCTTACAAACTCTTATTCCTATATCTTCTTCGTGTTGGCCCAAATGAGCTTGTTATCGACGGGCCGTCAAACACTACACATTCACTCACTCACCTTCGTGTTAGTTGAAATAAACATTTGTACAAATTATCTTATTGCTTATTTTCTTGTAGGTGCAAGGGGAATATTATATAGCGTTTCACTCTTAGAAGACAGTGTGGAGTTAAATGGGACATCTCTGTCTCTATCTAGCGCATACAAGTTGCCATTAGCCGCGTCCTTTTCTACTCTCGCTCTGTTGCCAGATTCCTAATAGCATGGTATAAATATTCATTTGTTATAAATTTCAGGTTTGAACACATTATCCTATGCAGAATGTTTTTCTCTATCAGGTTATATCCTTTTCAGAGTCATTATACATTTCTGTAGGTCCAAATTTCTTCAGAAAACGTTTTTTTCAATAGAAGTCCAATATTTGCTGTTTCTACACTCATCACGCACTAACTAACAAACTAACTGCTAGAATGCATCTATATTTTTTTCTTAGGTAGAGTAAACTATAGTGCTACTACGTACCTACTTTGAATTCTCTATGTTTACCCAGTTAAGTGTTATAATTTTTTAAATTAAATGTTTTCGGAAAATTTTATATATGTGCACTGCAAAAGTTACGCAGTGTGAAACTTTTTTGTTATTGAGTTTACATCAGGGAACCAGCGAGAACAAATGTTGAGGAAGGTAGGAGACAGTTTTTAAAATAAACCAAAAGGCAGTAACCTCTTTCTTTTATCCAGTAAGGCAAACAAAAGGTATTCATCTATTCAGCGTCAGGCCTGACACAGAAGATAGTATAAGGAGCAGCACTAGCATTAGTTCGAAAGAAGCCGTGTGTGTAACTGTGAGCTGTTATTGCGTTATTTGTTTAATATTTTTGTAAATATTTGTAGTTATGGAGGGTGAAGCTAGGAAGGGACGATATGTTGGTAAATAAAGAAGTAAGGAACGCCAAATAATTATGAATGTGTTAGATTATTTTTTAAGTAAAATGCGTTTAACTAAGGCGGTAAAAGAAACAGCTAAGGCTATCGGGTGTTCAGAAGCAGTAGTGTATAGGATTAAAAAGGAACTAATGAAAGGACCTCTAAGAACGCCATCGAAAAAGAAAGCAAAAAGGGCGGGACTACACAAAACGCTAGGTTAACGCAATATGATTGAATAGTGCAAGGTGGAGTGCGGCGAATTGTTCATTCTTTACAGTTTGCAAATATTCCACCCACGCTGAATATAATTTTGTCACAGTTCAACAGTGATGAGACCCTACCAAATTTCTCAAGGGCCACTTTGATTTGGGGTTCGAATATGAAAGAAAGGGTAACAAGTGCATATTAATAGAAAGAGACGATATCGATATCATCAGATAGCGACATAAATATCTAAAAGACGTAAAAGGTTTAGGAACCAGGGAAATCAATTGTTTATACAGACGAGTCATTTGTAAATTTAGGTCATACAGTAACAAAGGCGTGGGATACCAAAGTTAAAAGTGCCCGTCTCGTCAAGCAGCAATTGAAGGACTAAGTACAGGACTCAGGCCACCTCGAGTCGCTCGCGGAGAAAGATTCGCAACTAGTACATGTTGCAACACTGCGCTCCATTTAACGTGTACTGTCTTTTAAGGGTAAGACGCGCTTTTTTTTAGAATACAGTAGGCTTTGAGCGATAGTCAAACCTTTTAAAGCTTTGAGATTCCGTTCTCTTTGCACACTTAACACATAAAAAAATGAACAACGATATTCCATTTCACGGAAGTTTTAAGTTTTCAGAAACTCACTCACAAAACAAGGAATATCTCCCAAATGGTTTATTGAGACATAAATTGTGTATTTTAGCAAGATCTGCATTTTTTGTATAGTATAATTTGGTCTATCTCTAACGGTTTACCAGTTATGCAAAAGTCGTCCAGAGTAAATACGACTACAGGGGCTATAGTCAGAAAATTCAAGATATCTAAACCCCGGCGCAACAGTCCACGAGAGGCCAAGGCCTACCGCCCAGCCGCTGCATCCCCCACCTCTGCCCACTACAGGCGTCATTGCTGACGTGCAGTACTGGAGGGTGGGACGTGGTCAGCGCCCCGAGCCCTCCCTGCCCGTTATGCGGTCTTCTAGACCTGGGGCCGCTACTTCTCCATCAAGTAGCTCCTTAATTGGCACCCCGTGCCAGACATCCCAGAGGGGTTAAAATCCCCATGCTGGTACCGGGGATCGAACCCGGGTCCTCCGCGCCAGAGGCAAGCGCGCTACCAACTGCGCTACGGAGGCGGTCAATTCAAGATGCACATTTCCTTTATCATCAAAATATCTCAAACATATGGCATTTTAATCAAAATCGTTAGAGCCATTTTCAAGAAAATAAAAATTTTCCATGTAAAGGATAGTATGGGGTGGGGCTATTTTCTTGAAAATCTTCGTGTCGCATCCTTGAATGACATTAAACTTAAATACCAACTTTGGTTTTTAACCGACTTTTTGTTTTTGAGTTATGCTGTCTACAGGCGCGCGCGCGCACAGACACACACACACACACACACACACACACACACACACACACACACACACACACACACGGACCTTTTTCTAAAAATGCCTTTTTTGGTTTCAGGGATCCTCAAAACATACATTTCCGGTGAAATCTCGACATCGAACTTTTGGGTGGAATACAATACTTCCCCTACTTACCAGTAGAGAAAGGTGTGTGTGTGTGTGTGTGTGTGTGTGTGTGTGTGTGTGTGTGTGTGTGTGTGTGTGTGTGTGTGTGTGTGTGTGTGTGTGTGCGTGCGTGCGTGCGTGCCTGTTTATGACTTGCATAAATGGTAAACCGTAAGAGATAGACCAAACTTTACTATACAAAAAATGTAGACACAATTTATGTTTAAATGAATTTTTTGTAGAGTGAACCATTTCGAAGATATTCCTTGTTAATTGTGTGAGTTTGGCAATGTATATAGCTTTCTCAAATGGAGGGTCGTTATTTACTTTTTTGTCTTCGCCGTGTAAAGAGAACGGAATTTCAAAGGCCTCATATAGCGACCAGCTTTAAACGATTTAACAATCGCTCAAATCCTAATCTATTCCCATATTCCCGTTGCCCGTACAAGGAAATAAGCAATAACAATTTCTGCAAACGTTTATCTCAGCTAACATGAAGAAGATATAGGAATAAGAGTTTGGAAGAATTGTTAGTACAAGAGTAGAGGAAGTCATGGGAGTGCAACACAACAGATTTTTTTCTGTCTACTTCGTGTTAATCCAGAAAACTTTGTAGCAATAGTTTTATTATATACTTGGTTGAAGGTACAACGGGATAGAAGAAATTAATCTATAGTCAGATGTTTAAAAATCCGAACGCACAGAGGTAGGAACATGTTTTGCTGGCAGTTCAGTGATCGCTATTCATCTAACACTGATTGGAATCAGTGTTGCCAACTATAATTCAATAAAACAAGCTAAATCGGCTTGCCAAAAAGGCTAGAAAAGGCTAGATTATATTTTAATACCCATATAAATATTAGAAAACTACATTATTAAAAAGTACGCATGGATCACCGAGCAAAAATAAACGTAGTCTTCGTCACCCCCCTCTGCCTCATTTCTACTGCTGCAGCTGGGATTTCCCTTAAGCTCTTGCATGTATGCAGGATTTGTACCAACAAGCTTCAATATTTCGTCTGGGACTGCGCATGAAAAATCTGATATGTTGCACTCACATGACTTTCTCTACTCTTGTACTAACCATTCTTACAAACTCTTTTTCCTATATCTTCTTTGTGTTAGTTAAGATCAAACATTTGTACAAATTATTTTATTGCTTATTTCCTTGTAGGTGCAAAGGGAATATTAGTGTACAGTAGGCTTTGTGCGATAGTCAAATCTTTTAAAGCTTTCAAATTCCGTTCTCATTGCAGGGTTAACATAACAAATTGAATAACGATGTTCCATTTGACAGAAATACAAATAACAAGGTATATCTCCGAAATGGTCCAATTTATAAAAAACTATTCAGACATAAATTGTGTATTTTAGAAAGATCTACAGTTTTTCATAGTAAGATTTGGTCTATCTGTAACCGTTTACCAGTTATGCAAAAGTCGTCCAGAGTAAATAGGAGTACAGAGGTTATAGCCAGAAAATTCAAAATATACATTTCATTTGTCATAAAGATATTTCAAACCTATGGCATTTTAATCAAAATCGTTAGAGACTCTTTCGAGAAAATCTAAATTTTCGATAAACTTTCCATGTAAAGGGTAGTTTAGGGTGAAGAATTTTCTTCAAAATCTTCGTGTCGCATCCATGAAAGACATTAAACTTAAATACCAACTTTGGTTTTTAACCAACTTTTCATTTTTGGGTTATCTTATCCACAGGCTCGAGATACACACACAGACCTTTTTCTAAAAAGTGCCAAAGAATCTAACAACTTGGTGGAATCCATACTCCCAGATTCAAAAGATTCATGAATTCGCCAAAAGGATTATATCATTATGTGGAATAGCTGCAGTAGCGAGATTAAATGATGTATTATTTTAAAGGTACTGGTAGATAAGTAAAAAATGAAAAAGGCTAGAAAAGGCTAATGAAGCTTAGAAAAAAGGCCAGGAAAGCTACTTGTAGCTTTTTGGAACATTTATAGCTATATAGGTTCTCAAAAAGGCCCGATCTAGCCTTAAAAAGGCTAAGTTGGCAACACTGATTGGAATGCGGTGGTGAGTGCCTGCTTTATAAACAATATGCAGCAATAGGATTTTTGAAGGGGCGTAGAAATACATTGTGTTCTGGCATTTCTGATTGGCCTAATAACAATAATGAATGCAGGGGGAACAGACGGCCTGATACAGGTATAAGGACGGCCCACTTATATTCTTCTTTGCAGGTAGCCACCCCTGAGGTAATCTGGAATAGAAACCATCACCATCAAGGGCGTGAACCGTTGCCTGTTATGAGCCAACCCCTCCTAGCAGGTGGCGTTATATGTATACCGTCCTTTTCATCGTGAATGGGCTCAAAGAAACATAGATATTACTCCGCGCAACCTGTGCAAGTATATGCAATAACTACTCAGTTTAAGTGAAGTGATTGGTTGTGAAAGTGTAATAAATTGCAATGAAATTATACAGAAGTATCTATTAACCATTTTAAAAGTAATATCACAACAAAAAGATAAGATCAATTTTCTCTCTTCGGGCGAGTATTGTGGCCAGGGACAAATGACAGTATTCATTGCGGAGCACTTGTTTGGGACTGCCTCTCGTCTTGGTTTCACTCGAACGTATTTCTCAGCGATGCCCAACCTTTCAGATTTAGGTTTGTTTATTTCAATTTTGTCTGGTGCTGGTACAGCAGGCCCAGCTAACAGACTTACATTTACATTTATTTACAATTTTTTGTTTTTACATTTTATATACAACGGGGTTTCCAGGAAACCCATACAGTGGCCGTCCTTGGGCCACCGAGAACAGTTCCCTGTTGTATTGTCTTGGGTTTTTGTTTTTGTTATTTCTTTATATACATGTATACACTTTATTTACACACATGCACTCCCGCATTCACTCTGGCATATCGTGAGCTATGCCCTCACGCACACACACACCCACACACACGCACACGCACATTAAAACACTATTTACACACGCTATTTACACTCGCTTTATATACATTTCCGTGGTTTTCCTGGGCGGACAGGTTGCAGCTCCTGACTGGTTCCCTGGGGTGCAGGCCTCTGAGGTAGCTTGTGTGTGGCTTGGGGCCCGTGTTTGCATGGACGCACATCAGTCGGTGAGCCGAGCGACGTCTATAACATTTTGATTCGTGCATGTTTTCGATGCTTCGGCTCACCTTTGCCGATATTGACAATGACGCAATTGTCGTGGTTTCTGATGCGCGCCCATGCCGCGGAAGCTCTTTTGGTTATTGCCTCAGGGATGGAGGGGATCTGGGTTTCCAGGTGTAGGGTTTGGTTGGTGGTTAAGAGAGGAGCAGAGAGGATTTTTCGGAGGGAGAGGTTTTGGAGGGTTTGGATCTGTTTTAGGGCGGTTTTTGAGGCGTTTGCCCAGGCCACACACGCATATAGAACCACTGACAGGATAAAAGCTTTGTACAGGATGAGTTTGGACTTCAATTGCAGCTGTTTGCTGCGGAAGATGGGGGCGCATAACTTTAGCCGCTGTCTGCCTTTGTTGGCGCTATTTTTTATGTGGGTGGACCAGCACATTGTGCGGTTCAAGGTAACCCCTAAGTATTTAACTTGCCGACGGCAGTGCAATACCTGACCACCGACCGTTAGGTCCATTGCCAAAGTGTGATGCCGCTTAGAAAAATGAATCAGCTGGCATTTGTCGGGGTTAATTTTGATTTTCCAGTCATGTTGCCATGAGAGGAAGTTGTTGACATAGCGTTGCATTTCTGCAAGACCGAATCGTGGATTTCTATGGTGGTTGTATATTGCAGTGTCGTCGGCGTACATGGCGACCTTGCATCTGGCGTCCACTGGGAAGTCGTTTGTAAATAGTATTTACAGGAAAGGGGACATTATTCCCCTTGTGGGACGCCAGCCCGCATCACTCGCTCCCGAGAGGAGGAGCGGCCCACTTGGACATAGAACTTCGTTTTTCTAAAAAATTGTCCAGAAATAGAGCCAACGTTGAAGCCCCGTTGTTAAATTGCTCTGTTATGTCATCTGTTAGCCTGAGAAGCTGTCAGTCAGTAGAATGTCCTTTTCGAGAGCCAAACTGTGAATTTGAGAGTTCATGAGATTCCGAAACATGTTTTTGGAGTCGAGAAAGTATAAGTTTTTCGAGCAATTTACCAATAGTAGACAGGAGACTAATGGGGCGGTAATTTTGCGGTTGTCTGGTGCTTTTCCCTTGCTTTGGAAGCATGATTACCTTGGCTCGTTTCCAAGTAGAGGGGAAATAGCCTTGCTGCAAAGAGGCGTTAAATATTTTGGTCAGTTGCACCAGAGCTTTTCTCGGGAGATGCTTAAGTTCCTCATTAGTCACTTTGTCTGGGCCGGCAGCTTTCCCATTAGGCAATTTCCTAATGAGCTTGTAAACTTCCTGCGGTGTTATTAGGGATAGCTGTTGCTCTTGCTTCTGTGCCACCCAGGTTTGTACCCATGTCTGCACCTCCCGTTCTAAATCAGGGTTGGTAACTGGGTTTTCGCTGAATCTGTCTTCAAGACAGCGAAGACCTCGGCTTTCTCCTCCTCGGAGAAGTGCAGGCCGCCATGAGTGTGGAGCGCCTCAGTTGCGGAGTTGACACTCGTGGAGACCTTAAATGCCTTTAATAATTTCCACAGGGAAGAGTCCGAATGGGTGGTACTCAGCATTTTGTTTTCCCACTGTTCAGTTTTATTAAGTCTAATTTGATGCCGAATGATGTTGCGTAGCCATTTTGCTAGCACTTTATATTCAGGCTGACGGGTGTACCGCCATAGTCTGGGTGAATCAGCTCTTTGTTGTGACGTGTAGAAACACAGCGAGTTTCCAGTGACGGACAGAAACAGACGATTCCATGGCAGTTTATAAGTCATAACTTGTATTTTCTGGGAATGTCCTCAGAAGATCTCTATTCTGGATGACTTTTGCGTAATTGGTAAACGGTAAGAGATAAGAGAAGATCTTACTACGCAACATACTAGACCCCGGTAAACGCAAAATATATGTAATACATTTTTTGTAGAACGAACCATTTCTGAGGTACGTCTACCTTGTAATTTGTTTCAATTTTACAATACTTAAATAGTAGTTCTCTTAAACAGGAAATCGTTGGTGTTTTATGTCCTGCCCATGCTAAGAGAATGTAATGTCCCAGAAAATTCAAGATTACCTATCATTTCATTTGTCATGAGCATTTCATAAACATATGACATTTTAATTCAAATCGTTATAGCCATTTTTGATCAAACTTTTCGAAAAATATTCCATGTAAAGGGTAGCATGTATTAGATGTGGCATCATAGGTGATTCACATGCACACATTTCGTAGTAAACAAATCGACTGCGTGAGCAGATCAACAGTTCAAGGCGCCTCTCATATATCACACCCCTCTCGCCTTCTTCTGGTGGTGGGACATATGTTTTGTTTGGGAAAGCAAGTTTTATTTGATTAATTTGTAAAACATCCTATAGGTACAGAATAATGAGGTGAGAAATCGTGTGATTATTATCCAGCAACATTTTCCCCTGTGTAATTTTGTATAGTCTATTGGCATTTTTTTTTTTTTTTTTTTTTTTTTTTTAAATGACGCTGTCAATTGCTTGGGATGACAGCCTGCGTCTAACCAACTGAGCCACCCAGACCGACAAGCATTCTTTTCGGCCACCAGGTGGAGTAAGGGAGGGACAGCTCCGTGCAGCAAGCAGCACGTGGCAGCACACACAGTACATATTTAAACAGTGCAGGCGATGTTGAACGTTCTACTCTATAACGACTGTACTGCAGGTGCAAAAAGGTATCAAAGAAACGCACAATAAACAAAATGCATGCTGTTGATGAATTGGCTCTAAGCATGGTCATTTAGTTATTACACTGCCCCGTTATAATTGTACTTTGAATTCCATAGAATATGTATGGTCAGAACCAAAAAGAAGCGTTGCAGCCAATAAGTCTTCGGAAGAGAAATGTTACTGAAATTGCAGCCTGGTTCAAAACACCATAAACAACATTGAAGACTAGAATCATTGGCCTAACTACATACACCATGTTGAAGATCTAGAAAACAAATATCGTTCCCTTTGAAGATATACCTACCTAATAGAAAACAGTCAGCCCCGGTAATAGACCTATAAAACGTTGATATATTTTCAGATGATTATCACTGATGTTAAATTAATTTCATGGTGTAAGTAGTACAATAAAATATTGTGTATATTTTACTATTTTATTTATTCTTCTTGTTTACAGATTATGTCCCTGATATCTTCTCCGGCCTATAGATTCAAGTTTATTTATAATCACGCCGAAACAATTTTCAGCCAAATAGATACTATAAACAAAGTTCGCGATTAGGTGATATTGCAATACCGATATTTCAACTGCTCACGCCTGGCACACGACTACCACGTGCCGTACTTGACTTAGAGGGAAGGTCAGAATAGCCCCCCCCCCCCTCCTCCTTCAAGCCCTGGCCGAAAAGAATACGAATGTACAGCACAGTAGTTTGTAATACGTGAAAACTATTATTTCTATATGTTTATTTCTATAATTGAGAGCATAAGATGTCAAGTTTTGGTGCTTTCTAGGTTGGCAAATGAGTCGAGTAAATTCTGTTATAGGTGATGAAGTTTATTTTTATTGTAGATTTTTCGACTTTGAATTTTAGAAGCTCTGAGTATTTCTCTTGGTCCCAGAGGTGGCTATAAAAATCCAATTAAAATACGGTAAAACTCCCGTAGTACCGAGATAAGATAAAAAGTGGCACTTCTCGCCGATTTTAACACTTTCTTTAAGAGCTTTCGACACGATCACAAGTAGTTAAAATGGGCGACAATGTTTGTACTCCGAAAGTAGATAACTTAAGTCCTCCCTCAGTGCATTTTATTACACTTATCAAAATTCTGGCCTCCCAAAGTAGCACGAAGTGATAATCGTGAGCTTTATAATCCTGGTGCTGCTGACTTTTCATTAGGGAAGATAACATGTTATCTACACCAGAGTAAAGATTTCAGTGGAGAAGGTGAGTTCGACCTTTATTTTATTATATGGATACCTTCTTTTGGTAAAATATTAGTTGTCTTTCACATAAGACAGGTATTTTCTGCTTCAGGAGTTACGAGTCCAGAGGTTGAAAAGAATCCTGGCTAGAGGGCTGTGCGGGCTGCTAGCAAATACGGCGCAGGACCGTCACTTGTTCGCTAGAGAGCGCTATTTTAAAGTTTGTTCCTCCAGAATTTGAAAATATTGCAGTGGTTGTACTACCGGGCAAAGCGACCAGGCGTATCGGAAATTATGCGCAACAGAATTTTGTTTACGTCCTTCTTATGTCGAGGAAGACCGTATCACTTGCCATCACGTCATAATGAAGGCAGTTTTATTCATCGACAAGAGCGACAAGAGTATATATCATTGTATACTACATATATTTGCATCATCATTAAGATTATTTTTTCCTATTATGTACCCGTGCACATTGTTGGTCACCTAATGTCTAATCTTTCATACTACACACATTCACCTACAGAGTGCTCCATTTGTGTTACCTTATTTAGTGTACGTCAAGTTATAGATTGCGCGTTAGTTGTTGAACGAAATTTTTAAATCAGATGTTAGATGCGAGTTACTTGTTCTCTTTTACAGGAGCACACAAGCAGAAACCACAGATCTTATGCTCATGTTTCTGCACTGAAAAAGTATAAAAACTACAAAGAAAATTATCACACTTAAGTGATGTCAGCCGCGTGTATTACACTATCAATTTCTGTAACTGTTTATACTTAATTTGCTTGTATTTGTTCTATTCCCAACATTTCTTCCTTGTCTTCTTCGTCTGAATTGTGTCATACATTAAAACGCTGGAAATAGCTTGAACCCGTATATACACAACTTTGCAGTCAACTGTGCTCTGTTTTCTCTTCGAGGTATAATATAAGGAAGCAGAGCTGTTTACTTGCTGACCTGTTTATTAAGGGTAGGCTAGCTCACAGTACCTTCGCTGAAGGACATTCGTCTAGCAAGAACGAGCAGTTTCGCTGTTCTAGTAAAAGATAACAAGCGAACGCAGCGCTTTGGCAGTCAAGGTCATTACGCCTGGTCATTTTGACACGTAGTACTTAGTACTGCTGTTCAGATTTCACATAAAGCTAAGTAACTTAAAATCTTGGAGTTATTATTTGACATGAGATACAAATTCTTTCTGTATTAGCCAGGGTTCCTTTTGGGGGAAACGCAGGAAGATGTGCACCCCATAAAGGTATTATGATTATTTACTGAGGCCTTCGTAGCTTCCCCTTCTTTCCCTCTCTTTAGCTCTTTAATGGCAGCTACTGGCTGGACATAGTTGTAACCAATTACACGTCGGCATGAAAGGGAAGTCTTGATTATTTCTGTCTCACTAAATCGTTACTCAACTATTGATTGTTTCACATCAGAAACTGCACGTGACCAGATTATTGGTATATGGCAAGCTGGTATCACAGTTCGACAAATTTTCCAAACTGTGCAAATTCACAGCCAATTTTAATGTCACCCAAGAAAAGCGTTTTATGGTATAGCTATTAGAAGAAATCCTTTCATTCGAAAGCAGAAGCTGTAGTATAAGTTAATAGACAAACATGTTTACAGCTGTCATAGTTTCTCGGGTCAACAGCCAGGTCAAATTTGGGTAACTACCCGAGCTTTCAGCGACTAACTCTGCTGCCATCCTCAGGGGGACTGATGTCGCAATATTTATTCCTAGCCAGCGGTGCACTTTGGAAGTTTATCTCTCAAAAGTTATTTCTAGTAATGTTTTAAACTTTACGGCAAAACCGCTATTGTATTAGGAATGACGATTTGTCCTCATCTGCAACCTGATACACGGCAATCATTTCGTAACTGGGAGAACAACAAATAGCTTTAGGTACGCTATTAATAAATTAATGACGCTTAGTTCGACATTTTGTTTAAAAAAATTAGAAATGACATTTAGAAAATGTTTACTCTGCCTGCAAATTGTTGGCTGAATTGGAAGCACGTGAAAAATGCATTAATTAGTTACATACAGATAATATCCCAATGCATTAATCCCACATTCCACTGTGTTACGGGTATGGTCATCGATATGCATTTGTTTCCTTGTTCGGTGTATTTGAACCCATATTTGTTTTGTTTGCCTTTTCCGTTTTCATTCTCAGATTGTGAACCATAATTTATTATTATTATTATTATTATTATTATTATTATTATTATTATTATTATTATTATTATTATTATTATTATTATTATTATTATTATTATTATTATTATTATTATTATTATCTATTATTATTATTATTATTATTATTATTATTATTATTATTATTATTATTATTATTATTATTATTATTATTATTATTATTATTATTATTATTATTATTATTATTATTATTTTACTTCATCACATCTAACCTTAATGACAATACATATAAAAATGCTGAGAAAATATTATGTAAAGTACATATTATTAAACAACCCCAACCAGCATTTTCTGTAGTGGTGATTTCTCATTAATGCAGCCGAATAACTTTCACATTATCACATTCCAGCTATCTCGTCGCTATTTGTTGACACTATCTCATTGGGAAGAAATTATAACAGTTTCAGTGAAGTCCTTGTTCATTCCCAGTGCCCAACATAGGTATACAAAACTAATTTTTTTTGTAGTGTTTAACGCCCGCTTTTACTACTACGGCACCGCAGGCGGTGACACTGGTGATACATGGAATGAAGATGGAGCACCGCTGAAATGAGATGGGAGAAACCGGAGAACCCGGAGGAAACCCGCCCCAGCGCCGCTTCGTCCACCACGAATCCCACCTGCGACAAAACTACTATAAAAACAAGAAAGTAAAATCAAATGAAAGACCAAATTTGATTGTGTTGCTACTCCATGATCGAAGTCAGAAGATCAACAAATACCTATAAGATTAACTTGTTGCTTTGTAATTAATTAATTAAAAATGTTTATTTGGGCATGTTTACAACATGCCCGGGCTGTTTAGGGAAATCCCTCTTCAGCCTAGTGTGGCATTTGTTTCTTGTTCGGGTGGGGATTTCCCTCGGCTTTGGTGCGTATGTTGCTTTGTGAAATTATAGGTAATTATTATGTTGGCTATGTTTGCCTGTGATCCAATCAAACGCGGTTTTGACTCTCAGCATACACAGCGCAAGGAAGCAAATGAAAGCAGTTGACAGCGTTTTTCGCTTGTTATGTATGAAGAATTGCAGGCTCGTATAACTTAATAAACCGAAGGTACTTGGATTTGCAACCTCGCCTGTATTTTCCAGCGGTATCTAGATTCACAGTAACCAAAACAATACAAACAATTATCAGTGTTAGTGAAACTTAGCCTCAGAAGGCCAAAGAAGTTTGCACTTGTTACCAATGTTGATGAAGCCGGACCTAGTTGCAAAGGAAGAAGTTGCGAAACAAATGGCGGCGACTGGTTTGGCGACTCCCGTTGAGCGAGCGGAAGGAAGCAGCGGATGCTGGCCAAGTTACCAAGCTTTGCACTTTACTTGGGACACGCGCCCCTACATAACAAATGTATTAGACACACTTCAGCTCGCGTGCACCTTGTTCCTGCTTGACCTAATGAGACCAAGTTACTGTAACGTCACCCTCAGGGACGCGGCCACGCATCCCAGGGAACAAGAAGGCTGCAATCGACACTTCCGCTCAGGTACCTACCTCATCATGTGCTAGTGTGCATTCAGAAACTACTTACCTACTGGTGCTGTAACCAATTTTTGCCAAAGTGTTTGAACTAAAATAAAATCTACTCACACATATTAATAACTGATGCAATTAAACGCTTTATAATGCTCAGTCTTCATTCATGGAGTCCTGACAGTGTAGACTACACACACACACACACACACACACACACACACACACACACACACACACACACACACACACACACACAGACACACACAGACACACACATACACACAGACAAACACAGACACACATATACACACATACACACAGACACATACACAGACACACACATACAAACACACACACAGACACATAAACAGACACATACACACATACACACAGACACATACACAGACACACACATACACATACACACAGACACATACACACATACACATACACACACACGCACGCACATACTCACGCACGCTCATCGAAGTTAACTCTAAATCTTTATCAGTCATAGCATACTTATATTTCGACGTCATTAATTCATTCTTTCTTCCTCCACTACGTATAAGTAGGGGCAATATTGTACATATTGGACTCAAAATTTCATGTCGAGATTTCACCAGTAATACCTATATGTTTTGAGGCCCCTGCATCCAAAAAAATAGCATTTTTAGAAAAAGATCCGCGCGCGCGTACCTGTGGACAGCATAACTCAAAAATGAAAACTCGGTTGGAAACCAAAGTTGGTATTTAAGTTTAATATCTTTCTAGGATTTGACACAAAGATATCCAAGAAAATTCTTCCATCCTAAATTACCCTTTATATGGACAATTTTTAAAAATTTTTCTTTTTCTCAAAAATAATTAAATATTTTTATAAAAACGTGATATGTTCAAGATATTTTTATGGCAAATGAGATGCATATTTTAAATTTTCTGACTGTAGCTATTTAGTCCTGTCTAGTTGTGACTTTTCCATAACTGGTAAACCGTAAAGATAGGCGAAACTTATCTCCAATTTATCTCCAAATGCATTTTTTTTTGGGAATGCACCATTTCAGAGATATTCCTTGTTATTTGTGTAAGTTATGCAATACTTAGACCTTTCTCAATTGGAAGGTCGTTATTCACCTTTTTATCTATTTCAAAGCCTTCATATAACGATGAGCTTTGTAACATTTGACTATCGCTCAAAACCTACTCTACTCCCATATTCCGTTTGTACCTACAAGAAAATATGCGATAAGATAATTTCTGCAAATGTTTATCTCGATTAACATGAATGAGATAGAGGAATAAAGTGTTTGTGAGAGAGTAGAGAAAGTCATGTGAGTGCAACACATCAGATTTTTGAAAATGTGTTACACGAATGGGAAGACATACCACGGGATGCGCCTCGAAAGGGAAAACGGGACTTTTGTTATTCCACCATAACTTAAATGTTCTTTCTGTTAAAAAACCTTATTCAAGGTGGATGGAGGTGTAATCGTTTTGAAAGTGTGACCTCTGTGGATCTACCGGCTTGACAAATGTGGAATAGTTGGTATATTTGCTAGTTGCAGTTGTAAGATGAAATATTTCTGATTCAAAGAAAAGTGCAGTTTTGTTATGTGCCAAGTATTCGTATATCGTTTATTTCTTGTTACAAAGAAGCATTGACGTTAGTCCTCGCGCAGTCTTTCAAACGAGGAAATATGCCACCTCACCAAGCAGTTGTAAAAACCAGCCAAATTAACTTCCTTGTATGTGTCTTTCAGAAGCACCTTACTCTGCAAATTAATAAAACATCTCAGCACTTAATTGCACTTAATAGGAATCTGTGAACAATCTAATACAGGTATACTGTTTTCTTTTATTTATATTAAAAACAGCTAGCGAGCCTTAGTTTGTGAAACCGCAAAGTAGAGGCAACGGAAATCGAAAGGCTAAAACTTGAAATTTGTTACAGAGTTTTAAGGATATTCATCTGGTTGAATTCTTCCAGAAATATGAGTACCTTTATAATATTCCCAATGATGTACGCCTATAGGCGGAGAAGTCATGCGAAAATGGAAAGAAAGATCTACCTCTAGAAAGAATGGAATACTCGAGATGATATACAGACCAACAAGAAGATCCAAGCGAAGTTGGAGGTTTTTTTAAGGGCAGAACAGGCAGTACATACGAGTACATGACCTTGAAACGTAGAAGAATTTTGAGCATAATTTAAGTCTAAAATCCAATTTAATCACCTTTTAAATTTAATGGTTTTGTCTACATGGGATGTAACATTAAATTTCGCCTAAATGGACTGTTCATCCCGGATAAGTCGGATAAACTTGATAATGTTTCAAAGATGCAACACGAAAAAAATATTCTCTTAACTATTCCAGATGAAATTACCCTTTAGTTAAACCTTTTTCGTTATGTTTAGTTTTCTCAAAAGTTTATTAACGATTTTGTTTGAAATACTAGCTGTTTCAGACGTTTGCTTGACAAACCCTCTTCGTTGTGAATTAATTTTATAATACTATGAATTTTGTATTATTTGGTAAATATGAAATGACGCCTGTAGTGGGCCGATGTGGGGGACGCAGCGGTTGCGCGGTAAGGTTTGGCCCTCATGAGCTGTAGTGCCGGGGCTTAGTTTACTTAGTTTTTGGTAAATAAGAGATGTACATAATTTTACTGCCTGACAAATATAGATCTCATTAAAATACTCTTCAGATTTCACCAATTCTTGGAAATCCCTACGTGTACAAAGCAAAAGTTAATAGTGTTCTGCATAATGTTTTGGACATGAATATTTCCTATATTTCCAAACCAAGAATTATAAACGTTAATACCTAATATTTTGGGCATGATTTCCTCATGTTTCCAGACCAAGAGTTAATAATAATGCGAGTTGTGAATGGATATCCCTATATGTTTCTAAGCAAATTAAGTGACTGGCATAACATTTTGGTTCCTTTATCGCTTTCTGATTAGAATGCTTTACTTTTGTAAAGGAAAAATGACATTAAATTGTGGCATGTGGGTAAATAATGAGCAAAGTGCCAAAAGATCAAAATTTGAGTTTTTGGCTCTGAACACCATATATTCTGATTCAAATGTCGCATTAGCGATGAGCAATGTCTAGTTGTCAGAAATTGGCACTCCTGTCAAACACCAATGCCGATATTTAAATGAGTCATTCGCCAAGACATTGACAGGATTGATTCGCCAGTGAGCAGCGGAAGAAGGAACATCGCAGCAGAGCTTCAGCCAACCAGTCTACGAGCTACTCCGAGCTGGCCGGTCCGTTTCCCCTGAGGTACGGACTTTGGCTACCTTGTTCCAGGCACACTGTTCCAGCTTCTGCCAGAGCTTCGATATATGAGCAAGCAATACCAGACTAACAGTCAACTTAGCTGCTTCTGCAAGAACAGTAACGGTAAGCCAACAAGGCCGCAGCCAACGCCTTAGGGCGGTTTTTAGGCGCATCCACTGGGTGTCTGGTCCTCTGTTGGCTACGCTTCTCAGCAACCGCTACTGCAGGTAAGAGGACAGTCAGTCGACCCTGTACGCACTGCACCTCAGGGTGCAGAGCAGCATGCCTACCTCTAAAGGCTCCCAACCCCACCCCAACCCTCCCGTGCACAGGCCAATGCCTGTTCTGCAGGATCCACCCATGCCCAGTACTTCTGGCGCACCCACTTCCCCTCACGTGAGCCCAGCTCCGGAGGGATCCAACCGGCGTCGCCGTAAACGCCAACAGGGCGGAAAAGGCCACGCCAAACGCCTGGCACTAGATGATCAACCCCCTAACGCAGGCGCTTCTCGCGAAAATTCCCTGCGGATAGGCACTATCTCAGAGTCTGACTCTGACCACTCCCGCGCGTATTCAGACGCGGAATACTATACCGATGGGACCATGGTCTCGTCAGCACCGTCCAGGATGGACGAGGATGAGGCTTCCTCCTCAGACATCTCGACAGAGGTGGACGAGGCAGAATTTCGTGAGGTGGTCAACCGGCGGAAAAGACGCCAACAGGTGACCAAAAACATCCCCACTGATGGACCAGCTCCACAGATTAGCCAACAAGGAAGACGGCATATTCCACCAGTGATAGTGGACGACTTCAAGGGCATGGTAGGCTTCCTGAAGGAAGTCATGCCTACGCTCTCGTCGGCGTGCCCTGTCACAAGGAGGAAGAGCCGGTACGTCTTTCAGGCAAAAACTGTGGAAGACTATCACCTTCTCCTGAGCTCTTTGGACAGGAAAAAGCTCCCATACTTCACCTTCGGCCTCGATAAATCTCGGGACGTCCGAAGAATCATCAGAGGCCTTCCGGTGGATACGCCCGTGGGCGAGATCGAGGAGGACCTTCTTCGCCAAGGCATCACCCCTAGGCTAGTGAGGCAACTCACAAAGCCGGGTGAGAGTGGCGAGCCCAAGAGACCAATCCCCCTTTTCTTGGTGGTGGTGGACAGGGCGAGTAACCCGGAGATGAAAATCGACGGGGTCTCGTCCATTTGCTACCTCCGGGTGAAGGTGGAGGCAGTGAGGAGCTCGTTTGGGCCCCCTCAGTGCTACAGGTGTCTTGGGTTCAATCACTCAAGCCACTTTTGCCACCGCAATCTCAGGTGCCTACGCTGCGGCGAAGCGCACATGAAAGATTCCTGCCCTCGTACGACCACGGACGAACCCACTTGCGCAAATTGCAAGGGAAAGCACGTGGCTTGCTACGGTGGGTGCCCCACGCGGAAGCGTGTTATCGCCTCTAGGCGACCCCAACCTGCGCAGGGGACTTCGGCCCCCTCTAGCGCCCAAGGTCAGCAACAGGCACCTTCACCGACCGCTCCCTCTAGGGGGACATACTCCCAGCGCACGTCGGTGGCTCAGAGGACATCCCGAGATTTACCACAACAGCCCCAACATACACAACACCAGCCCCAGGCAAACCAACCCATCCAGGCAACCCCCCTCCCCAGGAGGCGGAGGACCCGGGAGCCCAGAACCGCACCCCGAACGGCCGAGGAGAGTGGCCCGACCACTCCTCAAAGCCCTCAGGGGGAGATCAGGGCTGAGGTGTCTTCACCAGCTCCAATCCCACCCACAACCATCATATCCACAACCACCACACCCTCAACCCCTGGCTTCCAGCTCGCGGACCTGCTCGAGTGGGTGCAGCAAGTTCTGCAATCCCACGGGCAACAGATCTGCGAGCTCCTAGCCAGATTCTTCTCCAGCGACATTGCAGGAAAGACGCTGATCGCCATGGAGGGGCTTGCCCTCCTGACATCTCTCCTCACACGCGCCCGAAATGGCGGGTCAAACTAGGTCTTGTGCCTCGTTTCGGCTCGCGTTCTGGAACGCGTGTGGACTGAGTAACCAGGCGGGTGAGCTGTCCCACTTTGCCCGTACCTATGCCCTTGACGCCATCCTAGTCGGCGAAACACATCTCCGTCCAAATGACCGTTTCCGCATTCCGGGCTACGTCTGCCATAGAACAGATCGTCAAGGCCGTCCTGGTGGCGGAACGGCGGTGTTCGTTAGGCAGAACGTGGTCCACAGTCCAGTCCAACTCCCACCTCTTCAAACCCTAGAGGCCACGGCTATCACCATGGAACTCGACGGTACTGAAGTCATGATAGTCTCTGTGTATCACCCTCCACGCAGGCAGTTCGTGCCCAACGACTACCTCTCCATCCTGGCCCTGTATCCTAATGCCATCCTGGCCGGCGACTTCAATGCCAAGCACCAGCGCTGGCACTGTGGCCGACGGGCAGATGCTCGAGGCAATGCGATCATCCGACTCATTGACGCGGACCCCGAACTTCGTGTTGAGGGTCCGTGGCAACCCACGCATCACCCGCTAGGTCGAGGACTGCCTTCAGTCATCGACTTCGCGATCATCAAACACCTACCATTTCACCTCACCCTCACATCATTAAACGCCCTCCAGTCAGATCACAATCCGGTGTTGACTGAAATCAACACTAGGATTGCGAGTCATGATTGCTCGAGAACAACCCGAGAAACGGACTGGGAGGGTGTGCGCAATTGCCTTCGCACCTCCATCCCACCCAACCCAAGAATCACAGACATCCCTACCCTTGAGGCGGCAGTCTCGTCCTTCACATCCATCGTGACACGAACTGCCCTCAACCTAACAGTCCAAGCTCCAGCACCCCTTCACCCGGATGTCCTTCCACTGGACATCATCCTTCTCATCCGACGCTCCTGGGCGGCACGGAGACTATACCAGAGGCACCGCACACCCCACAACAGAGCCCTGTTACGGCGCTTGCGCCGACTGGTCAGCGCCCGCCTACGCGAGCACCGTGTGCAAGCATGGGAGGACAAGATGGCCAGCCTGGGCACTGAGTCGGGGGACGTGTGGCGGATAGCAAAAAGCCTCCGCAACCGTCGAGGCCAATATACCTCCCCTCTCCAAGGCACCCGAGGCCTGGCCTATGAACCCAGTGCCAAAGCCAATGTTTTCGCCGACTACCTGGAACGTACCATGTGTCCTAGAGAAGACCCCCAGGACTACCACCACTCGGAACGTGTCCGTCGGGATGTACGTCGATTTCTTCGACGCCCCCCGGAGGACGCGGTCCGACTCCCGGTAATACGCCCAAGCGAACTCCAGGGCGCACTCCAGCGTCTCAAACCCAAAAAGGCGGCGGGACCTGACGGGCTTACACCCCTCATGCTTCGCCACCTTCCCTTCAACGCCGTGCTCTTTCTGACCAGGGTGTTCAACATGTGCCTCGCCCTGGGTCACTTCCCACGAGAGTGGAGAGAGGCCCGGGTGATCTGCATCTTGAAGCCCGGGAAAGACCCGGTACACCCATCCAACTACCGATCCATTAGCCTCCTCTCCACCCTCTCGAAAGTTTTCGAGAGGATGATTTTAAACCGCTTGTCCCCCTTGCTGGGGGACATTCAAGCCATCCCCGAACATCAGTTCGGGTTCCGTCCTGGGCACTCTACGCCTCAGCAGCTGCTGCGGGTGGTGGAGGCTGCCGCCCTGGGTTTCCAGGAACGTGCCTTCACTGCTGCGGTATCACTGGACGTGGAGAAAGCCTTCTCGACGACCTGGCACGCAGGGCTCCTCTACAAGCTAATCCACCTGGGGCTACCCACACAGCTCATCCACATACTACACTGTTTCCTCCGTCATCGGACTTTTAAAGTCACAGTCGCGGGGCGAACCTCCACAATCAGGCCAGTCAGAGGCGGAGTCCCCGAAGGCTCTGTTCTGTCCCCCACCCTATTTAGTGTTTACATGGCAGACTTCCCCACAGAACCACAGGTCAGTATAGCTCAGTACGCCGATGACGTACTGCTATACTGCACCAACCGACACCTCCTCAGAGCCTTCAATCCCATACAGCGACACCTCCGCCAAACCCAACAGTGGTGTCGGCGCTGGCGAATGTCCGTTAATCCGGACAAGAGCCACGCCATCCTCTTCACGAGGCGCCACATCCCCGCAGACTGCCCCACCTTTCACCTTCGAGGCCGAAGGATCGAGTGGACAAACTCCATCACATACCTAGGAGTCAAACTGGATAGGGGTCTGACTTTCCGCGGTCACATCAGAGACCTCTCGGCAAGGACTCAGGGGGCTATTGCCTCCCTGTACCCCATGCTGAGGTCCGAGATGCCAGTCCGCCTAAAGCTACACCTCTTCCGGGCTCTTGTAGTCCCCCTCATGCTTTACGCTTGTGAAGTGTGGGGCATGGCTGCAGGTAGTTGGCTCCTATGGCTCCAGAGGGCTCAGAACAGAGGACTTCGGTCCATCTTCTCTGTCCCCTTACCCTTCCCAGTGAGACTACTTCACGAAGCCTCATCTCTTCCATACGTGGAGGATGAAATTAGGCGCCGGGCTGCTAAATTATACGCCAAATTGCCAAACCATCAAAGCGCCCTAGTTAGGTCTCTAGGGGACTATGATCCATCAACTCGCCGCTTCAAGGCGTATAGGGTACCCCGCATGGCTTGCGGACACGCCCCATAACCATGGAGAACATCCACCAGTAGCTAAAGCTGATCTCCAAAGATCCCCACAGAGAGTTGATCCTCTTCAAAATTTCTTCCCCAATCAAAATTCAAAATTCAAAATTCAAAACACCAATTTTAAAACAATGTTAAAACATTTTTAAAAATCCTTTTTCAAATCGTCAGAATGCCAACATTGTTGCATCCTGCAGGACAGCTGACAAGGGGCTTTAGTGCTCCCTTCTAACCCACTCCAACCTAAACCAAAAAAACAAGTCACCCTACATAACCCCTTACCCAAATATCCTATCTGCGGTTAAGCCCTAACAGGGGTAGGCACGCAGCAAAAGTCGTCGGGCTGAAAAATCCTCAGCCTGCCAGTAGCACGTCGTCGTCGACATTGACAGAGTTGACGCACATTAGTGTGAATAGCTCTGTGATTTACTTGTAATAGTAACATAGCACTGCTTAAGCAATTGCTATGGATATGTAAATAAAACTATATATTGCAAGGAACTACATAGCAAAAGAAAGAAGTTACTCAAAAAGACAATGTTATGGTTCCAGCTAAAGAGGTTCCCAGATCTTCACTATCTTTTATAACATAGAATCAATATAAGTTATGTTCAGATTTATTGATGATTTAATTTCTTAAAAGAATGCGGGCCCAAATGACCTTGTTGTCGACGGGCCCTTAAATTTAACACTCCACTCCACTCTTAAAAGAATGTCGTGTTGACTAATATCATACTGTCTGATTGTGAAGTTTGGGTCAACTCTGGCAGGAATGATCTACTTTCCTTCAAAGGTGCAATGGATCAGACAGAGAGTTGAATGACTGGAGGTACTTCAAGTTTGCTCAACTCTGTATGAAATTCAAATCTTGAAGACCAATGTAAATCATTCTGAACTTCAATAGCTGTAGTTCAAACCTCTACACTATGAAACTAATTGCCTGAAGCAAACAGAGAGGATTTATCTAAAGTGATTCCAAATTTGAAAGAAGAGAATGGGTGTCTTTTTAAGGACCTCGTAAAATTAAGTGAAAATGGACATGATGGCACTTTATAATTATTTATGCTAAAGGCATTAGACACGGGACGTCAATTCTTTTTTTCTTTTTTCAACTTTTCTATCACTTTGCTCTTAAATCTTTTGTGTTTGTGTAGCTTTCCCCAACTTTTTGCTTTTATACAAGTACTGTGAATATTTTTTTGATTATGTCTAAATGAGTTTTTGACACTTGATCCATTGCATCCGTTACATGCCACAATTATAGTAGACCAACTGCAGCTGCGTGCAAATAACGCCACTAAATGATTTTGTGGCACGCGACGTGGGCACACACCATGTTGGCCTTATCACCGAACAAGTCCAATAAGACATTACCGTTAAGTTGGTTTACACAGGAGAGGGTCTGTTACGGAGCAGCACGCGTATGACCAGCGTCTTCACTTAGGCAGGCAGGACCAAACATTTCCTGGCCGGCCGGAAATGTAAGAGCAACAACTCTGGCGTGAAAGTGGGTAAAGGGTCGCCGAGTGCTTCCGCCGGGGTGTTGTCACTGCCAGCTGCTTGTACAGACTTCAAGAAAATCAGCTATCTCAGTACTCCACTCGTAATTATTTGGCAAAGCGAACAGCTTAACTTTGGCTCTAATTGCCTCGACTTAAACACATAAGTTTTCTCTAAGGTAAAAGCAAGTGCTGTTTTCCACTCAAAGTGGATATAGAAATTTTACAAAAAGAGTTATACGTTTTGGGCCTCCCGAATCACGTCAATGAACACATTTTTAGGAAAAAGTGAGACAGGCGCGTACTTAAACAGCGAACTCAAAAGCATGTCAGCACAAAATTACATCTTAAAACTAAACCCCAGCGCAACAGTCCTTAGCGGACCAAGGTCTACCGCCCGGCCGCTTCATCCCCCACCTCTGTTCACTACAGGTGTCATGAGTAGGGTGCAGGACTGGAGGGTGGGACGTCGTGAGCTTCCCGGGCCCTCCCGGTCGGTTACACAGTCCTCATGACCAGGGGCCACTACTTCTTAATCAATTAGCTCCTCAGGGACCTAACGAGGCTGAGAGCACCCCGGAAAGGGCAGGGAAAAATCCCATGCAATCCAACACGGATTCCCCGGGCCAGAGGCAGGCGCGCTACCACTGCGCTACGGGAGCGGTCATCAAGCATATTTTATGCCTCAGGAAGCTTCCACCCCAAAGAATTCTTTACATAGAAACATATCGTGACATTGCTTGGAGCTTCCACGTGAAAGCATCCCAAATTTAATGCTCTTTGGATTACGTCATGTTGCCAAGGAGGCAGAATAGAGCAACTTCAGCTTTTGAAGGCTAATTGAGAAAGTTGATATAGCTAAAGAGTGTCAATTTGTGTTAAGACCATAATTATCAAAACTGAAGCCAATAAAAGAAATTAAAACTGAATATGTTTACAATTTTTAATATTTTTTACTTTATCTTCCAAATACACAGTGCACAGAGAAGCTATTGCATTCCATCCAAAAATTAGGTATCGAGGTTTCATTACCAGAAAATATTTTGAGGCCCCCTGAATAAATATGCAAAAAGGATGTTTAGAAAAAGAAAAGGGAAATTCGTGAATTTTGCTCCACCACTCACTAGCCTAAGAGCATTCCATTACACTACCCCTCTTTCTCTCCTCCGATTTGTTGACAATTGGGTCGTTCTAGTTTGAAACACATTTTAGTTGGTATTTTGATGGTAATAGCAACTTATCATGGGAAGCTGAGCGCAGTTTCAGTCTTCTCCAATGCCCAGAAATACTTCTGTGGAATAATATGTCGAGGAAAGGGGTGAGTAATATTTTGCTTTGTCACATAGGACAGAATTTACTAGACGTGTTCTGCGACGCAGTGATCAGTGCCAAACTATATTTCTTCCTGTGCAGCATTTTTACGAAAAAGTGCGTTACATTTATGCGAATGGACTTGGTTACAGTACTACAAGAGCTAATATATCATTAGCGCAAATGAGCATTAAGGCATATCTTATGCTAGAAGTGTGGCGTCATTGCACTATTTTCTTTAGAGCTGCTGTGAGAACTTATCCTAAAGTTTTGGTGTATTAGTAATGATATGTTACCGAACTTTTCCGTCCTGTAAAGTAGTGATAGAGATGTAGTAAATCGTTCTGGATCCCCCTAAACACTCAAACAGCACACAAACAAATGCAATACTGTTCATCAGTGCTGCAATACCATTACTATATGAACGTGTTCCAAAATTCAGAAATTTTTAATACGGCTTGATAAATTGAGACTCAATCTTTCTTTTTATGAACGATTTATATGCCATAATTGGAGCTTAGAGCCATGTATTGTGGCAAAGTACATTTTGCTAAATTTATGTGGTCCCTTTTACTGTGGGTATTGTCACATTCATGTGCGCTATTGTAACCTGCAGTTTTTCGCTTATGTAACGGTATCCCACGGTCAGTTTTGCGCAAATTTCATGCACTCATTACTTCAAAGCTGCATCTACGTGACCCATACACCTCCTTGGCATTTTTTGTTTTTGTTATTGAAAACTATCACTTGCTTATTCGCCTTCTCAAGAACTTCATTGAAAGCATCTAAATTCACTGTCTCCCAATCCAGAGACGCCAATGTTAAGACAAAACAGTCCAATGTCAAGCCAAATGTTCTTATTACTTTCTCTGCTACAGTTATAGAAAGATGAGCAGGTAACAACCCATAGACTCACACATAGCACAACAATTCATCAAATACATACATAATGCATACACAAGAAGCTACAGACGAACACTTATAAACACTGCACAAAAGATGAAGACCATACAAGAAACACCAACAGACAAAAATCCTCCCCTTATTACACTCATACATGTTTATGACAAGTACCAAGAACAAGAAGAACAAAAACTACGAGACCATCTACAACACTTTCAAAACATTTAGACACAAAACAAAAAACACACACTAAAACCCCAAAACATACAAAAACACACCACACATATAAAAATTAACAATGAGCCATGCAGCAGCACAAAATAAAAAATAACAACACGCAACAAAACTTAAGGTCTTTTTGGGCAGAACCATATAAATGGAGCCATGGATGTGGAACACAGGAACTGACACAGATACATATAATACACAAATTACAACACACTACACTACACAATGTCAACAAAAACACAGTAAACACAAATATGCACCAACGCCGAGGGAAATCCCAATCCGAACAAAAAACAAATACCACACTAGGCTGAAGAGGGATTATAAACATTTTTCATTTCATTTCATTCTTCCGAACTAACCCTGGTTCCATTATGTTGCTCTCATTTATTTGCCCCTGCCTCAAAGCTGGGCCCCATAATACGTTCTCTGTTGCATGGAATTATAATATTCAGATAAGCAGAGTTTGGAATTATTATAAACAAGTTCTTATTATAAGAACATTAATTGTATCTGTAGCTGTTTTTGTCACTACCCAATCTAATGCCAGATTAAAGATCACCAATGCAACTTGTTTTAATCTTGTTCCCATTCTAAAATAGGAATATGACAGCTAAAAGAATACCAGTAATTTGGTGTTAACAAAACTTCAATCGTAATAAATGAAGTGAAAGAAATATAAGGAAGAGAGATGTAGAGATGGCGGGCGCAAAACAATAGAGTGAGTGAGCGAGCGGGCGTAGCTGCTGCCCACTTGTTGATAAGAGTAAGTAGTGCAGGAATGTTAGTGTCCATCACGTCAGTTGGCGAACAGCGATCCACCTGGAAGTGACAAGTGTCGTGTGAGCGTGTGCTGTTTGATTGCAGCAAGGTTAGGATTCTTCATTTGTTCGTGTGTTTTGTTTTTCAGTGTTGCCATCCGTGCTCCATAGTACTTATTGACGTAGCTTCAAACGCAAGTAGATACATACGATGCCGTGATGGCAGAACGCTATTAGAATTCAAGTTGTCTTTTATTAACCTAAACTATCCACAGTACTTTAAACCTAAATAGGATTATAAACGTACGTATAACCTTAAGAATATATATGACTGAATATTTGAAACCTGTAGGTAGGTACTAATAATGCTAGCCTTTTTAAATCTGTACCATAGGTATAATATGCAAATAAGTTACTGCCTAAATTTCATCCATTCTGGTTTAATAATTTAGAAATTACGACCAATTTTTTTTGGTCACTTCTCTAAAAACGCTCCTTCGACAAAAAGTTTATATTAATATTTTAACCCTAGGTTCAAAATCTAATTTTTAAAATTGTCCAGGTTTGTCTGTCTGCTTTTCAGTTTAGACTGCAAAATGTTTTAAATTTTCAAATATGTCTTCTGCCTAAAAATTGTAAATTTTGTATTTGAAAATTAAAAATATATGCTTATATGCATCTGACAAGAAAACCCAGAGAAATTTGTATTTGTTATGTTTCTGTGAGCATGTGTAGCGAATTGCATTAGTGGAATACAAAAGCTGACCCGCAAGGAACATGTTACAGGAACAAAAATGCTGAAAATCTCAGTAGCAAGAAAACTGTTGAAAGAATTTGAATGTATAGCTCACATTAAAGTACATGGTAGATTTAACCATACAGTAGGGCATTTAAAAATCGCGCTTGCAGGCAAATTATGCATTTTTTACAGTCATGAATGTTTCAATTATTTTATAGAATTAAAATTAAAAAGTTGTTATTCCTCGGTTTTCATGAAATTTCAGTAGTACATATGCTTACACTTCAACTGTGTTTATGGCCGGAACATTATATCTTAAGTTTATAATATATTTTTGGGGGAACATAAAAAAAAGTGAAGTTCCTATCAATTTCAATCAAATTTGATACGAATCTAAGTGTTTTTTTTTTTTCAATTATTCAATGTAACACTTTTTTCGACGGTAGTGTTTTCTATCCACTTGCTGCTCCTGCTCATGCTATCATGAATGGAAATGAAATGTCAGTTTTTTGTTTTAAATTTTTAACGACATTTACGGTTAAACGTATACCATCCTTGCAAGCATTGATATGCATATTAATAGTTAGTTTGTAGCATTTAAATATTGCGCTCTTTACTTCCCTTTGTTTATCATTTACTAATTTAATTCATACAGCATTTAAAGTACAACTCTTTAGCTTCACGCAGCCACTTGACTTTCAGTTGTTGACTTAGTGATCACCACCAGGCGCAACTAATCGAACACCAGCACACAGAAGCTGTCTTACCTTTAGTCCCTCCGAACTTAAAGTGGGTAGGCACACAAACATTGCAATTGTATCACTCCGCCAACAAGCACATGTTGTTTTCTGCGCACAGCTGTTTACATCTGACTTATCTTTCACTGTAGCAGTGTGAGGTTAGAATTACACTCAGCTCATATTTATTAAATAAACTACGTTAACTAATTAAAGAAATTGGTTAAGAAAATTTATGTAATTTTGTGAGTAAAAACTTAGGTTAACCTGAGTCATCAGATTGAGTCGCGGCACCCTCAGATCCCACGTAACGTCTACACCACCATAGCTTCCCGATCAAATATCGCATTGCCTTTCTGTAAACGAAACCCAATGTCTTTCAACAAAGTATGGAACGTGGTTTACCTAAAATTTGAAATATCTTGCTCACTGTTCATTATCTATTATAGGAGGCCAATTGTTTAAAAAGAAACTGCATTTTAAAGCACTTAAGTCATCCACTTTGTCTAACACACTAAATAGTCCTTCCCTTTTCTTTTTAGGAACTTTTGCACTCCCTGCTTGTTTCATTTCCGTTCTCACATTTGAAACAGTGTACACAGAAATATCAGTTGCTTCAGACGGTCTTTTCACCACTTCTTAGGGGCTTTCCGCTGTTATGTTTCCTTAACTACTCTGAGGAACTGAACACTCCGCCACACTGACTGCACGTGCATTACTAGTAATACAAGTGTCAAAGCATCACTTCACTACAGTAACAACGCAATCGGAGAATTATCAAGAACCACGTGATAATAAATGGAAGTAAAATATTTATGCTCATATTCAAATGTTTTGTCGATTCAATTACGGTATTTATTTACCCCGTTCATTAATTGAAAGTATTAAATAAGCGATAATATACGCAATTTAGTAAGGAACTATTTCCGATCGCGCTTCACCATTTCCCTCGCGCTGAAAGTTGTGCTGCGGCGTAATGTTGACATTCGTACCCACTTTAATGCCGTGATTTAAAGCTCACTGTACATGTGATAATATTAATGCTGAATTAATATAAAATGCTAGTGGAAAGTGTTAAACATCGATCATTTTGTTCACAGGACTTGCATGTTGAGTGTAACAAATATGTTCAATACAATTATTGTCAATAAAGAACTGCTTCGCCGAAAAAAAGACAATTGTGTCGAAGGTTTGGAGTCATCTAGCTTCCTGATGAATGGATATAAATGGTTTATTATTTCACTGTCGCACAAACATTGTGTGACCAATACTGCAATGCATTTTTGTTTCAATTCGAATGAATGAATTCATTGTTAGAAATTAAATTCAAATCTCTCTTAGAAATTAAACTTTACATGACATTTTAGCATTAAATTGTGACTAAATTTATTCGATTTAAGCTAGAAGCACATTACAGCATTGTTCACCCATGTTTGCACGATACGTGGTGAAATAATAAATGACATAGTATAATTATTTTTTCGGTGAAACGGCTCTTTGTGGCAATAATTGTATTGGACATGTTTGTTACATTCATCATGTAGAATCAATCCGTGGTGAATACAAGGCCGAAGCAGTAACTTCCACCCGGTATAGTCCGCGAGTACAGAGACCTGGTATATTACTACAATAAGTGTGCTTTCATCTTGATTATTATTTGGAGCAATTCTTTAATGACTGTGACTAGTTTGTGCAACGATGAGTGTTATAACATGTTTTCGAGATGAAGCCTTGGCATTATTAATATGCATTTAGGTTAAACATTTTAAACCTACACAGTATTAAGATAAGTTTTGTTATCAACATTTCTTGTTGAAGGAGAAATGATAAGAATAAGATAGACAAGTTGGCTGGTATCAATTACATGTTAAAAAACCACCACTTTCCTAAGAAACATTTACATTATAATATACAATGAGTAGGAAATTTCCTGCAAAAACTGCTCTTTTGCATAACTCACTTTTTCTATTATAAGAATATGTTAAGTAAAGGAAATATTGTGTTCTACCCAAAAATTCTTTATAGAGGTTCCACCGGTTTTGAGGTCCTCTGAATTGAAAAGTTTTTAAAGAACTATCTGTGTGTATGTATAGGTTGGGAGAGAGGGGAGGGAGATAACCGTTATTCAAAAACGAAATGTGGATAAGTACCAAACTTTGTGTTTAACTTTTGCATCTTGGAATATACAACACGAAGGTTCTCAAGGACACCCTCTCCCCTTATTTTATTCATGTATTTGTTATTCGATTGTGTATTCCAGAATCGATAGTTGCGCCTTCAACTGCGAAATTATTTATTTTATTATTATGTTAGCCTTGACACAATGATACAGAAAGTATATATGGTACAAGCTTTACAAAAATAGAGTTTCAAAAAACAAGAGGACAAATTGAATTTATTTAATGTTGTTTAAGTTCACCCGTACTCGACGTGTTTAGTTTTTCTAAACTCGAACTAGTAGTTGTTCCATTGAACATACGAGATTCAATAATTTCGCTTTCAGAAGGGTGGGAAGGTGCGCAGATTGCTACACGCGCATCTCTTGATTGGTGGATAGCAGCGTTGTTATGAATGGAGCACCTTCGATTGACGGGCAGCAGTATCGCTATGAACAGGTGGATGTAATTTGGTCCATTACAGTGGGTATAAGCGCTACATCATGGCATGGTCGAGCATAAAAGAGTTAAGACATCGGAGGAAGAGCATACTTAGGGCATACTTTGAGTGCCTATTACCGTGTCTGTACTATCTTTTTGGAAATCAATTGAGTGCGGTTTATTTATACAGGTATTTATAGAAGTATTTACTTGAATGTTCAAACGCTGATGGCAGGAGAGCGATGATAAGGAATGTGTTAAATTTGCAATTACTGCTGTCTACTGGCGTTCTCTTTATTGCAATTTGACAGGTGCACAATGCTTCTCGACGCATACGATACAATGTAATGGAAAATTTCCCGCAAGTTTTCGATTTTGGCAAATAAATTGGTGATATTGTAACTTTTTACTTTCTCTACTATGAGAAAGTATTTTATTCCACCCAAAAATTCGATGTCGAGATTTTAGGCCTCCTGAATAAAAAAAGCAAGAATTTTTAGAAAACAGTCCGTGTGTCTGTCAGTCTGTGGACAGCATAACTCAAAAACGAAAACTCGGCTAAAACCAAATTTGGTATTTACGTTTAATGTCTAAGGATGCTACACGAAGATTTTGAAGAAAATTCCTCCACCCTAAACTACCCTTTGCATGGAAACTTTTTCGAAACTTTTGATTTTCTTGAAAATGACTAATGATTTTGATTAAAATGCCGTAAGTTTGAGACATTTTTATGACAAATGAAATGATATCTAGAATTTTCTGGCTATAGCCCCCGTAGTCGTATTTACTCTTGACGACTTTTGTATAACTGGTAAACCCTAAGAGATACACCAAATCTTAGTATGCAAAAATGTAGATCTTGCTAAAATATACTATGTCTGAATAAAGTTTTTATAAAGTGAACCCTTTCGGAGATATGCCTTGTTGTTTGTGTGAGTTTTGGTGAACTTACACTTCTGTCAAATGGAGCATAGTTATTCAATTAACGCCCGCTCTTACTACTTACGGCACCGCAGGTGGTGACACTGATGATACATGGAATGAAGATGGAGCACCGATGGAATGAGATGGTGGGGGAAGCCGGTGAACCCGGAGGAAACCCACCCCAGCGCCGCATCGTCCATCACGAATCCCACATGCGGTTGCCTGGGATCGAACCCGCGCCGCTCGCCTGGGATCGAAAGCTAGAGAAAGGAGAGAGTTACCGGAAGAGTGAGAGTAAAGGAGAGAGAGAGAGTGAGTGAGAGAGAGGGGCGGGGAGATAATTTGCACATTTAAAGCAGTCCACCTCTGAAAACCCCTGAAACCCATAGTTTTCAACTTGAAATCATCAGTTATAAAGACACCCTAGAACATGTTAGTGACATACGTGCAATTATTTCTGGTATATTAGATCTTTTGTTCTTAATTTAATACTTGTTATAAGTTAATTTTTAAAACTCCATGTATCAACTCTTACTCAAAATTTTATTTTGACCTTAACAAATCATTATAATTGAACCATTATGTAATGGAGGCATATTGCACCACTGACTATTATTTTAAATGAACTTCTGTATGAAAAAAGTAAATATTTTCCATTTATTTATATTTTCAATTTGAGGAATGTGGAGCTATAAGATTAACTAAAGGTAAATATCTAAGCACCTTCAAAAATGGTCATGTCAGTCTTTTAATAATAACTCCTGAATTTTACTGAAAATTACAACTTAATTGGTAAAAACTTATAACACGTGAAGTATATTAAGTAATCGCCAATGCAGAGAAAAGGAAAACGAAGTTGAAACTTGAAGTGACTTAAAGTGCTGTTCATAGGAGAATATAAATTACCATGTGGAATTTTACATGTTGCCAAAAATCTTAAATCAAAATAATTAAATAAAACCTTAGAGTGTAAGCATTAAATATACAGAGAAACAATTGTCGTTATTTTGTTTGTTTTTTCAAGATTTTCACCCAAGCAATAAAACTCGCGGAGCTACGCATTCTCCTAGTTAGAAAGGTATTTATTTCATTATTCATTTTTGAGTTCCACAGTTTAATTTCAGAATAGGTTTAGCTGACACAGGCAAGGCTATTAAGCAGCTATGTCCAACGTTTGCGAAAGAGGGGACGTTGGTTGGATTTACCTCCTTCCACTATACGAGCCCTATGCAATTTTTAACACTCGGATGTGCACTGTGTTGCAGTGGCACGTTAGTTAATATACGTTGCGTTAGATTTACGAAATCTTTCAAATCTGATGGATAAACATCTGTTCACTAGTGACTTCTTTGGTACTGCTTACAATGTTTTGCGACAAAGTCTGAGTGCTGTTATGTAAGCATTACTGTGGTCGCTAGTGACCTTTGTTGTTATAAAGCGACCTTTAGTAAACAAAACAAAAAAACGTAGAAGTGCATAGCCTTATAAGATCCACTAAGTGATTGTCGCGTAACATATTGCGATACAGACTTTTAATGTAGTTCAGTTTGGAGAAACTCTGTTCGCAAGTATATGTAGAGCTATTCCTACTCCTGTGCAAACTATCCTTGCAGATGCTTATTTCTCTATCTACTACATTTTAATCGATATAAGCCTTTTTAGGGATTATCTTGTTGCTAGTTTTCTTGTAGGTGCAAGGGGAATATAGAAATACAGTAGTGATAGTCCAATGTTTTAAGAGTTGGTTGCCATGCGATGTCTTTGAATTTTCGTTCTCTTTCCAAGGCCAAGGGATAAGAAAGCGAATAACATATTCCTATTTGAGAAAAGTAGAAGTATGGGTAAATTCAACCAAATAATAAAGAATATTTCGGAAATAGCTCATTCAAAAGAAAAAAGAAGTAAAGATAAATATAAAGATAGCCCGTAATATCCCTTGGGGCAAGGGCCTCCTACTAAGGTAGGCTAACTCAATGTTACTCACAGACTGAGCTAGTTCCTGGAAGTTCATTCTCCGCTAAGTTAAATTCTATATGCTTACATATTAAAGAATAGGTACTTAAAATGTTTGATAGTTTTATTTACAATTCACTTCTTAAACTTCACTAAATCCTAAAGTTTTGAAAACTTACTTTGAAACTAGAGAGCAGTTCAAATTCAATTTAAATTTAACAGTTTGTTTCCATCTCATTCTGTCACGTGCTACCCTCGTCCAATGATCTCCAAACACTTCTCTAAGATCTTGAGACCATCTCTGTAGTGGACGTCCTCTGCTTCTTTTTCCAAGCCTAGGATCCTACGTCGTTGTGGTATAGGCCCATCTGCTTTGAGACATCCTATCCACGAGTCCTCCTAAGGATTCTTGCTCTAGTGGCCGCATCCTTTATTCCACTCCTTAGATCATTTCGTAATTTGTCCCTGATTTCCAATATTTTCATTTTCATTTTCCGCTGGCAGGCCTGTATCATCTCATCTGTTTTCTTGTAAATGACCAGTCTGACTGCTATAGGTTGCTGTACCCTCAATTAGGATTGGTATCTCTCTTTGAATTGATCATTACTCTGATTTTTGTCGGGTTGATCTGCAGTCTTACTTCTTTGACAAATTGTGTGTCTTAACGAGATCCATATTTTGTATTTAAGCTTTTGTTTCTTACTTCTGAGGACATTTCCAAAAAAATTTAAGCTATGACGTAGAAACTGCCATGGAATCGCCTGTTTGTGCCCGTCACTAGATACTGACTGCTTTTGAGTCTAAACGTCATAGGTGTGATTCACGTTCCGAATGAAAGAGTGGTGTGGGGAATAGCAGCTGTCTGTTCACCAGCTCATGGTCTAAGGGGAATGAGGGGCAGGGGAGAGATATTCCACGTAGTGTAACCTGGGTTTTGTAAACTTAGGCGCAAATGTTGCTCTGCTGGTCACGTTACCAACTAATCTGCAATATTATTCGCGCTATGTTTAGTTGCTGCTATTTCTCTTAATTTCAGTTGTAAACGTAATGTAGAAGCAGATAATCCTCCGTCTGCGGAGTCCTATGATATTGTGGTTGTAGAACAAAGGGGTTCAGAGTGACAGTTCTATGTGTAAAGCAGATCTTTATACAGTGATTGAATCAAACAAACCTAAATAGGCTCTTACAGCGGGCTATTTTTTGGTTTTATTGAGCCATACTTTCATTTACTTGCCTCCATATATGTGTGATCTCAATCCCGTAGAACTAGCTTGGGCAAGGTAAAATAAATGCTCAAAGAAATGTAGCAGATGACTTATTCTTACAGGAATTGCACGATTAACGCTCGAGGATATATCACTAAAGACCCAGACTGACTGGCAGTGTTTTTGAAGAATATAGAAAAGAGAGAATATGATCAGTGGGAGAAAGACAGAGTAGTTGAAAACATCATTTACGTTTTAGAAACTAGATATACTGCATAAACGAAAATAAATTTAAATTGTGCTATTTTGAGCGAGTTCTTTGCTTTAAGCTAGCGTGGATGCACATTCCAAGGTGGGCAACATTATCGTAAACGCGATTAGAAGTACAACTCCTGTTTCAGATATCATTGCTTATCTGAAATTGTTTACTGAAGTGGTGGTTGGTTACATTCCTGCCAGGGACCATGAGCTGGTGAAGAAACAGTAATTCCGTAAGCGTCTCCAATGAGACAGGGTTGGGCACCACTGCTATAAGGTATGCGCACTAAGCTCAGCAGGTCCAAAATTAGGACAGTGAGCTAGTTTTCGGATGTAAAGTCAAAGAGTGATCCCTTGTTAGATTGGATTGGTCAACGTCCATAGTTTCGCACTAAAGTTTGCACAAGATTTTGCTTGGGAAAGTTTGTTTTGAAGCGAAGCCAGTCACAAGTGACACCGCATAATTACTGACTGGGGGAAGCGACGTATGAGTCACATGCTACAATAAACACCTGCCAAGAATTCCACCAAGACGATAACGCTACTGGATAACAAAGAGTTGTTTAGATGATTTTTTACTTGCCGAAGTATACCATTGATATCATCCGTTGTACTTCGTCCTCGTACGTGATATTCTTCTGTTTTGTGAGAAATGAAGCGAAGCTGAGTAAAATGTTGATATATTTGCTTGACTCCCTCCGCACATTAACGATCCCCTTTAATCCTACTACTCAGATAACAGGCACTTTTTGTATCCGTTTTCCTTAATCACAATAAGTGCTCAGACAATTGCACAATGCGCAATACCCACTTCCTGATATTAAGGATGCAGAAAACAACTTTCACAAAGAAGCTTGTTCATTTCGCAAGTTTAGTTGACAGAAGTGGTGTGCTTCTGTGGTCCAACGTTTTACAGTAGAACCCCACCAATCCGAATTAATTGGGAGTGTGGTCTGTTCGGATTATTCGAAAAGCGAAAACAGTGTATATAAATTCAGTTATAAGATTAGCAGGTATAAGGTACGTAGCATAAGGATGTGAGGAAGTGATAAGGTTGCACAACATAACGACAATCTGTTCAACATAACGAGGGCATATTCTTCTGACCTGTGGCCACACCAAACGACGTGATGTTCATGCGACGCTGGTGTAAGCAGGTTTAGTTCTTTAGGCAGAACAAGATTACGATTTTGCAAGTTAAGTGAAAACAACTGTTTCATAAACATATGACAGTTACGGTATAAATGTGAGAATCTTGTTTAACAGTGACTAAATGCATTATGTATAGGCACATTGCCAATAAAAAGTTTATTTTTGCAGTAAACATTTCGTTCCGATGCGTGTAGTTCTGTAATAAAATGCTTTCTGTGCACTTCAAATAAGCTTTTTATTGTTTTTTTTTTTAATATGGATTTTCTGTTCGGATAAGCGGGGTTCTACTGTATTTAGAACCTTTTTGAGTTTTAAAGCTTGAAACAATAGGAAGTACAATAATATCATTATTACCTTTATTAATCATTACACAAATTCTACTTTTAACATTAGAATCCGCAGTTGCTATTTCCAATCTTACGTCTTTGCAGTTTTAAGAACTCTTTATTCTAGAGAAGTTAATGTCAATACATGCAAATCAGCCTTATCAGTCTGTCTCATGTTGCCAGTTACGCTAATCTTCGTGCTTTTCCACATGCCTAGCACAAGACCTTTCTCTCAAGCGGAATTTAATAAATTTAAACTACTTGAATCGTCAATTTCAGAAATCCATATGTCTACTTTTTCCACAAAGTTTAGGTTAAAACTCGTACATTCTTTTTAAATACACATGTAATTTAGAACAGAAATCCCATTCGCTCACGAAATAACATTGGTTTTATACAGTGTTAAAGGTTAGGTGAAGTGCAGAAATTCACCTGTCCTGGACAGGAGGGGTTTCTGAAATTAATTCAGTGTGTTCTGAATAAATATAATGAACGCTATAAATATTTGGAATAAAATGTGCAGTTGATAAGAGTGCTTACTCAAATACTAACAGCCGATTCATGGTAAATGTTGTTTTAATCAATGTTGCTAATGACTATAGAATTGATGGCCAATTTTCTATCGCAAAAAATGACGTTTCTTTCAAACAAGCAACAAGGGTACACAAGAGACAACAAACAGCACTTCAGCTTTATGGAATTCACTTATTCAAATTACCATCTTGGAGCTAAAAAGTTGTTAAAATGGTGAAATAGAACACACCCCCAGCAAATATCTACTCCACCTTTGAATAAAACTTATCCTGAAGGAAGATTGCCAATAAGTTCACATAAAATGGAAAATCAAGTTAAACCTTATTTGCTGACAGTTTTGAAACAAAGAGTTTACCACTACTAAAGAATGAAAATTTTGAGAATTGGTGTTCTGGTTCTTAACATATCAGAAAATACTTTTCTGTGAAATGTCCTAATAGTTTTACTTTTAGGCCATTTTAATGTATTTACTGTAGCCTAAAAACACCGTTTCTTTTTTCTTTTTTCTATTTTTTTTTCACCTGCCTTGAGGTGAAGGGACTCGGGTTGGATTTTCGGTACCGACAGAGACTTTTTCTCCCTGCTGATAGTTCTAGCAGGAGATGTACTCCGTCCAGAATATCCTGGGTGGACGGAGTGAGGCGGAGTTTGCAGCTGCCGTGCTGTCTAACGTTACTCGCAATTGGCCGAAGAGAGCATTTATTTATTTATTTATTTATTACTAATACTACTGAATGGATATGTGCCTGTTGAGACAACTGAGCTATTCCCGGTATTTCAACATCGGGGACCAAAAAATGGATTAAAATATGTTTTTCTCAGAGAGACTTTCCATGGAATACTTTTGGAAATGTTTGACTTTATGAAAAGTGGCTCTAACAATTTCTGATTAAAATAACATGTTTAAATCATTTTCAAGAAAAATGAAATGTACCTATATCTTGAGAATGTCCTCAGAAGTTACTTTTGATTCTGGTTACTTTTATATAACGGCAAACATTAAGAGAAAGACAAAACCTTGCCACATAAAATGTGGATATTGTTAAAACAAACAATTTTTGTGGAATTAACTATTTCAGAGATATTCCCCATTATTTATTTGAATTTTCCAATGTTTATACTTTGCTCAGATGGAAAGTCGTTATTCATTTTTTATATCATGGACATGCAAAAAGAATGGAATATCAAAGCTCACACATAACTACTAGCTCTTTAAAGATTTGAGTATCACTTAAGCCTATTCTTATTGTACCTAGAAGGAAAAATGCTATTATACAAATTCTATTCAATCAGAGGCTTGCCAAACCTTGCGATGTGGTACCTATAGTTAAACATGCTGTAAAGCCGTGATGTAAGTATAATTTGCGTACACAAAATTTGTTTGTACAGAAAGAGAATCTGGTGTCAGCCGCCATTAAAGTTTGTGTCTGCCATAGTTATATCTAACTAAGCTAGTCTTTTATTTTGAGGAAGAGGTGCCAAAAATGGAATTTGTTCTTTGTTTACAGCAGTAGCAGCAGCCCGATGTATCCCAGAAACAGCATGTATTCCAGTCCACTACCGTACCTGACAGGCAGCCCGGGTTCGGAATCTGCCGCTATTCAGAGTGCAGCCTCCCAGAACCTCTGGTCCTCTCAAGGTAAACTATCACTCTTTTTACTTTGTGACAGTTAAATATCAGAGCCCTAAATACGAAAAATTACTCATGTTTAATGATTTTGTTTATGTGATCAACTTCTTTAAATGTTGACATAAAGATCGCTGTCGTTATTTATTACATATGATAACCGTTCCGCAGGCTCTCTCCACTGCGCAACAGAACGGAGAGTCGCCGAAAAAATGTACCGTCCAAGGCGCACTAAAATCCTTATATTGTAGATGCTAGAAATGTTGACGCTTCTGTTTCCAAACCCAGTGGGATGGCTCAGGTGGTAACGTCTGTGGCCCGCATTCGGAAGGTCGTGGGTTTGATCCCCGTGCTCGAACCTTCCTGAGCCATGAGATTTTTTCGGAGGTTTCCCCGGGTCGCCAGGCGAATGCTGGGAAGAACTTCCATATCCTCCACGTTTCCTGTCCCTCCCTTTTGTTACATTAATCATTTCACTTCATCCTGTTAGGTTTCTTTCAGGATTGGAGGTATTGGCGAGCGTCGCGGCAGCAACACGGTAGGGTGAACGAATGCGCTCTGGAAATCTCGTCCCCCGGATTGGAAGGTGAGTGTGCTGCTGGTTTCCGAGGTCCCCATGGAATGGTACAAGCCCGAGGGGGGAGGGGAGGCTGTTTCCGAGTTCTGCACCCCTCTTGGGAGTGCGAACCCGAAGGGATGGAAGAGGAGCCAGCCTCTGCCGAGAAGATTCTAACTAGGAAAATGTAAGGGACCTACCCTCTGTTCTGTCGTGGTAACGTTGCGACCGCCCTT
The DNA here is from genome assembly GCA_030765045.1 of Tenodera sinensis. Taxonomy (NCBI): domain Eukaryota; kingdom Metazoa; phylum Arthropoda; class Insecta; order Mantodea; family Mantidae; genus Tenodera; species Tenodera sinensis. The sequence goes on along the minus strand of CM060973.1, from coordinate 61,164,826 downwards.
AGGATCCATTCACTTCATCCATCCTCCCGTGGAAGTGCCCAACAAGAGCAGACACAAAAGATTGTCTTTCGGTTGAGGTGCTAAATCCCCCTCCGCAAGTTGTAGTCATACTGTCCTCAAAGAGGCAGCATGTCTCGTAAATATTTGTCCGCTCACTGACCTAAGGTCGGCAGCAGGAATCCTTATTCTAACCCTTGTATACTACAGGAATTGAGTGATAACATGATGCAAGATATCACAAGGATTCATGCATGCTGTTTGTTTGACAGCAGCATGTCCGGTATGTTCGATGAAGTAAGGATTTTAGTGCGCCTCTGATGGCAACATGTCCTCGGCAACTCTCGGTTCTCTCGCGCCTGCGGCATGGTAACCACGTGTAATAAAGGCTCCATATTAAGTAAGCCTTTATGTAAATATTGCTTTCATATATTATGTTACTGTTTGTAATTGCACATTATGAACATGTTACATTATGTAATGTGAGAACAGCTCTCCGATATTTGAAACATCATGAATGTTGATTAATTGCATACCTAGTCTTTTGGATACATCGGCTCTGTTCTAAATTAAAAGTTAATTATTCCATATAAACAAATCGATAGCTTTTCTAAAATTGAGGATAAGCAACCTTTTTGGGTAATATTATTTAGTAACAACATATAAACGTATCACTTGTCTCTTCGGAACACTTACTTGAGGAACAAAATATTAGTTTTTTAAATACAAGACGTTGAGTTGACTCTTCAGTTATTGGGTGTACGCGTTAGGATTTCTTACATGAAAGAAGATGCAAGAATAAATAATTTAGTACATTCTACGAGAGCTTTCCTTACACATAATATTTGTTACTTACTCAGTAAATGTGTAAAAAAACTCGAAATAATCCTTTAATTTCCATTAAAGGTGTTGCTGATTTTACCACGGATTATTTTATATAAAAATTAATCCATCTCAAGTGAAACTTAATATTACACACACTTAATACACATAGCGGCACACAAGGACAGTCGGGGTCAAGCTATCTCACACCACTTACCAGGCGCGGCGCTTATCAAAGGCCCTCAAGGTCAGTCTGCCTCGCTCGACTGCTTGTGAACACGTGACAATGAGCGCGGCACTGTAAAAAGGTTTTCGCGATTATCTGCGAAGTGTCACGCGGCCGGCGAATTTGTAGAAGCTCCAGAAAAGGTGAAGTTCGAGAAAGGTCCTCACTATATAAGGAGGCAAGTCAACGAGAGTTAGTTACATATGAGTTTTCGCAGAAATTAGTTTCTAATGTGTGTGCGCGTCAGCTGCGTCTGAATGATTGTAACGTCACAGTCAGCTTGTTTGAGAGACAGGAACGTGAAAAAAGACCGAAAGGAGTGAGTCAACATTACGAGAAGAAAAGTTGTGAGTTGTAATATCACGATGGACTGAAAACTGTGTTAAGGTCAGTAAAAGAGAACTGTGTTGTGTGTTCAGTTTTGGAAGAGAATAAAGTGAGCAAAAGTAATTGGATTGATTTTGTCATTTTGTCTCATTGGTTCCAGGAGTGGGATTCGTTGAAATGTCAATTGTTACATTATTTATATAATTATTTGCTGTTAATTCTTCTGCACCCACATATCCTGAAGAACATTTAATTTTAAACTAAAACTTATTTATAAGCGTAAATATTTTACCAAGTTAATTCTTTTTTGATTGCGCTACCAATATAAACCCAGCATAAAAAGTGCAATTAAAACGGTGAAACATCAATAGCAGAGCAAATATACCATGCATGGTATCCATTTCTGTGGTGTGGGATCCTAGAGAAGTTAACTACCACATATTTATTTCCAAAACCGAATTGCGACACATTTGGCAGCACTGCCAGAAGTTACGTAATATACAGAGTGTATTAGGGAGAAGTGTTCCTGACATCAAAATAGTAAAACCAGTACATATGCTCATGGGTCTAAAAATAATTTATTTTAGAATTACAACACAAAATCGAAAGCTGCAAAAATTGCTCGAAGTGGCTTCCTGTTGCTTCCGTGCATGCAGTAAGCCTGCGCTCCATGCTGTGGCGTAGCCTGATGAAAATTCTGGTGTGTTCTGTATTTGGTCAAATCCAGTTTGGATACGTTCTCTCAAAATGCCAACATCAGGTACAGGAGTTGCATAATCAAGGACTTCAAATGTCCCCAGACGAAGAAATCCATCGAATTCAAATCAGGTGATCGAGCAGGCCATGCAATGAGTCCCCCTCGACCAATCCATTTTTGCGGAACTCGATCATTCAAAAACTTTCAAACTATCACAATGAAAAGAGCCAGAGTACCATCGTGTAAAAATCACATTTGATGGATGGTATCGAGAGGCACGTGATCAGTTAAGTGATGCAACTCAATTCTGAGAAACTAGAGGGAAGAGTAAGAACCAATAAGGTGATCATGAATGATTCGACCCTAAACGTTCAGAGAGAACTTCTGTTGATGGTTGTCCTGTCGTACTTCATTAGGATTTTCAAATGCCCAGTTATGAGTGTTATGAAAACTGAAGATGCCGTCGCGAGTAAAACCAGCCTCATTCATGAATAAGATACAGACCAGGAAATTGATGAATACAGCGCATTCCTGTAACATGCATTGGCAGAAACGTCTTCTTATCTTCTTGGTTCAAAATTCGCCTCATTTAATCCTTGCACATGTTGAAGGTTATACGGGTACAGAAGATTTTCATGCAGAATCCTCCAGATAGTCATATGACTCTTTCCCTTACTGCCATACGTCTTATGCTTTGTGATGGTTCTGAATGCACAGCACGAAGAACTCGTTCTTCAAGCTCAATGCCTGGTACCGCTCTTGGTCTCCCAACATCCCTAGTACTCCCTGAGATGAGCCATTCTCTCTCAGGCGTTGGTGAATTCGTACGAATGTTCTTGCACACGGTAACTGCCTGTCAGGGTGCCTTTTTGCATTAAGTTCACGTGTTCGCGCTGCATTGCATCTGCACGGCCATACGTGTAGTGCATATCCGTCTGTTCACTCATGCAATGCATATCCGTCTGTTCACTCATGCAATGCATCTTATTTGACATATAAAAGTGAAACGGTTGATTTTCAGACCCATGTACACATGAACTTTTTTTACTGTTTTGATGTCAGAAACACGTCCCCCAAATATATGACACCAATAAAGATACACCTGTATTCCAGAGGCAGAAATAGAGGTAGAACAAATTGTTACACCTCATTATGACAGATTAGTCCCGTCAGTTCCTTTTTACTTGCTTTCCTACGTATAGTAAGGAAGGGAAGCACTACATTCCACACCAAAATTCGATGCCCAGATTTCACCTGAAGTATATGTGCCTCCGAATAAAAAAAATACTTTTTTTTAGAAAAAATTCCGTGTATGTATGTCTGTGAACAGCATAACTAAAAAACGAAAAGTTGGTTAAAAACCAGCTTGTATTTACGTTTAACACCCTTCAGGGATGCGACACGAAGATTTTGAGGAATACTCCTCCACCCTGAACTACCCATTGCAGGGAAAATGTTTGGAAAACTCTGATTTTCTGAAAAATGGCTGTAACGATTTAATTAAAATGTCATATGTTTAAGATATTTTATGGAAAACGAAATGTATATTTTTTTAATTTTCTGGCTACAGCCTATGTAGTCCTGTTTACTCTTGATTACTTTTGCATAACAGGTAAACCGTAAGAGATAAACCACATCTTACTACACAAAAATGTAGATCTCGTTAAAACACGCAAGTTATTTACAAATGTATTTTTTGTGGAGTGAATAATTTCGGAGGTATTCCTTGTTATTTAGATGAATTTTGCAATACTTAAAACTTTTCTCAACTGGAAGGTCGTTCTCTTTTTTATCTCTTGGTAGTGCAAAGAGAATGGAATTTCAAAGCTTTAAAAGATTTGACTATGGCTCAAAGCCTACTGTATTACCAGATTCCCCTTGCATCTACAAGAACATCAGCAGTAAGATAATTTCTGCAAATGTTTATCTCGAGTAACATAAAGAAGATAGAGGAATGAATTTATAAGTAAAGTTAGTTCAAGGGTAGAGAAAGTCATGTGAGTGCAACAAAGATTTTTTTCTTACTAATCCGTGTAATTTGCCAATTTATTTCTTTTTAAATACAAAATCTCTACTACATGCATACAGCAGATAGGTAGAGGAAATGTTGTATTCCACCCAAAAATTTTATACTGATATTTCATTGGAATGATTTGAGACTTACTGAATTAAGTAAATAGAAAAAGTTTCGTGCTTGTGTGTTCATTTCTGTCTGTAAGCAGCACAGTTCTAAAAGGAAGAGTCAATTTGTGTTTTTAAGTTCAGCACCTTCCATGGATGCGGCACCAAGATTTTCAAGAAAATCGTACGCTCCAAACTGACTTTTACAATAAAAATGTTTATTTTCTCTAAAATGCCCCTGACATTGATTTTGATTAAAATGTCATATGTTTAACATATTTTAATGACATTAAATGTATATTTTTAATCTTCCGAAATAGGTCCTGAAGTCGTCATTATCAATGATTTCTGCTAATAGCCTCAGATGGTTTTTCATAATTGGTAAAGCTATAAAAATACACAAAATGTTAGTTCACAAATGTCAGGTGATTTTGTTTATTTTTGTACTGTAAGTTTACCATTTCCGAGACATTGCTTTTTATTTGAATTTGGAAAAACACACTTTTCTCAAATGGGAGGTCATTGGTTTTCTGTTCTTTTTTCTGCTGGCCATACAAATAGCCTGGGATTTTGAAACCACCACATAACGATATGCACTCCAAGAGTCTGACTTTATCTGGTGTGTTGTATGAGATGCGTAGAAGATAGACAAAGTTGGGACAGGGGACATAGAACCTCGACCAATGAAATATTTTATGCTTATGACCCTGACTAGCGAGGAGTGAGGTGAGAGGATACAAAGGTCTTCGGACCTGAGTGCGGGTACCTAACGACTGCAGAGTTGAACAAGCACCTGCCATGCACGCCGAAACTCCCGCCGTTACTTGGAACCCTGAAATAATCAAGCAGGTGAAAGGTGAAATGAAATGAGAAGTAAAGTGACACGGAGGGGCAGGAAGTAGTTATCCTTCCCAGCATTCGCCTAGCGACCTGGGAAAAGCCGCTAAAAGACACATGGGCCAAGAAGGTCCACCACGGGAATAGAATCCACGACTTCGAATGCTCTAGCTGTGGACGGGCCCTTACACATTACCGCGGAACCATGTCGCACTGTAATCGTACAACGAAATGTGTAAATAAGAATTGAAATTTTGTCTGGGGTAACAAGAAGTAGCTAGAATAATAAGCGTTATGTATATATATATATATATATATATATATATATATATATATATATATATATATATATATATATATATACAGAGTGTAAAGAAATAACACCGCACGAATAGAGGGTTCACAGACAATCAATTTGAGATAGGAAACAAATGGTCTACGAAGTCAAGTTAATAAGTTATACGTATTCAAAGTAATTCGAGATTGTGACCAATAAATCATAATCAGATAGAAATATATCAATATGATCCACTGGAGCAAAATAGTGCTTATTAGGAACTTAGTGAAGCCTGTCTGCTGTCTCTCTGAAGAAGCACTTTTAAATTGTAGCGCTTAAATTGGACACTTAACATGTGTCTACACGCCACTGTAATGGATAACAGGCTGTGGCAAACGGCTACAGAAATATAGGACGGTTCTAAAGTGTGTACTTTTGGCCGCGCGGTTAAGCCGACTACTGTGAAACCGAGTTCAAACCCGAATAGGTGATAAGTATTTTTTTCCTCCTTATTTTGAGAGAAATGTTGTACGTTTGGTTTAAAATAGCAAAATACGACCATGATATGCAATGTACAGAGTATTGTTTACTTTTGCTTCTTCTCACATCTGATGAGTTAGGCTGGAGGATTATGAGTTGCCATTTGTCTGAAGCGGACTGTAGGCTATTTGTCCATGTCATTAACAGAAATGTTCTTTCCGACAGTTGATCTGCTGTAAACAGTTCATAAAACGTTGAACCAGTAATAGCACAAAGTACTACAACTGCCCAAAGAGACGCTGAATACCTAGTGTTTGCATGACAAATGTTTAATACTGACCCCGGAAGACACTAACAGCACCATGTGTTACTCGAGTCATCCACGTCTCATTTCCTATTTCCTTCAGCATACAATAACATTGCGTTAGGCTTCTACCATCTCGTTTAAGTGAAAACGAAATTCTCAGTGTGTACCTACTATTATTGTAAATAATAGTTAAACTTGAAACAAATAGTTTAAACATTAGTTAAACGAAAAATTACAGCGACACAAATGTTTTGTGTAAATCAAATTAGATTAAGCATGCGCTTATGAAGTAGGAAAGAAAAAAGAGCACAAAAATATGGGGTTATGAGTATTTGAACCTGCGCTTTTACTACGTGTGTGCCTTCGCGTCCGGGTACCATAACCACTGCGCTAAATAGACAGGCTGCGAAATTCCTCCGCTTGTTTCCTCATCATAGGTTATAGCTGCAGTAGTCATGATCAGTGGCGTACATACCCTCAAACAATTTTAAGGCACAGTTCTGCAATTTGTAATCCTAGACCATAGGTTTTCTGTCTCAAATTGATTGCCTATGAACCGTCTATCACCAGTAAAATTTTGCGGTGTTATTCATTTACACCTGTGTGTGTGTGTGGGTGTGGGCGTGTGTGCGCGTGTGTGAAAAGTCGAATGGCATTTTGTTCTTTGGTCAGCCGATTTCGAAAGATTAAATGGTTTTTTCTCCAAATTGGATGCGTGATTCCATAAGAATATACGAAGATAGTTCGTTACTTGTTAAATGCGTAGAGTAACTTCTTTCTGAAATACTTTCGGTAGTAATTATGTGACATCACACAAAGTTTCGAAATAATTAATTACTTAAAAGACGTGAAGGAATACTACGTTCAGTTCCTTCAGACGTGCAACATGTCGACAACGTTGCGTTGAGGTTGGTCAGGGAATTGACCTGGTCTGTGGATGTAAACACTTTCGCTTTCGCCTTGTGTTTTGGAAGCTAACGCCTGTAATTGGCTTACACATGCACAGTAAACACAGAAGGAAAGGCACTGTATGTGTTTATGTTTTCAAGCCACACCGTTGAGAAGTTTGTTTATGTACTGAGCTAGGGAAAGTCCCACTCACACAACCTGCAGCGTTGCCAGCTTGTTTTTGACAAAACTAAAATATCTCCGTAGGAAATGGTCAGAGACAAAAACGTAAGATACAAAATGTGTTCCAAATACCGAGGTCTACCATTGGTTTAAATGAATGTAATGACGTCCCTTTCACCCACATATATATTAGAAGAGTGACTACAGGAAGTCTTTTAAACGTAACACTTCAGATGTTTCGTAATCGACTGGTTTGGCAGTGAGAGTAAAGGATGTGTACAATATTTTAAGGGGTGTACAGAGAAATTTCTGTAAATCTGAATTGTTTAAGATAATATATTCAAAATATCTTCGGATCATTCCAGTTCAACCAAATACCTGAGCACACGAAGAAGAAGAAGAAGAAGAAGAAGAAGAAGAAGAACAAGAAGAAGAAGAAGAAGAAGGAGGAGGAGGAGGAGGAGAAGAAGACGAAGAAGACGAAGAAGAAGAAGAAGAAGAAGAAGAAGAAGAAGAAGAAGAAGAAGAAGAAGAAGAAGAAGAAGAAGGAGGAGGAGGAGGAGGAGGTTACTCTACCATTCTACTAACTTACCGTCGAGTGCTACTAGGATAAGGGGAAATCCCGGATAACTCACTCTAACCGAAATTCGAACTGAGAACCTCTTGCATGTGGAGGCAGTTACGTTACCATCACACGTATTGAGGACGGTTCAGCACTTACAAATCTGACAAAGTGCCACAGTACTGAAGCAAAGTGTGATGAACATGCTTATCTTAACCTTTTATAATTTCCATTCTAGTTTTACTGTGTCTTCTATGTGTCAGCCCTAATGACCTAGCTGTCCACGGGCCCTTAAACCCTACTCACTCACTCACTCACTCACTCACTCACTCACTCAATCACTCACTCACTCGCTCGCTCGCTCACTCACTCACTCAATCACTCACTCACTCATTGCGTCATTTTATTCTCATTATGCAGCAGTTACTAATACGCACATTTTTACTTTCTCTATTACGTATAGTAAAGTAGAGGAAGTATTACATTCCATCAAAAAATTCGATGTCGAGATTTCACCGGAAATATATGCTTTGAGGCACCCTGAATCAAAACAAAAGCATTTTACGTTCTCTACTGATAAGTAGGGGAAGTATTGTATTCCACCCAAAAATTCGATGTCGAGATTTCACCGGAAATATGTTTTGAAGCCCCCTGAATCCAAAAAAAAAGCATTTTTAGAAAAAGGTCCGTGTGTGTCTGTGTGTCAGTCTGTGTGTCTGTGTGTCAGTCTGTGGACAGCATAACTCAAAAACAAAAAGTCGGTTAAAAACCAAAGTTGATATTTAAGTTTATTCTCATTCAAGGATGCGACACGAAGATTTTGAAGAAAATAGCCCCACCCTAAACTACCCTTTACATGGAAAATTTTTCGAAAATTTTGATTTTCTTGAAAATGGCTCTAACGATTTTGATTAAAATGTCATATGTTTGACATATTTTTATGACAAATGAAATGTATATCTTGAATTTTCTGGTTATAGCCCATGTAGTCGTATTTACTCTGGACGAATTTTGCATAACTGGTAAACCGTTAGAGATCGACCAAATCGTACTATACAAAAATGTAGATCTTGCTAAAATACACAATTTATGTCTCAATAAATTTTCTTATAGTGTGAACCATTTCCGAGATATTCCTTGTTATGTGTGTGAGTTTCGGAAAACTTAGCGAAATGCAACAACGTTCATTTTTACTTTCTCTACTGGTAAGTTGGGGAAGTATTGTATTCCACCCAAAAATTCGATGTCGAGATTTCACCGGAAATATATGTTTTGAGGCCCCCTGAATCCAAAAAAAAGCATTTTTAGAAAAAGGTCCGTGTGTGTCTGTGTCAGTCTGTCAGTCTGTGGACAGCATAAGTCAAAAACGAAAATTAGGTTAAAAACCAAAGTTGGTATTTAAGTTTAATGTCGTTCAAGGATGTGACACGAAGATTTTGAAGAAAATAGCCCCACCCTAAACTACCCTTTACATGGAAAATTTTTAAAGTTTTGATTTTCTTGAAAATGGGTCTAACGATTTTGATTAAAATGCCATATGTTTGAGATATTTTTATGACAAATGAAATGTATATCTTGAATTATCTGGCTATAGCACATGAAGTTCTATTTACTCTGGATGACTTTTGCATAACTGGTAAACCGTAAGAGATAGAGCAAATCTTACTATACACAAATGTAGATCTTGCTAAACACACAATTTATGTCGAAATAAATTTTTTGTAGAGTGAACCATTTCAGAGATATTCCTTGTTATTTGTGTAAGTGTTGGAGAACTTAACACTTTGTTAAATGGAACATCGCTGTTCATTTTTTGTATATGTTAGCCGTGCAAAGAGAACGGAATTAGAAAGCTTTAAAATATTTGACTATCGCTCAAAGCCTAATGTATTCCTTTATTCCCTTTGCAGAAAGAAGATAGAGGAAGAGTTTGTAAGTATGATTAGTACAAAAGTAGAGAAAGTCATGTGAGTGCAACATGTCAGATTTTTCATTCTGTTATTGTTTTTACAGTACCCTTGGACGATTATGGCTCCAGCCCCAAGTCGACAAATTCTGCCCTGCCAGCGTTCTCACAGAGATTCGGCACGATGTCTACAGCAGGGGCTGGTGGAGGAGGGGGTGGCGGTCTGCCAGGGTTCTCAAGTTCCTCCATGAGTCATCACAGAGGTCCCACTTATTCCCCGGGACCTAGTCCCACCGCTGCTCATGGCTACCTGGGCAGCAGTCCCTCGGGAGAGCCTTCTCCATTGACCTGGAGCGGCTATGACTCCGGAACAGCGGCTCTACAGCAGTTCAACGTCATCAACAACACGGCGTCCAGACCTCGGGCATCCTCATCTCTCAGCTCAAGTAAGTCTGTCTGAAATTGCCAAGGAACAGCATTTATTAAGATTAAAAAGTTAAATCCTTAACTATTGTCACTCAGACCATTCCTGAATAACTTACTAGCAATGCATGACGACGAGACCTTGCTCTTATATGGGCATTCACGAAAACGCGCTTTTTATGCATTTTTTATCTACAGGTGGAAGGTGCTGCTTCAACCATACGCTAACCAGGGCTTCTACATGATAAGTGTAACAAATATGTACAATTGGCAATAAAGAACCGTTTCGCCGAAAAAAGTTATGTCAAATATTTGGGAGCTTGTTGACGAATGGATATAAATGGTTTATTATTTCACTGCCATGCAAATATTGTGTGAACAATGCTGCAATGCCTTTTTATCTTTATGTAAATGTAAACCCCGCGCGACAGCCCACGAAGGGCCAAGGCCTACCGCCCAGCCGCTGCGTCCCCCACCTCTGCCCACTACAGGCGTCATTGGTGAGGTGCAGTACTGGAGGGTGGGACGTGGTCAGCGCCCCGAGCCCTCCCGGCCAGTTATGCGGTTTTCTAGACCTGGGGCCGCTACTTCTTCATCAAGTAACTCCTCAATTGGTCCCCCCGGGACCTAACGGGGCTGAGTGCACCCCGTGCCAGACCTCCCAGAGGGGATAAAATCCCCCTGCTGGTACCGGGGATCGAACCCGGGTCCTCCGCGCCAGAGGCAAGCGCGCTACCAACTGCGCTACGTAGGCGGTCCTTTTTATCTTTAACTCGAATAAATTTAGCCACAATTTAATGTTACAATTCGTGGAAAGTTTAATTTCTAGAGGAAATATGACAACGCTAAGTTGCTCTCACGATGGGCAAGCTGCGATGTAGGGGAGGTTAGGGGAGGTATCACTTGGCGTTACTGAGTGATGAGGAAGGGTGGGGCAAACGATAGTGAATTTATCAAGGTATAGGAATAGGTAAGTGGGGTGGCAACTTTAGCTGTCATTTATAACAGGGATATCAGTAGTTTTTTTTTTAGTCCGGTATTCTACAAAAGAACGCAATTTTTTTTACGAAAATTAAGAAAAATACTTTTTTATTTGTGTATTAAAGGCAATTATTTTTTAGTTCTAACGAATAGTAATAATAGTAGTAGTAGTAATGATGATAACGATACTGATGATAATGGTAATAATAATCGCTATCTTTCTTAAGTCTTCAATTTTTATGTAAAATACGTTGCAAAGTTAAAATGCGGTAGCAAAACGAGGTATTCAAAATGTGAACTGCTCTCTCTCTCTCCCTCTCCCCCCCTCTCTCTCTCTCTCTCTCTCTCTCTCTCTCTCGCGCGCGTTTCTACTCCTTCATTGGGCAGAACTGCTGGAACTAATATTTTGTCTACCCGAAGTTCAAAATCGCAATTAGCGTGTGGAGTGCAATGCCATGTATGCCTTAAGAAAAGTAGCAAACCATTAAAAACCAGACTCAGGATGTGGTTTGATACCTATATTGTGTGCGTGTTTCCACATAGCTATCTCATGTGTATAGACCAGAGTGTTTGTAAGAGAGCTAAAAGGAACCCTGTCCCTCTAGATCCGACATCAGACTTGCTTGCCCCTAGATATTCAGCAACAAGCAAGAGCGGGCCCACCTGTAAGCATGAATTCACGCCTGAGTCCCCATCAAGTTCCACACGAGCCAGCCGTTTCGACTGCCACACGCTAATGGAGTGTATTGAACTATCTTTCTATGGCTTACAGCACCATTCAATGAAGTTAGGTTCTGAGTGGTAAACATCAATCCCAAGGGCAATCGAAATTGAGATTTTATTTATGGACACTCTTTACCTGTTGTGGTTCTTATATATACTGCTTAATTTTGCTCAAAGGCCTATTTATCGGCTTGAGTTTCTTATAGGTACGTATGTATCTATGATACGGGACCACCAACTTTGCTTCCTTACCAAAGGAAGCCATGTTAAGGATTTCTAAGCACGAAAAATTCCATCGCTCTTCGTAGAGTTTTAACTTGCGACTTGGAAAACCAGAGACTAGCATGTTTACCCTAGATTATGGAGGGCGACAAGGCTAAAGCATACAAGTAATTGCACTTGTATTGTTGAAATGCTGGTCTGTTCAAAAAGTTTCTTATTTCAGTTCCTTGCTTCTTATCTCCTCAAATATGTAGATCTTAACATCCATCAATTATTTATTTATACAGATTATTAGATAACTTTTAAGGGTGTTGACATTTTATTTGCAAAATAATTAATCACAAAATTAGTATTACGGTACGAAAAAAAATAAAGAGCTAAGAACAATACTTGATATTATTTTTTTAAATAAGCATATTTGCTAAGGTCTAAATATTGTAACAAAACTGCAAAATGCGATGTTCTGTTACTTTTCTATCCCTTTTTCCCCCTAAATTTTGCTACAAATGCACAATTTTCTTCTCGTTGCTAACACATTTAGTCTTCTCTGCTGTTACAGTTCACAATTGTTCTCCTGATAATCTTTCTCAGTCTTTCAGTGTCTTTCTCCAGTTTCACTGTCTCTTATGTCCTTACTATTACGATACAATCACTCGACGACACATACATGCTCGCTGACAGGCTGGCCGACTCACTCTCGTAACTATAACTGTACCCGACGACTTAAACAACTGAACTTTTATCACTAACTAAAACGACTACTCTATCACTCAACTAACCTTACTGTGTCTGTCCTATTTATACTGGAGCCGGCGTCACGTGACCTTCGAGAACCCTCCATACACACGTGCAACGATGACTAAAAGGAATTAACTAGAAGCTTCTGGACCCTTTCTCTTGTGTTTTACCGACATCGCTGTTTATGGTCACGTACACCCAGTCGCTCGCCGTATCCATGGTCACACTGCCCCTCTCGTCCGTATATTGTTGAACGACCCAATGTCACACTAAATTCAAGAAAGTAAACTCCCTTCAGTATCCTATTAATGCTCTCGTACTTGTATCTCTCCTTGTTATTAAGAGATAAATATGAATTGAACCGTGACGTTATAACATAATATTTCGTAAATTTTAAGTAAAAACTTTAGGTTTCATATTTAATATAATTTTTTCCCAAAGTACATATATAATTAAAAATAAATTTATAATTTATGAATACAAGTAGTATTAAAGAAATTAGTTATACAAAGCTACTTATCAAAGCACTAAAAGAACTAATAAAAATAAATAACTCTGGAATTAATATGAAGTATCTTACTGCACTCACATGACTTTCTCTACCCTTCTAACCATTCTTAGAGATGCTTATTCCTGTATTTACCCAACGTAAATCGAGATAAACATTTGCATATATTATCTTATTGCTAATTTTCATGTAGGTGCAAGGGGAATATGGAAATGCATTAGACTTTAAGCGACAGTGAAATCTTTTAAAGCTGGTCGCTATGAGATGGCTTTGAAATTCTGTTCTCTTTGCATGGCTATGATATAACAAAAATGAATAACCACTTCCTATTTGAGAAAGGTACATGTCTTGGAAAATTCAAATAACAACGAATATCCCATAGATGCTTCACTGAACAAAATCTCTTGTGGTTTAAAAATTATGCGAGTCATCCAGAATAAAGAGAACTGCGGAGTATATTTCTAGAACATTCATTTATCATGAAAATGTTTTAAGGTCATGGCATTTTAATCAAAATCGTTAGTCATTTCTGATAACAATTTTCGAAAAATATTACGTATAAGGGCAGTTTGGTGTGTGGGATTTTGTTGAAAATTTGTGTCGCATCCTTGGAAGATGCTAAATCCGCCTCTGTAGCGTGGTGGTAGCGTGTCTGCCTCACATTCAAGAGGTCACGAGTTCGAATTTCGCTTAGTGTTAGTTATTTGGATAAGGCTTTTTTCTAGGTTTCCCCTTATTGTAAGAAGACGAATGTCGGGTAATTTTATGCTCCATGGACCTCGGGCTTACTTGAGTATAATTTCACCCATTTCATTCATTCATTCTTCATTCATCGTCCGATGACACTACGTTGGGGGATCTTACTACACACAAACACACGCACGCACCCACGCACGCACGCACGCACACACACGCACGCACACACATATTCTTACACACAAATACACGCGCGATGCTTTTTTTTTTTTTTAGATTCGGGGTGTCCCAAAAATGTATTTCTGCTGAAATCCCGATATCAAATGTTTGGATGGAATACAATACTTCCCCTACTTACTGTGCGCGGTAGAGAAAGAAAAATGAATGGAATTTGAATCTACATATTATATATTAAGTCCTGATTGCTGTGTCAAAATTTAAACCGTACCGTCTTGAAATTGCAGATCGTTTTAAACTTCACGAATGGGTGTCTATAAGATGGACTACATATATAGAACATTATGTAGATAACGAGCGAGGAACTGTTCGTTAATATATGACATCCTCTTCACGTTGAGTGTTATATTTCGGCTGCGAATATTACTGTTAGAGCTTTTCACAAAGCTATTGAGGTTCACTCCGCGAAGTGGAGGTCACGAAGGAAAATGAGCGGACGTCACAAACAGCTGTGGCATGGCGTACGGATTCATCGCACTTGTTTAAGGGGAATCATTTCTCCTCAACCGCCTATTCCTGCTTGAGTTTCTCCCCTCTCCCACTCATAGTCTGAAAATCTGATACTAAAACTTTTTTGCGCTCTTGGTTCACGAAATTGTTTCGAAAATCTTGAAGTAAGGAAGAAATAAATGAAACGCCATATATATCACATTTTCGGAGATTTCTCCGGTCGCCAGGCGAATGTTGGGAAGGATTTCCATATCCTCGGAATTTCTTGTCGCTCCATTTCGTTACACATCCATTTTATTCCAGTCTTCATCCCGTTACGTTTCTTTAAGGGTTGGAAGCGCCGGCGAGCGTCGCTGCAGCAGCACGGCAGGGGGAAAGTATGCGCTTTAGAAATCTCGTCCCCGGATTGGACGGCGAACCTACTGGTTTCCGTGGCCTTCATGGGATGGTAGAAGCCCGAGGGAGGAGGAGAGCCGGTTTCCGGGTGCCGCGCTTTCCTCGGGTGTACGAACCCAAAGGTGTGGGATAGGAATCGGGCTGAGCCAGCTTCCGCCGGGGTGCTTCTAACTAGGAAACTGTAGGGACCCTGCCCTCTGTTCTGTCGTGGTAACGTTCCGGCCACCCTTCGGATCCATTCGCCTGAGCCCGTGAGGGGCGTAGGCACAAAAGGTCGTCTTTCGGTCGAGGTGTTAAGTCCCCCTCCGCAAGTTGTCATTGAGTCAACCATAACTTGCTACCGAGCGATTGGCTAAGGCGGCATTGTCTGAGCCTTGAATTTAGGAGGCCGTGTGTTCAATTTCAGCTGATGTGGCTAAGTAATGTTCAGTTTCCTGTACAGCAGGTAAATATCGGATACCAGTACCACGATCAATACTATAAATACGTATAAATAAAATTAATGGTACAGGAAGTCGACTATCCAATAAGGTCATCTTTTCAGTATTCACACCGACTATTTGCACATACACATTATTTGCCAATTAAATCCGATTATGGGCTGTTCCATTTCATTGCGGACAGCAGGACATTTTTTTCGGGGGGGATTCAATTTTCTGTCATCTAAAGCAGACTTTAAGTTAATGCCTTTTGCAAAGTCGCAGCTATGATAAACAAGTGGTTCAGAGTTTGTCCTAAGGTCGAAGTTACCGTAATTATGATTCTGAAACTCGTACCTCAGGAACTATTCAACGTGAAATTCTCAAATAAAATTCAAAATGAAGCCAATATGTTGTAGACTGCCATTTTAAATAGAATATAAATTATACCATATCGTTCAGCATTTCATTTCAAAACAGTATTAGTTAACATTTTTGTGGCATATTCAATGGACAGTTGTAGAAAAAATAAAAAAGTCAGCGTTAAATCCCTTAGTCGCGCCGCACCAGTCCATGAGTCACGTCAAGGACGTTGTCGATCCGTTGCTGTTTGTTTTGCTGCGTAGCAAACAGCGCGACCTTTAATATTTATTGTTTCATTTTTCTTCTACGGTTCAAACAAGGTATTCCATAAAACTGAAAACTGCAATTAATGTGTAATAAGAAGAGCTCTAAGCCCATATAAGTTTAATCTTTATAAACAAGGCATTTATACTTAATACATGAAGAAAAAGGTTTTAAAATTGTGTAAACATTGCTATGTTGTTATATACTGCCCTCAACAACAGACATTCAGCTTCGAAATTAATCGTACCTTACCGAAATCCGATGTAGGGTTGTTGAGTTCAGACGTTGTCCCATTCGGAAAATAATGCAAATTTTACCGAATTTTAACTCAAAGACTATAAACATTTAAGATGTAAGTTTCTCAAAATTGATCTCGTAGAAATACGCGTTGAAATTATTAATGATGTTAAAAAATGCGAGGTGAATTTTCTCATTTTTTGTCCGATTTGAAATGGAATAGGACCTACACAACAGCAGTGCCCCAATCATAACAGCCCATTTTCCGATAAATCAGAGTATAGGAAGATGCACCTAATCTTCGAAGTCTAGGCACATAAGGCCATCAGTGTCATTGAAGGTGAATCACGTGGGTATAGCGAAGAAGCTCTAGGTATTCTTTGAAATATGAGCTGCAACTTCAACCCAAACCAATGGATTAAATAATATGACTTGGAAGTAAAAGCAGTGACAAGTAAGCAGAAAATTAATTATATTACTGGAATCATTACGTTTGTAACCTTAAGACTAATGCATTGCATTCAACATAATTGCTCCCTCGAATGGGTGTAGCTCAGGAATGAATCAACTGCTTGCGCGTTACGAGGTCAAAACAATAATTGACAACTTTACTGTTCAACTTGTCTTATCGGTTCCTTCCTTAGATTACGAGTCCAATCATCACTAATAGATAGGCTAAAATACGAAAAATCATATCCTAAATCATGCTTGCCATCATTATGGGAACAAGTATTTTTATGTTCTGTAACGCACACACGACAAAAAAGTTATGTTTTATAATATTTTATACAAAGCTTCATAAGCCCATGAAGAGCCAAGCCTTACCGCCCAGCCTCTGCGTCCCCCACCTCGGCCCACTACAGGCGTCATTGGTGGGGTGCACTACTGGAGGGTGGGACGTGGTCAGCGTCCCGATCCCTCCCAACCAGTTATGCGGTCTTCACGACCTGGAGCCGCTACTTTTCCATCAAGTAGCTCCTCAATTGGTCCCCCCGGGACTAACGAGGCTGAGTGCACCTCGTGCCATACCTCCCAGAGGGGATAAAATCCCCATGCTGGTACCGGGGATCTAACCGCGCCAGAGGCAAGGGTGCTACGGAGGCGGTCCCGCAAAGCTTCATGGTTCTTCACATTTTGTCATATTTACGAGTTATAGCTTTTAAAATAATTCCCCTTGACAGTGAACGGGGCTTTCCAGATACTCTATTTGAGTAATTTCTGTGAAACACGTTTACAACTCAAGCCTGAATCACTTATATTTTTCTCAAATGAAAAGTCCTTTATCGATATTTTTTCTCGCACATGCAAAAAAATGGAATATTAAAGCCATCATATAGCAACTAGCTATTATAAGATATGACTATCGCTTAAAGCCTACTATATTCGGATATTCCCTTGTGCCTGCAAGAAAATTAGCAATGAGATAATTTCGAAAACTTTATCTCGATTAAATGAAGTAGATAGAGGATTAAACGTCTGTAAGAATTGTACAAGAGTAGAAAAAGTCATGTGAATGCACACATTACATTTCTTTACGCTCTCTCATAGTTACTTCCAGGGATACTATGGGGAAACTTTTGCATATTCCAAACTTCCCGTTAGCAATCAAGTACTCGTTTTGCGATGTTCGAAAATCAAATATGTCTCCATTATGTGACGCTTATTATTTAACTTTGATCCTGATCACGTCTTTAGCACCCTTTATAAGTAAATGTTTACTCCGACGATTTCTATATCAATTCAAATTTCAAAACAAAACTATTTCCTTCCGAATATACTCCCAGTACATACCTATGTTTTTGTACACCTAAAGCTATATTCTTTACTTCCCTTTCCCTTTTTCCTCTGAAAAGAAGCGTATTTGCCCTAACGGTGGTTGTGATGGCGCCCGCGCCTCCTCAGGCAGGAGTTAAACGTGCCCGAGCACATAATAAAGTTGGACAGCACTGCTTTAGAGATAACAATACCTTACTGATACTACAATCCAATTCCATTTGCTATGAAAAGGTGTGTAGGTACATATTAGATACACGGTAATGGATGTAAAACGTTATAATTCTACCTAGAAAACCAAGCTAAATCCTTATGAGATAAGTGGTTTTCCCAACTTTTGGAGGTGAATGTACCAGAGGATGACAATGTCTGGCCAAGCTCATTACTGAATGCGTTCTCAAATGGTTTTCTAATCGCTGTCAATAACCTTCGCCTCGCGGTGTTTATGTTATTTCCTTTTCGTTGTAGATCACCTTTGAAATGACCTTACGCTCGTCGTGTGTTTACGAAAATGTCACTTACACGAGAATCTATTAGACCGATGTGTGATATTACATGGGCAATTTTGGGCTAAAAACCGAGCAGGATGGCTCAGGCGGTAATGTCCATGGCCGGCATTCGGGAGGTCGTAGGTTTGATCCCTGTGAACGACCTTCCTGACCTTTTTTTCCTCCCTTAGCAGGCTTCCCCGGAAAGGATTTGCGTATCCTCTGAATTTCCTGTCGTTCTATTTAGTTACACTAGTCACTTCATTTCACCCTTCATCCGTTAGGCTTCTTTCAGGGTTGGAAGCGTTAGCGAGCGTCGCGGCCGCAGCACAGCAGGGGGAACAGATTCCCTCTGGAAGTCTCGTCGCCCGGACTGGAAGGCGAGCCACTGGCTTACGGGCCCCCTTGGGATGGTACAAGACCGAGGGGGGGGGGAGAGGTGAACCAGCCTCCGCCGGGATGCTTTTAATGGGGAAAAATTAAGGAACTCTGCCACCTTCTCTATCGTGGCAACGTTCCGGCCGCCCTAAGGATCCATTCGTCTCAACCATCCTCCCGGGGAGTGCCTCCTCAGGGGCATAGGGATAAAAGATCGCCTTTCGGTCGAGGAACTAAGTCCCCCTCCGCAAATTCTCATTGATTCATTAGGACTAAAATATACAGAAAATAACAAAACATATGCATTCTCCCTCGTATGACTGGAAGTAAAACGCAATGCTCATGTTCATCTTTAGGTGCATTCCTCACTGATGTATTTCACTATTTCTAACGGAGTGTAAGCCAACTGAATGATCTTGTACTGTCAAAAAACACGTCTCTCTTGCTTCCGGCTTGTAGAAGCAAGCTTCCGAGAAGTAGATAAGTGTAGAATGAATGAACAAAGAGTAACGGCGAAATTGCTTATAATGGGAGGTCTAGTAGGGTAAAGAGGACGCATTCTATATTTGGCTCGTATCTAAAATGAGTGCGTTTCTGGTTCGACGAAAAGCGCTGTTCTCCGAGCGAGTTTGTGTCCACTCTGCAGAGTGCTGTTACTGCAAGGGATTGGAGACCTGTATTGTACTCCCCAGCGAGTAAATCGTTCGGAAGAAGAGGCTACTATTGCTTTGCGCCGTTACATAGCAGAACAAAGAGAAGTGAATGTGAAAACAGTGAAGTGACAGAAGGGGGCGTGTGAGAGGAAAATATAAAACGAAGTGGCATTGCTGAGCATGCAAATGCATCTCATTCGCTGCAGAGACAGAACTTTTCCCATTTGAAAAACACAATAGGTCATTATATAGTGACCTATTGAAGGGACAGTACCATTTTTCAACCTGCGGTCCCGGTGCCCCGATAGATTTGTCTGGTTGCCTGTTTCTCCCGCTATGTTAGAAAATAGCATTTATTTTTTATTCCCTATGTTATGCTACGCAATATTTAAATCCTTATGTCCATAATTGCTAACAACGATATATCAATGGACAAAATCGTTACGAAAAACAATCTAATGACCACACTCCGGCATTGTTTTGTTTCCCGCGCTTCACTTGGACAATTCGATTCCATTCTCTCATTAACAGTCAGGATGTGATCGTATTATTTCAGCACTTCCGTGAGAGATTCAAGATACCAAAACGTAGAAAAGTATCTTAACTATGGCATAGGATTTGCAATTTATAGAGAAAAATATGCACATCTGGAGCAACACAAACGCTGAAAGCATTGTTGCTTACCAAAATAAATTTAAAATACAGTTGTCTTTGAGTTTTTCAAGTACTTGAAGCAAAAGAGAAACTTCTCAAGAAAATTAATACCTCAGAAAAATATCTACGTCCAATAACAAACAGTTTTATGAGTTATATAATATGATAATTGTTTTGGTGTTTATATTTATAGTAATAGTAATGCTATACATATTTTTTTTTGTATTTTAATAACATGCCTTTGTGATAATGTAATATCGGCAGAGTATTCTGATAGCTATATTTCGTTTATTAATACGGTTTTAGATTTTCTATTTCCATTAATTTAAAGGGCTAAGGTTAACGGTAATTAAAAGGTCAGTTAAGAAATGCCTCGTTTTCTACTTCAGAAATTATGGTCACATTACAAGTGATAGCAGAAGTGAATGTAGAGACCGGGCCGGATAGGAATAGTAATAGGTGCATATTATAGATGGACGTTTTCAATGCATAAATGCATATATTTTAAAGCATAAAAGTCGTGTCACGCATAAAAAATACTTTAATATCGGATATAAGCGAATGAATGACCGTGTTGTCCTGATTTCTGTGCTGATCAGTTGAAATGTAGTGAATGCGCCTTACTGCAGGTGCTTTTCTGGCAACTTCTGCAGTAGAAGTTTAGTGACGAGGGTGAGCAGTGCCTTTGGGAAATGAATTACAGCTATAGTGGCGAGGCCAAGTGCCAGAACATCCTTCCCGACGTAAACCAGACACTCAGGTTTGTCCGCCGCTACCGTGCATGGTCGCCAGATCCGTCCTTCTCTTCACTAATTTATGTCTTTTCTTTCTGTTATACGCATTCACCTCTTGTTCTGCAACGAACAGTTTAATTCGAACGGGAATGCTTTATTAAAATATTTGGGAGCGATCTGGTTTTACTTTCTCTACTCCTGCCTATAATAGTAGAGGATGTATTGTATTCCACCAAAAATGTGATACGAGGATTTCCCCGGAAATACACGTTTGGAGATTCCCTTTAATAATAATAATAATAATAATAATAAT
The DNA here is from genome assembly GCA_030765045.1 of Tenodera sinensis. Classification (NCBI taxonomy): domain Eukaryota; kingdom Metazoa; phylum Arthropoda; class Insecta; order Mantodea; family Mantidae; genus Tenodera; species Tenodera sinensis. The sequence continues at coordinate 61,143,546 of CM060973.1, read as the reverse complement.
AATAATAATAATAATAATAATAATAATAATAATAATAATAATAATGACAACGACGACGACGACGATGATAATAATAATAATAATAATAATAATAATAATAATAATAATAATAATAATAATAATAATAATAATAATAATAATAATAATAATAATAATAATAATAATAATAATAATAATTAATAATGATAATAATCCCTAGGGCGTCTCTATACAGAGGTTACCCTCATCGCCCGGCCGCTGCGACCTGCAGCCGCAGCCAAGGCTACGGAGGAGTGCGAGGGTCAGCACGCCGACTCCCCCGACCGTAAGGCGATTACTTAACCTTTTCGGGACGCTACCTTTCTATCAGGATAGCTCCTCAATTGGCCCCTGAGGAACCCAATGAGGCTGAGTGCACCCCGTACCACACCTTCCGGCGGGGGAAAAATCCCATGCCGGTACTGGGGGATCGAACCCTGGTCCTCCGCGCCAAGAGGCAGGCGCGCTACCAACTGCGTTACGGAGGCGGTCTAATAATAATAATAATAATAATAATAATAATAATAATAATAATAATAATAATAATAATTAATAAAGAATTTTTAGAAAAAGGTCCCCGTATGTGTGTACGAACAGTATAACTAAAAAAACAAAAAGTCGTTTACTGGCTCTATGGTTTAGTGGTTAGCATACTAGCTTCCAAATTCAGAGGCCCCGGGTTCGATTCCCGACTTGAGGATGGCAGTTTTTCTTTAGCCAGGATTATTCGCTAGAATCTGTAAGTATGAATGAGAGTGTGAATGTGTGTGCGCGCGCGCCCTTGTGTGTGTCTAAATTTGATGTCTATGAAGAAAATAACGTAAACAAACGCACAGTAAACGAGTGAACATCATTGTCGATGAGCAATTGCTCCAAAAGAAAAAGACGCCGATGTTAACGGCGGCATATAAATGTGGGAAAGTCGTTCAACTTGGTATTTAAGTACAGCATCTTCCAAGGATTCGAAACGAAGATCTTTCTAGAAAATTGCTCGAACCATTTTCATTGAAATGGTTCCACTTCGGTATGGTTAATAGTACTAAAGATCAGTAATACGGTTGCTAAAGCTTCATAGAGACTTCACGTTAGCCATTTCAGGATAGGTGCACATTAGACCTGAGTTAATGAGTATTGGCGAAAAGCTACACCGATGTTTCGGCTTGGCAGTTGCGGCCTTCGCTAAGGGTCCCCAGTATATTTGGCTATGCTTGTTAATTACGTTATAGTGCCTGTGTTGTATGCAAGGAATGGCTGCGGTGTTAGGGTGCAACCGTTGTATTTCAAACTGTATTTTGGCATTTATTGTTCTAGATACATTATGTGCAAGGGTACATTTTTTGGTGATAATTATTTGAAAAATTCGCATTAATAATTTAAGTTAGTGGTGTTTTGCATTGAATATTATACTAAAAATTCGCATTAATTTCGCACAACTTTTCGGGTGAAATTAATACAGAGAGACATTATTGAAATTAAAATAAACAGGTAAGTAATATTACTGTATCATTATTGTTCGAAATTCCTCCAAATTAAAACATTTATTATTATCATGACATGAATCACTACATATATCATGCATCAGACATCAGGGTCATTGCCCATTAATCAGCTCACCACATTGCAACATACAACAAGCTGTGACACTTTCATTTTTCATAATCGCCCTTTTATCTGCTACAACCAAGTTACATGTAGGTATGTAGAAAAAAATCTCTCGCTGTCAGCAAGTAACCAAAGACATTGAAGGGACTTTTCACAGAAAAAGTGGTAACATTCACTTTTTGCTTTGATATAGTAACACACAGCAGTCTTATTACTCAAATTTGTTACTAAGGCCTAACTGTTCAACAATGACAGAAACTTCATTGTGCTTTAAGTTTATTGTGGGGCTTTGATAACACGGAAATGTGACCTTGTGAGATAGCCTTTTATTGTAGCCTCACCGATTGCATTGGACAACTTTTGTTACAAGTTGATCCCAAAAGAAGCCGGATTATTGAATTCGTAAGAATTATATTAAAATTCTTTAATTGTTATTAAAGCCAAAACTTAAAAAAATAATCCCATACTGCACTTCTTATGTCAAATACATATGTACATACATATTTGTTCTGTAATTGAACAACTTTCTCATTTATCGTCAAAAACAAAAACTCTTGCCTCTGGTTATGTGGAATGGTCATACCTATTGTTCACATGCACTTCACCCTATTTACTTGTTTACTTTCTCTACTGGTAAGTAGGGGAAGTATTGTATTCCACCCAAAAATTCTATGTCGAGGTTTCACCGGAAATATATGTTCTGAGACCCCTCTGAATACCCAAAAAAAAAAAAAAAAAAAAAAAAAAGTACGTTAAAAACTAAAGTTTAATGTCTTTCAAGGATGCAACACGAAGATTTTGAAGAAAATAGACCCACCCTAAACTACCCTTTACATGGAAAAATTTTCGAAAATTTTTATTTTCTTGAAAATGGCTCTAACGATTTTGATTAAAATGCCATATGTTTGAGATATTTTTATGACAAATGAAATGCATATCTTGAATTTTCTGGCTATAGCCCCTGTAGTCGTATTTACTCTGGACGACTTTTGCATAACTGGTAAACCGTTAAGAGATAAACCAAATCATATTACACAAAAATGTAGAACTTGCTAAAATACACATTTTATTTAAATACATTTTCCTGTAGGGTGAACCATTTCGAAGATATTCCTTGTTATGTGTGTGAGTTTCGGAAAACTGAAAGCTTTCGTGAAATGGAACATCGTTGTTCCTTTTTTGTTTTTTACATGTTAAGTGTGCAAAGGGAACTGAGTCTCAAAGCTTTAAAACATTTGACTATCGCACAAAGCCTACTGTATTGTAATATTCCCCTTGCACCTACAAGGATATAACCAATAAGATAATATGTACAAATATTTATCTCAACTAACACGAAGGAGATATAGGAATAAGAGTTTGTAAGAATGGTTAGTACAAGAGTAGGGAAAGTCATGTGAGTGCAACACATCAGATTTTTAATAAGGGAATGATGTGAAACGTTTAGTTTGTCGATCGCGGGACTATAAAGAATACTGAACATTAAGTCCTCTTCATTATGAATGACTTGCTTTAACTGGTAGGGGATAGATAGACAAAATCTCACCAAACAAAAGCAAGAGCACAATTTGTGCCATAATGTTTTGGTGGCAGTTAACCATTTCCGAGATTATTCTTATTATTGCTTTGAATTTTCAACACTTACACTATTTTGCTCAAGTGGGAGCAACTTTGTTTATTCATTCCCATGCAGAGAACATAGTATTTCAAAATGCCAAAGCTATTACATAGCGACACTCGAGTCTGTCTCGTTTTATCTAATGTATCGTACAACCAGAAAAGGAACAGTGGAAGTATAGATAATTAAGTTTGTTATTTGAAGTTCTTGTTTTTGTAAGGTAAAATACTTCTTGAATGAAGAATTTTATTATCATTAACAGTGGTATACCTTTATTTTGGTTTCAATTAACAAATAAAGAAATTCGTAAATGCGAATTAAAACTTATTTAGCTACAAGTAGATTGAATAAACAGCTTTTGTAAGAATATTTTATAGAAGCGTAGAGAAATCATGTGAATATGCAAAACATCAATTATTTTTATCGCAGCCAATTATTCATTAGTTTTGTTGTTTTTGCTTATCACATCCACAAGCGTGTAATCCTATTATTGTTATTGTTTATTATTATTATTATTATTATTATTATTATTATTATTATTATTATTATTATTATTATTATTATTATTATTATTATTATTATTATTATTATTATTATTATTATTATTATTATTATTATTATTATTATTATTATTATTATTATTATTATTATTATTGTTGTTGTTGTTGTTATTGTTATTATTGTTCTTGTTATTGTCATTATCATCGACCGCCTCCAAAGCGTTTATTTTATAATTGGTCACAAATCTATATTTTTTTAAATTACAATTGACTAAAATTGCTACATTTTCCCATTTTTCGTTTTTCTTCACAATATCTTCCGAAGGCTCAAATTTCACTTTGCACAGTGCAATTCCACTATGGTTGGCCAAACTCCTTTCACTTCAACTGCTCATTATTCCATGTGTGGATTTTATTATGCTTGTTGACTATATGGTAATTATGTAACCTTAGTTTTTAACCTAAACTAAAGGAAAGCAGGTGTTAACAGCAGCTAGTGACCAGGTAGTCCATTGCAGGAATACGAAATTAATAATGCAATGCTGATGTAAACGAAATTCTCCAACGTGGTCTACAGTGATGGATGCTCCATGAAAAATGGGAGAGGGGGAGGTAAAGCGGAGAGAACGTGAAGAGAACATGACACTCTTTACGACTTGGTCACGATATTTTTGTTACCACAATAAAGTTGTAGTGTGACTGAAACAAGTCTGGCTAACGAGCAGATTAATGCATTAGAAAACTAGATAAAAGAGATTATTGTTTAAATAAGACGCTTTTAGGCTTAGGAAAATTCGTCGGGTTTGTGTCATTTCCAACAGTACTAAGTATAGGATTTGGATGGTGTCAAATATTACCTCCGTAGGGATTAGAAAAAATGGGGTTTCAATACTAAATGTTTGATAAATTTTCTGGAAAAATGTGTTTGAAAATATTTCATGCAAATAATCAACAACTGTAGAATTATATTCTATTGCGATTTCATCTTTTAGACATTTAAACTCTCAAAAGCAAAGTACGCAGGTGCATGTATGTAAGCAGCTCGTGGAACTTTTTTCCAGCATTCGAGAGCAGGTCACACAGGTTCTTCTGTACGGTATGTTTATATGCACAGTACCTAGCCGCTTAGTGCGACTTTATCTGTGCAGTATAGAAGGCGAACTTGTGTCTGTGGGCAGGGTTTCTTCCTGCATACCTAGGGCGGGATGGACCGCACGTGCTAAAACTTCATAAAATAATAACAATCCAAGGCGCAACAGTCCTTTCCTGGCCAATCAAGTAGTTCCTCAATTGGCCACTCAGAGACCTAAGGACACTGAGTGCACCCCGAACCAGGTCTCCCAACGGGAGAAAATCCCCATGCCGGTGCCGGGAATCGAACCCGAATGCCCCACTTGGTAAGCAGTAGTGCTACCACCGCACAAAGGAGACAACTGATAATATAGCTATCTACTCGTAATATGCAACTTTCCCCATTTTCCCCTTTGAAACTGAATGAATAGAAATAATGGTTGCAGATTTTTACATGTACCTCTAATTGGAATTGTAGATAAAAATCACACGTTCAACAAATTGCATATTTTATTTGTGGGTAGCTATTGCCTGCTTGCCAGTTTATTTACGTAATTATTTATTCATATATGTTAATTTCTTCTTTGTGTCCCATTTATATGTCACCTTATTTTTACCTTTGGAACAATTGCACTCTCTTACCGTGGTCTTAATCTTTGAGTTCGTATTAATTTTATTACTGTTAAATTAAATTAGCTCACACATTCACATTCGTACTTATATACTCCAGCGGATTGGGAAACAATCCCACCCTCCAGCTGGCAATCAAACTCTGGATATGAAGGATAGCACATTGGGAATGTTTACTTCTTACCAGTCCATTATGGTGAATATAACTTTTATCACAGAAGTAGGTCACAGCTAGATATGATCCAAGATATTATGTGATCAAATGTGATAGTGTAATATAGGCCTTAAACAGGAATTTCGTACTCAATAATTTGAAAAATCTGTAGCTCTCGCACTATAAACTGCTAAGTTCAACTGTTTCTTGTTATGCTTGTAAATAAAGAGCATTTTCTTGGTAACAGGCACAGTTTTGTATTTACGTTTTTAATAGTTTCATTGATATTTAGAAGATTAAAAATGTCCCATAAGTATTTTTTGCAAAACGTTTAAAACTACATAAAATGTAATCAATGATGGTAAATAACTGTCCAAGAAATAATATCTAATAATATGCAACATTTAACATTTCCAAATTTTCATCGTCGGAGTTATTCACGTGAGTCTGCATATTAATGTTTATATATATATTTATTTATTTATATGACGATGAATTGATATGATGATATATAAATTGCAATTGCAATTTAATAACTGTTCAGACCTGCAGAAACTGTGCATGAAATGAGTAAAATGTCACTCAAATGAGCCTGAGGTCAGTTGAGCTGACAGTTATTCAATGTGTCTCCTATGACAAGGGTAAACTCCAAATAAATTGGGGTTCGAAATGTGTCCTTCAGGTCGTGGTATTATGTCCTGTAATACTTGCACATTTTTCAAGTTGTAGGCTGCTGCTATTATTATTATTATTATTATTATTATTATTATTATTATTATTATTATTATTATTATTATTATTATTATTATTATTATTATTATTATTATTATTATTATTATTATTATTATTATTATTATTATTATTATTATTATTATTATTATTATCATTATCATTATCATTATCATTATCATTATCATCATCATCATCATCATCATCATCATCATCATCATCATCATCATCATCATCATCATCATTATTATTATTATTATTATTATTATTATTATTATTATTATTATTATTATTATTATCATTATCATCATTATTATCATTATTATCATTATTATCATTATTATCATTATTATCATTATTATCATTATTATCATTATTATCATTATTATCATTATTATCATTATCATTATTATTATTATTATTATTATTATTATTGTTGTTGTTGTTGTTGTTTCGTATCCATATTTTAAAAATGTGACCACCCTTTCAGTTGCAATGTTTAAAAGTTTAACTCGATTATCAAGAAGTCGATAGACGATTAAGTTTTATAAGAATAATATTAGAAGAGTGAGTAGCGGAAATCATGTGAATTTAGCACCAGTTTTTTTCAATAAATATAGCGAGGGCATAAACCAATGACCGCCGCTAGACAGCTTCTAATATCTGTAAAGCGTGCTGTGCTAAAAGTGAATAAATATTTGCTCTTTGACTACGGCACTAACGCAATCATTTGATCCATGGGTCATCTGGAGTAAACGGCTGTTTTAATTTTACAGGTAACTTAGCATACTCTACTATGGCTCCTGAAATTGTTTTGCAGTTGAAACCTTCACGCTGCATCACGCGTGGTGTTATAAAAAAGGAATAAAGACCAAGTGAGTGACTGACTGGTTTTACGGCCTAGTTTGTTATCTTGAGAATTTCATACACTAGCTATCGTCTTGACAAAGAAAACGAGTGGCAACCAGTTTTCCGCTCACGTGAACCTCGCACTCAAAGGTCAACTTGCGATATCGTCCGTTCAATATTCCCAACAATTTTAAATGCAATTTCATAAAAGCAACCATTCGGCTGGCCGGTTATCCTCTTAATTCGGAAATTTGTGTTGTAAACTGCCAACAAATTACACTGCAACCAGTATGATATGTTTTTTTTCTCTCTGTCAATTATAAAATTGCGATTAATAATTTTAAGCCATGAGTAATACTATGGCAGACACAATATTTAATGGTAGCTGATACCTGAGCGGTCTTTCCTGTTGTGCAGTAATATATTGCAATATAAGGATGGTAAGTGAGTTTTGCTGGACCGAGGAAAAATTTGAAAAGACGAAACGCAGTCGAACTTCCCCAATTTCCGAGGATGAGTAAAATGAGATAATTAGTAGTTTAACAAGGCGTGTGAATGAAATATAACATTCATGTTTCTATGGTTTCTTGATGGTTGAACTTAATTACCATATATTAATTATAGCATCTTTCGTATCTCCAGATTTTTCACGTGTGAGAGATGTACAGGTTATCTTCCAGTATTCTTCGATTTTAGAATCAACACACTCTTTTAAATTAGTCGCAATGATTATTAAGGGTAGTTATTGATTTGAGCACGGCCTACTCTGTTTATCTGTGGGACGTGTATTAAGGTTCAGCGACTCTGCACATATCTTCGATCCAACGAAAGTTGGACTGATGCCACTGCTTTATTCTTTTAAATGATAACTTATGCAATATAAATAAGAGGACAATTATTGAAGTGGTAAAAATTAACATGTAGATTTGATTATACAGAGAGATCCAAATGCATGTGAACCACTATGTGGTGTTTTTCCACTGCGCACGCAGAAACACGTCACCAGCAACTGATATACACAAGGTCACGAGCATCACTTGTTTTTCTCTGCCCTGCTCACAATCAGTATTGAGCTGACGCGATATCGTGCTGCTGCATTACTACCAGTGTGCTTTATTATTTAGTCCAGTGCTTAGTCACAAAGTGTATTATGGCTCAACATTTGTTTTCTACTGCACAATGTGTATTTATTTATGACTCGTATGTGTTAACTCAGTCAGCTCGCCAGATGGAACTGTGATTTGCAGAACGATTTTCAGGTGTGAAAGTTCCAGACCGTACAACAATCCATTAACTTTACAATAAATTTCAGGCCACAGGAAGTGTTCAGGCTCGGAAATATAAAAGACGGCGTATGGTCCTTACCGAAAGAACATTAGATAACATCGGTCATCGTTTGGAGAATTCCCCCAAAAATCGCTTAGGCGACTTTCACAACAGGCAGGCAGGACATTTCTTATGGCTCTTTGCAAAGAGCTACTAAATTGCTGAAGTTAAAACCATATAAAATGATTGTGGCACATGCTCTTCAACCAGGTGATCCTGTAATTAACGCACATTTTGTGAGTGGACTCACAATAGTGTATACAATGGCGAAAGTGACCCACGTTTAATATTTTTCACGGACGAGGCTTTCATGGAGATGTGTGCCCAAAATAATCGTTATTGGAGCTCTGAGAAGCCTAATATTGTTCATGAAATATCCCTTCATTACAAAAAAATTGGTGTATGGTGCGCCGTTAGTGGAGAAAGAGCTATAGGCCCAATTTTTTTCGAGTCAACATTTGACGCCGGTGTATACATGAATACAATTTTGTCCTTTTTTAGAGAATTAACCGACAGTGAGCGTGATTTTCCCTTTTTTCAACAAGACTCTGCAACAGCTCGTACAGTCAATCTTTCGATGAGAACAATTGAAAGTGTGTTTCAGGACAGAATTATTAGTAGAAATTTCTGGCCCCCTCGGTTCCACGATCTAACCTGCGATTTCTATGTTTGGGGTAACTTAAAGCATAAAGTGCACAAGACAAACCTACACCCCTGAAAGAATTAAAACAAAATTTCCGTCAGGAAATTGCCATTATTTCTCAACTGAACTACGGCAACTGATCGATAATTTTCTAACCAGGTGCCAAAAATGTATGGACAACGACGGTAGTCAGTTCCAGCGTCTGCTATAATTATATTGGCAAGTAAAGCCTTTCAAAGTAGTTTTAAATATGTATGGTCTTATCCGCGCTGTTCTATGACAGCGGCAGTCGGCGACGAGCCCAGAGGACCCGTACAGACAAAACACAGCGCAGCCGGTTCACAGTCTTTTGGAACACTCGTTATTTTATATATGTAATAATCAACATATTGTTAAGTTTAAGGATGTGAAAATGCCAGTGGTCTAGGCTTTAAAAGTGCGTAATATAGGAGAGTAGGTTAAGTTGGTAGTTGGTTAATTAATTTACCTGCAATATTAAACATGTTAACACCGGAAAAAGCATGAAATCGTACTACAGTAAAACTCGTTTACCCGGATCTCCGCATTATCCGGGTCAGACTTGTAGACATTTTCTTTTAAATTTAATGTTCACATAAGATAATAAAGTTCAACTATGATACCAAGGGCGTAGCTATAAGTAAGCCAAACATTCGCTTTTTAGTTTGATTCAATGTATGGCTCCTGTATAAATTGTAGGTACAATAAATTATTGTGATTAATACCTACGTACTATACTGTAAAATGCACGGTACTGACGCGGTATGTCTCGCCAACTATAAATAGCGCCGGAAGAAAGCGTTGACCTTGACCCCTAACCGCCACTACACTACCACCCCCAGTCTCCTCAGTTTTCTTACTGTTTTCAAACGGCGCATGCCACTAAGTTCATCGTCTGTATTTCAACCGGATTGTTCTCTTACCAAAGTGTTGGAATAATTCAAACTTAGTTCAAACGCCACACGTGTTTAAAACAGAAGACTATGAATCAATTGTTTGTTAAGAAATGATGTGATTATATATGATTAAAATATTTGTATTGTTTAATGTCTTGTAATTAATACACACAATGCACTGTACATAATTTTGTTACAAGACATAGTTGTTTATCGTAATAAACGGCAACTCCACTTACTTAAGGATTTAAGAATGTTGTTTTGCTTATTACCCATATAACCCGGACTATCAGAATTTTCGATTTTCCGGATTGCCTTTGGTCCCAGTTAGTCCGGATAAACGAGGTTTTACTGTATCTCCCAAAAATAAATTTTGTGAGCGTAAACAGTATTTGTATCGCCAGCTTCACAGCATGTTTAACTATGCAACACCGCAAGGTGGCATTTTGTGGTCACCTGTTGCTCCTGTCACCAGCCATTAAACTCTCTGCCAGCCATAGTTTCAATATTTTTATTCAGCCTTTCATGTACAGGGGGTCCAATCGAAAAAATGTGTTATATTACTTTCTCCATCCATTATTGTTTATTTTATATAGCTTCTACAAACTATTTCTACGAAACATATTATTTTCTAGTAAGTAGAGGAAGTATTGTATTCCATCCAAAAACTCAGTGTCGAAATTTCACCGGAATTATGCTTTGAGGCCCCCTGAATTTAAAAAAAAAAAAAAAAAAAACATTTTTATGAAAAGGGCCGTGTGTGTGTCTGTCTGTCTGTCAGTCTGTCTGTCTGTCTGTCAGTCAGTCAGTCAGGGTATGGACAGCATAACTCAAAAACGAAAAGTCCAACAGTGGGGTATTTGCATCAAAAGCTAGCCAAAATTCAGATTTCGAAAGTCAATTCTGGCATAAATGAAACGCTCGATTGGAAGCTAGATAGTTACGGTATCTTGTGCCACAGTTTATATATTTCTTCACCTAAACAGTTGAGTGTATAGAGCGTCTGAATTTGGAAATCCTAGCGCTGGCACGCCTGACATTTAGTCACGGACATTAGGTGTCAACATCGTTAAATCAGTCATTTTAAAGGTGAATTTATTTTAATACATTTCTATTGCAGTGAGAGATTGATACACTATTTATCATGTTATAGCCAAATGCTATACTTTGTAACAGCGTTAAATAATTTTTGTTTAAAAATGCAACTTTTGGGTGGTATGTGATTTCAGAACCTTCTTGAATGAAATGCTTCTTCTTTTAGTGCTGTTTTCAGACTATCTTAAGGAGTATAAATCTGAGAAAAGTAGTAATGTCGAAAGGAGGTGAGGTTACCAAAGAAGTCTGTTAAGACCTAAAAGAAGGCTTAAAAGACCAATAAGAAAGTATTTAAAACGTACAAATAAAACCCAGCAGCTAGCCCACAGTGATCCAAAATTAACAATATATTATGTTGGGCCTCGTCTTAAGAATGTTTTTTCTGAACCTCTGAGCGTTAGTAATGAACCTAGGAATAACAAAAAGCGTCATAACCTTTTCGATGGAATTCACTGTTTTTAACTCCAATAGAATTAAAAGCAGCCCTAAACGTAACAAAATATAAAAAAGCTTCTGCGTAGATGAAATTAATGCTGAACTAATTAAACATGGAGGAATTATTTTTTGAAATTTTGCTTTCTCCATTTTTAAATGTGTTGGAAGAATTGTTCCGTACCACAAAAAAAAAAAAAAAAAAAAAAAAGTTAAATTTATTTCGATATTTAAAAAACAAGATAGGAAAGACACAGATAACTATAGATGTATAAGTTTATTAAATGCAGGATATAAAATTTATGGGAAAATATTCAATCAGAGGTCGCAAATTATTACTGACGCCATAACCTCGGAAGAACAGACAGGCTTGTAATGAAAATGCATTTTTAAAGGGAGAAATTTTTTTAAAAGGTCGAGAATTTGGTCTAGAAGCTCATTTAACATTTGTTGATTATGAGAAAGCCATTAATAAAGCAAAAAAAAAAAAAAAAAAAAAAAAAAAAAAAAAAAAAAAAAATCCCTTTTATGGAAAATATTAACAAATAAAAGGCTTCTCAAAACACCTCATTAAAACTGTAAAGAGTGTGTTCAAATACAAAAATAGGTTTAAGTTTAGGTTTGAAAATGTCGCATGAAATTTTAGTTAACCAAGGTATTCGACAAGGGTGTTTATCGTCCATTTTATTTAATTTGTATATTGACCTAGTTATGAAGTGGAAAAGGGAAATACAATTTGGAATTAAAATAGGATGACATAGCATTGCACATTCTGCTATATGCTGATGACCAGATATCATAAGATAATTTACAAAGAGCAACGTATAAATTAGGCAAAAGTGCAATACAGTATAATTTAACTATATCTACAAATAAGGTAAATATACTGGCTTTTAAAGGGAAGAATAAAAATAATAATAAACGAGAACATTTTAGAACAAGTATCCCACTTCAATTATCGAGGCTGTGATATTAGTCATAAATATGACAAAGACATTGAGAACAAGGTTAATCGATTTGAAGCTGTTTGTGAAACAGCTGGAAGAACTTTACAGAAAAAAAAAAAAAAACAAGAAAAGAAACATAAATGAAATTCTATAAAGTTATGGCTGTACCTACTCTTAAATATGGTTACGAGTCACGGACAGTACCACACACACACACAAACACGCGCGCGCACACACACACACACACACACACACACACACTCACACACACACACAATGAGAAATCACGTATACAAGCGGCAGAGATGAACTTCTTGAGTTACGTAGAAGGATGTACTAAAATGAACAAAATAAGGAAGGAAACAATAAGATTAGATTTTAAAATATTTTCAGCTAATGGTAATATAGAAGAAAATAGATTGAAATGAAGGATTATGTTAACAGAACAGAAGGATAGAAAATAGATTACCAAAAAATCTGATGTGTTGCACTCACATAACTTTCTCTACTCTTGTACTAACCATTTTAACAAACTCTTATTCCTATATTTCCATGTTAAGATTCGTACAAATTATTTTATTGCTTATGTCCTTGTAGGTGTAAGGGAGATATTAGAATACAGAAGGCTTTGTGCGACAGTCAAATCTTTTTGACCTTTGAGATTCCGTTCTCTTTGCACGGTTAACATATAAAAAATGAACAACGTTGTTGCATTTCGCTAAAGTTCTAAGTTTTGCAAAACTCACACATATAACAAGGAATATCTCCGAAATGGTTCACCGTACAAGAAAATTTATTGAGACATAAATTGTGTATTTTACCAAGATCTACATTTTTTGTATAGTATGATTTGGTCTATCTGTAACGGTTTACCAGTTATGCAAAAGTCGTCCAGAGTAAATACGACTACAGGGGCTATAGCCAGAAAATTCAAGATATACATTTCATTTGTCATAAAAAATCTCAAACATATGGCATTTTAATGAAAATCGTTAGACCCATTTTCAAGAAAATAAAATTTTCGAAAAATTTTCCATGTAAAGGGTAGTTTAGGGTGGGGCTATTTTCTTCAAAATCTTCGTATCACATCCTTGAACGACAGTAAACTTAAATACCAACTTTGGTTTTTAACCTAATTTTCGTTTTTGAGTTATGCTGTCCACAGACACAGACACAGACTGACACACACGGACGTTTTTCTAAAAATGCTTTTTTTGTATTCAGGGGGCCTCAAAACATATATTTCCGGTGAAATCTCGATATCGAATTTTTGTGTGGAATACAATACTTCCCCTACTTACCGGTAGAGAAAGTAAAAAATACTTATCGGCTGATTGGAAAGGGAGATTGGGTAGACCTCGTAAGAGGTGGATGGATGACAGAGACCCAAACAGGTGATCGTAACACCTAATACTTCAAAGGAGAAATAGTTTGGTTATTGTTGTGAAAGAAACTGAGAACTCCGTTTTTGTTGATGAGTGTAGTTTTTGGTTGGTCCTAAACAGTGGAGCCTCACAGTCCAGAGCTCCTTGTTGCGCATCGTTACTATTTTAGTGTTGAGACAGGAGCCGCCGAAACTGTCATTAGAGGAAGAGCTTCTGGCGTTCGTCCTATCGGCCAGCCCGCTACATTAATAGTCCGGCTCCCGGACCTTTTAAACCCATTCAGAACCAGCCCCCGCTAACCCCTTTTTGTCTTGCCGCAATTTGTTTTCCAGCTGTCTTATACTGGAGGAAAAAAATCACGGCCTACAAACTGGGCGTTATTCAATTGTCATATCATGCTAACAAGTACAGAAGAGCTTTACAGCTCTTACGAGAATGTGACTGTATGGGACGTGTTTGAAATATACTCAAGCGTTTTGGAGAAAGATTACGGCTAGAATGTCCAATATATCCAACATTTGCGAAAGAGGGGAGGTTGGAGTACCTCCTTCCTCTTTATGCAGACTGTGCCACTCTTTTAAGACACAATTGTGTTGCAGTAGCGGGTTGGTTAGCTGTATGTTGCTCTTGATTTAAGAAGGCACTTTCAAATCTTATGCGATAAACCTTTGTTCATTAGTGACTTCTTTGGTACTGCTTACGTTTAAGAAGTCTATCAAATTTGGCTGCAAAGTCTTAGAAGACACACCAAGTGATAGTCGCATAACATATTACGATAGACCTTTAATATAGCTCAAAATGGAGAAACTCTGTTCGCAAATATGATCACTCTTGGGCACACTATTCTTGCAAAAGCTCTATTTCTCTCTCTGTTATATTTTAATCGGCATAAGCATTTGCAGAAATTATCTTATTGCTAATTTTCTTGTAGGTGCGAGGGGAATTTGGAAATACAGTAGGTTCTAAGCGATAGTGAAATGTTTTAAGAGCTGGTTGCTATGCGATGCCTTTGATATTCTGTTCTCTTTGCAAGACCAAGGGATAAAAAAACGAATAACATATTCCTATTTGAGAAAAAATATAAGTATTGGCAAATTCAAACAAATAATAAACAATATTTCGGAAATGCTTCATTCAAAAGAAGGAAAAGTATTTTATATGAATTGTGTGTTTTAACCAGATCCACATTTTTTATTTAGTGAACTTCTGTCGGTATCTTACTGGTCACCATTTATGCAAAAATCATCCAGCATGAAGAGGTCTTCTGAGCAGATTCTCAGAAAATTCAAGATATGACTTAAAAACTGCCATGGAATTGCCTGTTTGTGTCCGTCACTGGATACTGACTGTCTGGTTGTGAGTTTTACACGTCACAGGCAAGTGCTGATTCACCTTCCGACAGGTGAGGAATAGCAGCTAATTACGTAAGCGTTTCCAAAGAGACAAGGTTGGACATCACTGGGCTGGAGTTTCAACATATCTATTACACTTGTGTAGCAAAATTGTATATGGTTTAACAGTTTCTTAAATTACGCGAGAATAATTCAGAGTGAAGAGGACATCAAGGCTTTCCACAGAAAATTCAAGATAAAATTTTATTGGGTATCTAAAACCTGTTGTATTTAAAGAAATCGACAGAGCCATTTTGAGAAAATAAAACATAAAACCTGCTTTTCCATGTAAACGGTAGATAGTTGAGGGAGAATTTCTTGTAAATCTTGTTTTGTGATTTAGAAGACAAGTTTGATGTTCACCATCTTTTCCTCTTAGAGTCTCTCAAACACACACACACACACACGCACACGCACACACACACACATCTCCATAACATCCATAAATGAAAATACAATTTCAATTACTTTACCCAGCATGACCAGTCGATAATCTAATAGTAGCTACTAAGAAACTAATTGAACCGAGCAGTCTGTCATCAGAGATGCCTTGTGTTTGTATCTAATTATAATGGCTTTCGAGGGAATGAACCAACCCAGAGATCATTTCAGCCAGCTATTCCAGTTTTATCATCATCGCTCTCATTAGATTAACATGCGGCTGGGTTCAGAGTTTGCTGTGGGTTATCACTCCAAACTCTAGTAGCTGTAGATAGTTACCCTCCACTGAAATACCTTTCTTAGCCAATCTTTGCTGGAGTTGACAACTGATGCATACATAGTGTAACAAATGAGAATTCGACGAATCCCACTCCTGACACCAGTGTAACAAAATGACAAAATTAGCCCACTTAATTTTTTATCGCTTTATTTTTCTTCTAAACTTTTGCACAAAAACACAGTTCTCTTCTGTCGTTAACACAGTCTATGGTCTATCGGGATATTTTACTCCCAATTGTTTTCTTTTCATAGCCTTGACTCATCCTTTCACTGTCTTCATTTTCTCTGTCTCTCATACACTAACTCCGACGATACAATCACTCGACGTTGGTTTAAACGTCATTTCTATGCAAGGTATCTTTCACGACGACAATATCACACAAACAACTGCCTCGCACTCACACTGACCGACTCTTCTCAAAACGCTGCCAGCTGTTTCATTCCGTAAAGTAAAATCAGGTCAATGCACTTATTAACTCAAGTAAGCGTAAAACATTGAAAACAATTTATAACTATTTTAAACTTACACATGTGCTGGAGTAGTGATGTCAAACGGTGCGCTTGAGTACAAGCGCGCATTTTGGAGCTTAGCGGGCCCACCCTGCCCGTAACAGCAGCACCTACTAGCTCTGCTTGGTACAGGATTAATCCATGCTGCACAACGTGCATACCAAGGAAAAAACTACCGCGTTTGCAGTCTCTTAAAAGCACAGAAATTGTGACATATTGGATGCACTCTTAGAACAGTTTGTTCGTCAATGTTCTGATTTGGAAGCTCTCAAATCTAAACTAGATCTCTTAGCCTTATTCTGTAGATCTCGAGAATGTTCCGGTTGAAGTTCAACTAGAAGTTAGTGATTTGTGCTGTGATTCAGATCCAAAGAAGGCGTATAGTAATAATTAGGGTTAGGAAGTTCATGCATTTGCATGTTTTTTCATAGGGGTTAAAAAAGTATGCTTTTACATTATGTGCACGAATTATGGAATTTTCAATTATTTGGACATGATTTTATGCTGCATATAACTGCATATTTTCTTGATTTTTGATAAATGCATATTATTTCAATATTATAGTCCCAATACTGCATATTTTAATGATTTTTATGGTTTTTTATTACTTTTTCTATCTGGATAATATTTTTCATATTGGCAGTATTGGACATAATAATGCAACTCACGAAGATTTCAATATTATTGCCCGTATATTGCATATTTTAATGATTTTTATGCTTTTTTATTTTTTCATCTGTATAATATTTTTCATATTTGTAGCATTTCTGAGACAATGATTCTTTCCCATTGGTAGATAGATTTGTGTCCAGTACGAAGATAATATTTGTTAAATCTCCTAAAAGAGTTAAGTTGTTTAGATCAACAGCACCTAATATCCGATTTCCTCCTGCACCAGTGTTAACTCGATGGGGAACATGGGTCGATGCACTTTTATATCATGCTGAGCACATAGAAATAGCCGAAAAGGTTGTTAATTCATTAGACTCGAAAGATGCTTCATCAATAGAAACTGTGCAAAATATTCTGTCAAGCACTGGGTTAAAAGAGGATCTTGGTTTCATATCTGCCCACTTTTCTTTCTTACCAACAGCCATAACGGCATTGGAAGCTGTAGGATCTCCTTTGCATGAATCACTTACTGTCTTTGAAAAAACAAAATGTGATCTAAACTCGGTTCCTGGTGGCATAGGACAAAAAGTGAAAGAGACAGTGAATTATGTAATTTCAAAAAATTCTGGTTATAAACAGATGTGCGATATTCGAGACATCCTCGAAAGAAAACCATCTGTCACACCAAGAGACTTGACTCTCTCTGTGAAGGAGTTAACATCATTTAAATATGCCCCGATAACATCTTGTGACGTGGAGAGAAGTTTTTCACGTTACAAACGTGTTTTGCGAGACAACAGACGATGCTTTACAGTTGAAAATTTGTGCAAAGTGTTGGTTGTGAACTGCAATTTAGCAGTTAATACTAGCAGCGGGACCACTTCTGCTTCAACCTCTAAAGAGTAAGGTAACTTTATTTATTATTTATACTAACTCGTCTTGTCTACTGCAAAGGGATATTGTTTTAATTAAATAGTGCATATTTCTTGGCATATTTTCAAGTTTTTAAGAGCATATTTGCATGCATATTTCAGTGTTTTTTAGGGCATGAACTTCCGAGCCCTAGTAATAATATTGTGAGTTTTTATCGAGCCCTTGACCCACAAACATACCCAGAATTTCACCAATTTGCTGCAGAAATTAAGTGTGTTTGACATTAGTCATTTACGTCTGCCTTTAGACTTGCTTCTGTAATTAATGTCTCCTCAAATATTAAGATGTTAGCAGAAAATGGGCACAATAAATGCGTAAGTAGGTTCAAAGTGAGACCACAAATAGGAGCTATTTTTATTTTATGTTACAGGAGCAGTTTGTTCCCTTTTGAATTCTAAGGTTAGAAGTTACATAAATATTGCAGATTTATTGTTCTGTTTAATTTGTTTTGGGTAATTGCGCTATATTAAAATTTGTTAATCACAAAGTCTATTTAAATAAATACTTAATCATGAGGAAGCACAATAATAAAAAGAGTGAACATAATTTTGCCTTGAAATTTTGTACACTCATGTTTTGCTTAATGCCGCCGTTACCTATATGTGTAACACAGTCCGCTTCATGCCCACGAGTACAGTCGAGGTCATGAAATTGCCCTTGGGTTGACATCGCTGGTCTAGCTTACTGGTCATAAATAATCGTATGAAACTTGACTTCTAGTTGTGTAAAATATTCTTGAGCTATACCTACTCCCTCTTGACTCTATCTTGTTTTCAGTAATCCAGCCACACAACTGCCACTAGGCGATTAGTTCCTAAATCTGGGATAAGGGTTGTTTTAGTAGCATATTTGACGCACCTAATTCTAGTGTTATACTTTCCATAACAGAGATTAGTTGCACATTATTTGTAATCTGCTGTGTGACTTTGCAACTGTTAATTGGTACAGGAAGTGTGCCACAGTGCTGATAACCGCAAAATTTCGCCCCTCCCTCCTCTCTTCCTCCGGGTTTTCCTTGTTGTAAAAATACCTCAGCTGCAAGGAATTACAAAAACATCCATTACCAAGCGTTGCAGAAAATTCGTTCTCTATCTTCATAGGAGTTGCTTTAGACTTCCAAAGTATTTTGTTCCATTGGTATATATATATATATATATATATATATATATATATAATTATGTTTACTGGTCACCTACACCTACTGTAAGAAGAGAAAGTATTGCATTTCACAAAACAAAGAAAAACATCGATACCAAGATTTCAATGGAAATTTGTTTTAAGGTCTTCCAAAGAGAGGGTGGAACAGAACAGCATAACTCTTGAATGACACGGTAAATGAACACTTACCGCATATTGCCAATGCCATGTTGAAAAACTGTTTATAAAATCCAATTTTTCCTATTTTTATTAAGAAAAATCTGTAGAGCTTACTATTTATAGCGTCATTAAAATATCTGGTAACCGGTTCCACGCACTTTCTCCACTGCGCGAGAGAGCAGACAGTCGCTGGGAAATTTTTGCTGCCAGAGGCGCACTAGAAGAACCCTTACCTTATAGTAGATGCTGCTTTTGTTCTCAAACAGGCAGCATAACTCGTAAAAATGTTCCCACATTCGCGTAAGCTCAGCAGCAGGAATCCTTGAGATTTCTTGCATGATATTATCACTAAGTTCCTATTGTGTACGAGGGTTAAAGCAATACACTTTATTCCCGGAGTGAGCGATAACATTTTTACGAGATATGCTGCCTGTTTGAGAGTAGGTCAACATTTACATCATCTACTATAAGGTAAGGTCTGACGGCACGCTTCCCGGCGACCCTCGGCTCTCTTGCGCAGTAGACAGATCCTGCCGAACGGGTTACCATATCTTTCAATGATCCCGTGTAATCTACTTGGCATTCAGGGAGATATCCTGGTGACAGTAACAGTAATATATGACTGCTCAACCTAAAGATCTTATGTGTTACCCCTATCTCCTTTTTTTTTTTTTTTTTTTTTTTTTTTTTTCAAGGTTACTGCTATTTACACCGCTTGTTTCAAGCTGGAATGATAGACTTCATTTTTTTCTCTGAAGATAAAGGCAATGCATAAAATAAGGACGCTTTAAAATTCCAATCTTATATTTAAAGTTACTATTTTTTAAAACGTCCAGTGAAGGGCCTTTTTGCAAAAACATCATTTTTTGTATGTCAAGTCAAGTTTGAAACAAAAAGATGAAATATTTTTGGTTACATTTTTATTTCCTTAAATACAGCTACAACGATTTTTATTAACATTGAGATATTGACTTGAGAAACAACCTTGAATCTTCTGAAATAACCTCCGTATTCTGACTCTAAGAACAACGGAATCTGTAAGAAATTGACATTATTCAACAAAAATTAGAACTCATTAAAATGTAAAAATTGGGTTCAAAATTTTTTTCTTCCTATAGAATTTTCATTTTCAAGGTATTTGATGTTATACATATTCTTCTAGGTCATGTTGGAGTGCTTCATCTGACACAACATTTTCCAGATTACAGCATTCAAATTGATAGACAATGAAAACATTTTCTAAACACACCTGTATAATTTATTAAGGAATCTCTTGTGTTTTATTTAGCTGATTATCCTGTAGGACCTACACCACTAGGACTTACGAGCCAGTGTCTAGGGTCAAAGAGCAGAGGAATCTATGGATCGGACAGATGGACCTGGTAGCAGCTGGGCAGCCAAGCATCAGGTTCGATAGCGAGGAAGAGGATGATATGAAATACAGGCGAAATTGATGATTGGAAAGGTGATAATGGAGCAATTGGTGGAATGAATGCTAGGGGAAACCGGAGAACCCGGAGAAAATCCACCCCGCTTCCTCCAATACGAATACCACATGCGCGTCCCTGGGATCGAACCCGGGCCGCCTAGGTAGTAGGAGAACGGTCTAACCGCTCGGCCACTGCGCCGCAATCTGGTTCTATTTCTTTGAAAGGATTATAAAAATGTTCGGTCATCCCAGGATGACAAATTTGTGGGTAGGTTAATTCATGGTTTCATTAACCAAGCATATCTTCCATAACGACGACGACAATAATAATAATAATAATAATAATAATAATAATAATAATAATAATAATAATAATAATAATAATAATAATAATAATAATAATAATAATAATAATAATAATAATAATAATAATAATAATAATAATAATAATAATAATAATAATAATAATAATAATAATAATAATAATAATAATAATAATAATAATAATAATAATAATAATAATAATAATAATAATAATAATAATAATAATAATAATAATAATAATAATAATAATAATAATAATAATAATAATAATAATAATAATAATAATAATAATAATAATAATAATAATAATAATAATAATAATAATAGTTAATGATAATGATAATGATCCATTTGTAATTTTGCTTTCTGGCCATTTATATGCAACTCAAATTCTTAAAATTGATCTTTCTCATATTTTTGTTTTTCTACATTTTATCTCCATAAAATGTTCCTCATGCAAATTTTGTTCAATTCCTTACAAATTTTCAATTTACATTTTTTGAAGGTGGATAAGGACATCTCAACGCTTTTAATAATAAACATGGATATGCGATTTTAATAATTTAATACATTATTGATCTTTAGAAAATGAAATCTTACACATTTTGATTTTTTTTTCAGGAAACAATTTTTGAATCGTGAAACTATATGCAAAATTTAAATGTTAAATATTTTCAAATGAAGATATTTCCAGAACTAAACTAAAGCCCAGCGCAAGAGTCCTTACCGGGCCAAGACCTACCGCCCGGCTGCTGCATCCTCCACCACTGCCCACTACAGATGTCATGAGTAGGGTGCAGTACTGGAGGGTGGGACGTGGTCAACGCCTCGTCCTCTCCTGGCCGGTTATGCGGTCTTCGCAAGCAAGGGATGCTACTTCTCAATCAAGCACCACCTCAATCCCCCCTCAGTGACCTAACGAGGCTGAGTGCACTCAGGACAGGTCTTCCAGCGGGATAGCAGAGTGCTACCACCGTGCTAAGAAAATGACCGTTATGTTCATAAATTGCAATACATATATATTATTAATCATACGTCATTTTAAAAAAAAGTTAGCTATGTTTGAGAAAATCATGAGCAACGAATCTTTACCATGTAAACCTAAAGGGTATTTTGGGGTGGGGAATTTTATTGACTTGGTATTTAACCAACTATTTGTTTTGAGTTACAACTTTTTCTAAACGATGATATGTCGGCTTCACACACACACACCCAAAAAAAAAGGAAAATAAGTAAATAAACGGAAAAGTATACTTTCTGAGAACAAAAACATATAGTTTGATTGGGCGTCTATCGTGAAAAGGGGCGTAAGTTTGCCTCGAATAATAATATAAGTAATTATTTTATCTATTTATTCCAAACTAGTACGTAAGGAGGAATGTCTAAACAAAGCTTGATTATTTTTAATTTACTTTGATTTAAAATAGCGTTACAAGCGCTGCCACAAATTTGCATGAATCATCTAGAGTTGCTGAAATCCAAACTTCAACAAAACATCTACTTACATAGAGTGGAGAAGGATGTAAGGTTTCAATGGATCCCATACCATTGTGGAATTCAAGATATTGACAGAGGCGACTTTTTAACAAAAAAGGGAACCAAAATAATTTCAACAGTACTTACACTTTAATTCAATTCGATGGAACTACTCGTAAACAAATCATTCAAAGAGTTCGGACAACGAAGTTCCAAAAAAAAAAGTGGTTCACTACAGTGACAGAAACATCAGACATATTCAACCTGGGTACTCGTACCCCCAGGGGTATGCGGAGACTTCTTAGGAGTACGTACATTTAAAATACGCATAGTCAGTACAATATGTTTCCTGAATGATCATATAAAACAACGTAAAATACTAAAATTTAAAATAAGCAGTGGTTTCTTGAATGATAAAAAATAAGGGAAAATATTTCAGTCAGAGAGATTTGAATTGCCCTCTGTCTAATAATCCACTTTTCCTACTCTGACTATTGTTAATAGCTTTTGTAAATGGCAAATTCCGCCTAGAAAATCTCAGGATATAGTTTTTAAAATAGTTTTCAGAAATTGGGAAAGACGACAATACACAGGAATGGATTATAAATCCATGCACCATCGCCATAAATTACTTTGATCTTCCCGTTAAATCAAAAGAAAAATAAAACATGTTAATTCTTGATTTCTGGTGTAACTCACGTAAGAGGGACAGGCAACAATGGAAAATTGTCCTTGGGAGTAGGTACGCGGAGAAAAAAGTTATATATTAACACTTTAAGCTATGTTAGAGACAAAACACTCCTGCAGATTAGTACTGGGAAGTAAGACGAGTAGCCTTGTCTTGAGTATTAAATAAATAAACACCTACTTTGATCTACAGCTAGTTCGCAATATGTCGGCGCAGATGCAAAAATATAACGGAAAAATTGAAGGGAGTGATAGAAGAAAGACAGTCAACTAGCGCTTTCTTGCGCTTGATGTTGGAACTGGTTTGTCCTGGACATGATTTGAGTGTGCTCCAATAAAACTCTCGTGTATTGGGAACGAAGTTACATTGGAGGCTAATAATGTGTAGATTGACGGGTGTTATTTTGATATTTTAGGTCCGTGGTGCTGATATCTGTTGCGGTTTCCATGTTCAACAATTGAAAGAGATTTTGAAGTTGATTTGTATGGAAATAGCACCAAAGTCGAAGTTAGTGTCGGCGGAAGTGTATGCGGTGGGTGGGAGTGAGTTGAACTAGGCGCTAATTGGACCACATGCTTTTGATAACAATTTCCCCCTTCCTGCAAAACCCGGAAACAGGCCTTTACAGGATGTCGAAACCGGTTCACGCTATTGGTGCAGCACTACAGACTAAAAATATATACATATATTGGAATGTTATGTGCATGGAGCTGCTCATTGCCACGAGTTTAAACAAATCACTAAAACTTGCGTTAACCTAGTATTACTTTCTCTACTGCTAGGGGAAGTATTGCATTCCAGCCAAAAATTCGACGTCGGGATTTTGGGAATCCAGGAAAAAAAAAAAATAACTTTTAGAAAAAGGATGCACCTATGTCTGTGAACAGCATAACTCAAAAACCGAAGAGTTAAGTTCATCTTCCAAGGAATTGTCCGCAATGCGCTCGTGAGCACCAGTTCCTTGGCCTGGGCATTACACTACGCTCAATTCTCGATGATGACCTCGTATCTGTGGATAAGGCACTGCGGTTCGTCTCCGAAAAAGGGTTTGCGAAGCAAATTTAACTTGTATTTTGTTTGGGAGCTTCGTGGGCTTTCAGTGCGTGATGTTTTATTTACATTTTACCTTGTTAGCGTTTTAACTCTGATGTTTCACTTTCACTTTTTATTCTTCGTTCTTTTACTTTTCACATTTGCGTTTTTAATGAATCTTCCAGCGTTTAACTCTTTGTTTAACATACCCCTTTTAACGTTTCAACCGTTTTCACATTCTCGTTTTAAGGTTTTAACTGTTTCTTATTTTCATTGTTTTGTCTTTCATCTTTTAACCACGTAAGTTTGTGAGAGTTTTAGACTTTTTAACTGTTGACTTCGGACTCAGATGAGCTACTCTCGACGAGTCCTTAAACTACACTCACTCACTCACTCACTCACTCACTCACTCACTCACTCACTCACTCACTCACTCACTCACTCACTCACTCATCACCACTCCCTCTTCCAAGGATAAGAAAAAGAGCCTCAAGAAAATGCCCCCACCCAAAACTACTCTTCACATGTAATTTTTCAAAAATGTTTATTTTCTGATAAATCACTAAGGATTTTGTTAAAATTCTATTCATATGTTCAAAGTATTTTTATAATAAATTAGCTGAAACACCCGGCGTTGCCCTTAGCTTGACGATTTATCCCTACAGTTTTTAGATTTAGATCCCACTTGCCCAGTAGTCTTGTGCTTCTTTGGAGACATTTAAAAATATTACTTAGTAACTTACACAGAAAGTTCATTAGAACTCTTGGGATACTACAAAGAAAACCAACCAATAAAATAAATAAAGACACCGAGAAAACGCACTGGAAAAGTACTGTACAAGCAGAAATACTACAGGAAGAAAAGCGAGTAGGGAAAGCCGCGTGAATGTAATACGTCGTATTTCTATTTCAGTCATATAGAGCATTGTAAGAATTATTTGTAGAAGAAGCAGTAGATAAAGAAATGTTATTGTGTTGCGTAAAAAGTGTGTAGAGAAAGCCGTGTGAATGTAACACATTGGACTTATATTTCTCATAGACCGGTGTATGGATTGTTTGTAGAAGAGGCAGTAGAGGACAATACATGTGTTACGTAAAAGAAAAGTGAGTAGAGAAACCTGTGTGAGCGTAATATGTTGCATTTAGGTACACCTCAATCATATAGAAAATTGTATGAAGTACATATGTGTTCAAGGCCGAGTAGGGAAGGATATGTGAATGTGTTACTAAAAAACGAGTAGAGAAAACCATGCAAATATAATACGTTGAATAGTAAAATGAATAGCATAAAACCGTCATGAAAAAGTACATATACGTGTGAATTTCGCTGTGATTGGTGAGGCTGTTTAGGAGCGTATACAGGACAAACATAAAGATTTATTTTATAAAAAAGCAAATGCAACATTTATGTAATTGTACCAGATATGGAGAAATAAAAAAATCTCAAACAACACTACAATACGGATTTTTAATACCAACGTAAAATCCATCCTTTTGTACGCTTGCGAAAAATGAGAACTTTCAAAGAAAATGTGAACAAATTACAAAGTTTTATCAATAGATGTTTGCGATGTATTTTAAACATAAGATAGCCAGAAATAATATCAAATAAAACTGTATGGCAAAGTACAAAGCAAGAACCCATTGACATGCAAATTAGGAAGAGAAAATGGATATGGCTAGGTCATACACCCAGAAAGCCAACTGGGGCAATAGAAAGAGAAGTACTTGACTGGAACTCCAAGGTATAAGGAGGGAAGGAAGAACAAAGAAACCCTGGAAAAGGACCCTAGAAGAAGAGATAGCAGCAAAGGGAAAGACATGGAGTAAAGTAAAAGGACTTTCTACAAGATGGAGGAAATTCACAGGATCCCTATATTTCCTAGGGAACTAGAGGAATCAAGTCATACCTAAGATGAAATATATTGTGTCATCGGGTCGTTCAACAATATACGGGCAAGAGGTGGCCGGGTGACCTTGGATACGACGTGCGAGTGTATGTGTGACCGTAATAATGACGAGGCGTGGAGGAGGTTCGGGGCTACAAGACAACTAGCGACTGTGTGTATGTGATCGAACAGCGATAACAGATACCAGAGTCTTCTTGTTACTTTGCTGAGTCGTGCACACGTGCAATGGAAAGGAAGTTACGTCACGGTATCTCCATTATAAATAGGACAGACAGTGAGCAGTTTTTAGTGTTGGTGCCACTTTTTAGAGTTGAGCGTTAAGAGTTGAGTGAATAATAGTTAAGTCGTCGTGTACAGTTAGTTTATGGCTACGAGAGTGAATCGGCCAGCCTGTCGCGAGCACGTATGTGTCGTCGAGTGATTGTATCGTAATAGTAAAGATATAAAAGACAGTGAACCCGGAGAAAGACTGAGAAAGATTATCGGAAGCACAACTGTGAATTATAATACCGGAGAAGTTAAACTGTGTTAGCAACAAGAAGGAAATTGTGCAAATTGTGCACTCAATTGTGCATTTTGTAAGATTTAGAGGAAAATAAAGATCATGAATTGTCTGGGAATTTCCTCAGAGGTGTTCTTTAAGCTGAATGACTTTTGCATAACTTCTAAACCATAAGAGATGTGCAAAATCTTACTACACAAAAATGTAGATATGATTAAAACAAAATTTGTCAAATACTTTCTTTTTCTTGTGGAGTGAACCATTTCCGAGATATTGCTTGTTATTTGTTTGAGTTTTCCAATAATTATACTTTTCTCAAATGAGGAACCGTTTTTGATGTCCTGTAGATGCAAAGTGAATGGAATGTGAAATCTATCATTCAGTGACCGGCTCCTAAAAGATTTAACTATCGCTTTAAGCCTACTATAGGTATTCTCCTACTCTCATTGTACTTACCTACAAAGAAACATAATAAAGCAATTTCTACAAATGTATCTGGATTAATATGAAATAGAAGAGAAATGTTTTTAAGAATAAATTGTACGTGAGTGAGTAGAAACATTTATGAGAGTGAGCACATCGAATTTTTCTTAACTTACGTACTTTTACCTAATGTTTCCAATAAATTAGCATAAAAGATGAAGATCCCGACGATCACTATTTCAAAGTACGATATACTGTCAGCCTTGTGTTATCGATGTACGAGGGTCAATCAAAAAGTAAGTTGCACTTGCTCGTCACAAGAGCACGCTGTGCGTCGTGACGGTGGCCAATGTGTTGCAAGCTACAGTAACTGCTGACACATGCAATAGGTAAGATGGTGTGGTATCCCGTCGTGTTGTGTGAGTAGAGCAGGCCTGGCTCAATGGCATGCCAACTGGATATTCACTCCAAATTGGAGGTGTGTGCAACAATCAGATTTCTGTGGGCTAAACAGCTCAGTTACATGGAAATTCATTGTGAAATCACTGCTCTTTATTGTGGGCATGCAATTTTTCACCGCAACACCTCACACGGCCTACCAAACGCCGGTACTGCTACAGCGATTCAAGTGGGAGGTAAGACAACATCCCCCATACAGTTCAGACTTAGCCGCATGCGATTACTATGTGTTTAGTAAGGCGAAAAAGGATCTTGGTGGACTACATTTCCGAAACGATGAGGAGGTGAGAGCAGCTGTATCCAGCAGGTGGTTACACAGCACTGGAGGTGATCTCTACACATCCGAAATTGAAAAGTTGGTTGCCCGATCCGATAAATGTTTATAGTCTCCTGGGGACTTTGTGGAAAAGTGAACTTACATTGTATGTTGCCTATGTGTATGTGGTTTAATAAATGGCCATAACTTGAAAGTACAAGTTACTCGTACGTAACGAAAACAAATTTTCATTAATTTCTCCACTCACTCCTCCACAAATTACTCTGACAAAACCTTACTCTATTTCTTTTTGCTTAATCGAGTTGAATTTTCAGAAATGCTCTTATTAAATTATAACTACAACACAGATACAGGGGTTGAAACAATAGATTTGACCAAAAAAAAAAAAAAAAAAAAAAAAAAAAAAAAAAAAGAAAGAAAGAAAGAAAGAAACTGTTGGCTTTGAAATTCTCTTGGCTACAAAAACATATCTTATGTGTTAAATTCACATGACCTTCTCTACCCATTGTTTTTTTACTTTCTCTACTACCTATAATAAGTAGCGAAAGTATTGTATTCGACCCAAAATTTCGATGTCGAGATTTCACCGGAAATATGTTTTGAGGCCCCCTGAATCCAAAAAAAAGCACTTTTAGGAAAAGGTCCGTGTGTGTGTGTGTGTGTGTGTGTGTGTGTGTGTGTGTGTGTGTGTGTGTGTGTGTGTCTGTCTGTCTGTCTGTCTGTGTGTATCTGTCTTGTCTGTCTACCTGTGAACAGCAAAACTCAAGAACGAAAAGTATGTTAAACACCAAAGTTGGTATTTAATTTTAATATTTTTCAAGGATGTGAGACGAAGATTTTTAAGAAAACTCCTTCACTCTTAACTACCTTTCACATGGAATATTTTTAGAAAATATTTATTTTCTCAAAAATGGCCCTGACGATTTTGATTAAAATGCTACATGTTCAAGATATTTTTACGGCAAATGAAATGTATATTTTGAATTTTCGGGCTAAAGCTCCTGTACTCTTGTTTACTCTTGATGACTTTTGCATAACTGATAAACCGTAAGAAATAGACCAAATCTTACCGTACATAAAATGTTGTTCTCGTCAAAACACAATTTATGTCCAAGTGCAATTTTTTGTGGAATGAATTATTTGGAAGATATTCCTTGTTATTTGTGTGAGTTTTGAAATACTTACACTTTTTTCAAACCAAAGGTCCTTATCCACTTTTTTATCTTTTACCCGTGCTTAAGAGAACGGAATTTCAATGCCTTTATATAGCGACCACTTTAAAATATTTGACTTTCACTTAATTCTATATTCCCCTTGAACCTATAAGAAAATTAGTAATAAGATAATTTCTGCAAATGTTTATGTCGACTAACATTAAGATAGAGTAATGAGTTTATAAGAATTGTTAGTACAAGAGTAGAGTACAGCACATTTTTTAAACATGTGCATTTTAATAAATTGTGAGTAGGAACTTGACGAAATTTGGGAATAATTTGGGCTGAAAGACGGCCAGTAAAGTTTTATCCCTTAACGGGTCACAGATAAAAAATGCACCCAACATATTCTCCTACCAGTGGTAATTTAAAATGTGTTTTATAATTTATGATATGTGTGCAGCTTTAATTTATAACATATAATTTTATATGAATTATATTGAGAAAAGATTGCTATATTCAGTTCCGAAAGTTTCATTTCATTATGTTTTGTGATTGTTGAGAAATTTAAAATCAAAGTTGGCACTCAGAACAGCAGAACAACTCAGAGCAACTGGCTTACGACTACCTAGAGTCCTAGTAATAGATGTTCAATTTATAACACTGCACATAAAGAGAATATGTCATCTTTTGGCATTTTCGCCAGTTAATCTCACTTAAAATGCGCTAGTCACATGACAAGATTGTTTGGCTTCTGCCTGGCTTGTTGTTAAGCGGACACTTGTGGAACGTCAGTGTCAAGATAACAAAAGAAGAACGGTGTCCCGAGTCGTGTGCCTCAACGGAACGGAAAACAAACGAAACATGACCACAGCAGCGCGGAGAAAGTTGGCTTATCGACAGTTGACACAAGTTCCGCCTTGCGTTCGCCTTCCTTTCTTCATAGGCGCCAAGGGATTCCCTATGGCTAACTGCTCTCGGTGATAAGCGTGAGGGGGTTCGTTTTCCCTATTGATGATGGTGCTGTTACTTATCTCGGCAGCTGCCCCTAACGATAACGTTTTTGAAATGCATTATTTGAT
Source organism: Tenodera sinensis (assembly GCA_030765045.1). Classification (NCBI taxonomy): domain Eukaryota; kingdom Metazoa; phylum Arthropoda; class Insecta; order Mantodea; family Mantidae; genus Tenodera; species Tenodera sinensis. The sequence goes on along the minus strand of CM060973.1, from coordinate 61,113,394 downwards.
ATTTTTTTTCATCAAGAAACACACTGGTGGCATTAGCATATTTTTTCCTTCAAAGCTTTAAACAATGAAGTTGAGAACTGTAATTACATGTACTTCAACTATAAGGTAGTATAATGCTGTAGTTTGTTTTTCATGGTTTTATTGGCTTCAGTGTGTCCAACTTTAGGTACTACTTACGTATTTAAACTGCCCATTATAGTGCAGAAGGCGATATTATGGTTCATAGCGGCTGTCAACATGTGTTAACAAATTGCTGACCTGAAGTTTTAAATTCACACAATATTCATATTTGTTTATTTATTTTATTTAATGTAACTTAGTATCTATTTCTACTGTTTTCATATCGACGTTCACCAATTCACGAGTCATTGAAGGGCAAGACGGTTCCCAATGCTTCCTTCAGAATAATTTGAACTCAGCTTAGTCTGTTTCATTGTCGTTCAGCAGTTCAAACATTAACGACTTCCTCTTTTTTTTTTTCTGTGCAAAACACCGAGTTACTTGTGAATGAATCATTCAGCAATCACGCATACGCGAGTCAAATACAAAGTTCACGTTTATTTTTACTCCGATACCCAGCATTTCAATAGCAAATTCCCTGCTTGCAAAACATAGCCCGTGTTTCTAAACACGTCTGCATAGTTGGAATATGTGAGACACTTGCTAGACTAAATATGTACTAAATCATAACTTCTTTTCCTTTTCTTTACTTCTGCATGTATGCAAGCTGTCTGTTAAGCTGATTAATGTATTTGTGAGAATCTTGGAACCATAGAAATTATTTGTGTTGCTTTTTATTTTATTTATTTTATTATTTTTTGTTTCTGAATGTTGTGTGTACAACCGCTTTTTTCCCTTAAATGTACACATAGCTAAATTGAGCAAAATCCTTAAAAATTCGAGTTTCTTGTTTATTAGTTACATAATCTGTATTTGGTGTATTACTGATTATATAAATAATTTTACAAGAGTTTTAAATGCGCCTGCGTATAAGGGTAGATAGCCATGTGGAATTTCCTAACTTTTTCTCGCCTTTTTTTTCTTTCCCTAAATTTTTACGCGTCTTTAATGTTCTACATGGTGCAATTTTGGTTCCGTTTCCTTTAGATGTTTGTATAGAAACATCCAAAAGTTATTTATAAAATGTTTGGAATGATTATACTTTATTGGCTATCATGGAGGAATATTAATTAGGATATCTGATTAACACTACAATTAGTGAAACAATGTGTCTCTTAAGTTTACCTATAATTTCTTTTCCCAAAACTAAAAGTAATAAAAAAATCTGTTTTGATCACTTTTCCTTAAATATTCTTCAAAGTCAACATAGACAACTATTTGTATCAGTAAACTTTTAATTGTTTCATTGTATGGACCGTTTTGTTTAACATTGAAATAACTGGTAGCTTGAACATACTGCAATGAAGATGTCTGAGTGTACATGCTAATGGTTTGGTGTGTTACTTGCGGAATAAATGTCAAAAACATATGTTCATAAATGTAGAATTCAGATATTGCACCTATGTAGATATACCTTAAACATCCTTAGGAAACTGTCCATCAAGTTAAACTTTTACTACAAAAATTTGTTTAGGTAACAAGCTACTTCACCTGTGGTCACGTCATATTGCTCGTTGCACGGCTTTATTTTATAAATATTTTTGGTCCGTGATGTTGAGATATCCGGTATAGCACAATTATTGCAACATGTGCACATCTAATGCACCAGTAATAATAACAAATAAATGCTCGGTTCGGCCAATTGCAGATAGCTTCACAACTGCGCGAAATTGCAAGTTAAGACTCCCTCCGTGTACCCACACCCAGCACATCTGCTTGACTACAGTAATAGGGCTGGCATGCAGTAAAAATTACAGTATGGCGTCAAGATACCAGTTACTATATGTGAATTTTTGGACCTTAGCCGCCACTTTCTGTGCAGTGATCCTTCATTTGGTTCTGAGAAACAGTGCTTCCTTTAACAGGCCCCCAGGAGCTCATGTTAGTACAGGAAATCGAACCAAGTCCTTTGGCGATTTACCCAATAAAATCGAATGCCCAATAATAATAATAATAATAATAATAATAATAATAATAATAATAATAATAATAATAATAATAATAATAATAATAATAATAATAATAATAATAATAATAATAATAATAATAATAATAATAATAAAACAATAATAATTACAGTAATGATATTCAACAATAATGTTCAACTGCAAAATAATTATATTCGGAAAATAATAAAGACAATTGGGCCCCGGCTGGATGGTACTGTATAAACCTATTCTGGGGTTCAGGCCATACCAGGCCTAGCCGATCCTAATAATTTCGGCCCGTGTAGCCCTCTACATAAGTATCTTACCAAACTAAGACCCGGGACCCGAACCCAGTACGCGAGCTGCATTTGTTTGACCCGTCTACATACTTCAAAACATATAAATAAAAAAACTATACACTTGTATTAGATGATTTATTCATGGATTTCGAAGATCCAACCAAACTAAGGGGTCAGATCTTTATTTCATATATCACTTTAGGACAAATGTGAGGAAACTACTTAGTGAGGTGTGTGTGTGTGTATGTGTGTGTGTGTGTGTGTGTGTGTGTGTGTGTGTGTGCGTGTGTGTGTGTGTGTGTAAATTGTCTGCATTGTCATGAGACTGAATGAAAGACTGATCATTTGTTAAGTATTTAATTACATCAGTTATTAACAGTGTGGCCCGGCGGCTATGGTACAAGGTTGTCTGGAGGTCAGCGCGGGTAGCCGGAACATAAACATACAGGCAGCCAATCGCCAGATAAATAGAATCTTCTGGTAGTTTTTCCCTCTCGAACATTCTGGAACTGTGGAAATTTCCAACTGCTGTACAAGCGAGTTCTCTCGCAAAGTAAGTTAGTTTGTCAGAGTTAGTGAATGAACAAATCAGCGAGGAAGTTTTGTTGCGACGAGAAATGCGCTTGTCCGAGCGAGTTTGTGATGACTGTGGTGATGTGTATTGAGTACTTTTACTGCAAGGGATCGGAGCTGTTTTATATTGGACTCGCCCCGAGTGATCCGTTTGGAAGAAGGGGCTGTGTGCCATGGCACCACCTTAAAATGGAGAGGAAATACGTATTTTAAATTGTATACCTACTCCGAATGCACCGAGGGTTACTATTCATGGCCGCCGCAATGAAATGTCTTACCTTAAAAAAAAAAAAAAATAAAAAAAAAGAAAGAAAAACAAGCTCAAGGAAACAACTACAAGTTGCAAGTGTGCAACACTTATATTACCATTCTATGGATCCGTGCTGCTTCATGTTGGCTCGAATTTACAGTGCTCTAGACGTTAAGTCTGGACTCTTGCGGGGTTTGAAGAGACAAGGGAATACCTCAAATCCGTGCCAGCTTGTACTTTCACGAAGTAGAAACGGGTACTGTAAAGTAGCTCTCAAACTAACGCCGTTGTGCAACCGCGACCGAAGGCTAGTTATAATCATTGTCAGAGAAAGGTGTGATAGGTTTAGTTCACGCGTGTGGAAACAAAATTTTACGGTTGCTCGATATTTGTTTGAGAAAATAGACGGCTAAGTTTACGTGTCCGATGGATGTGATTAATTCCGCGTTGTCATTGTAGGTGGCGCTTAGTGCTAGTCTATGTGCAGAGAAAAAAGGTCGCTACTGCTGATGATGGGGTGCCTATTGCACCATATAACTGTGCATTATTTCAACAATTTCGCCCACCGTCGGATGTTCCCTACTCGGTTGTTAGGATGCTAATCATCTAAAAAAATTGGCGGAACATTGAACTAGGTTATTAAATGACAGTGAAAACTGAGTGAACTGACAATTTAAAAACTAGACCGTCACACTATGCAAGTGTGTATTATTTTAGTTCAGTAAATGTTTATATAATAAAGGATACTCTTCAATAAACACTAAATTAAGCTCCTAAAATCGGCATAATATCTACTAGATATTAGAGAGAGATGGGAATCTGATATTCTAGTCCTATTTTAACGTTTTATGTACTTCATTTGAGAAAAAAAAATTTCGCCAATGTACAATGTGGAGGAAAACATTGTCAAAATACGAGCGCTAAGACGAGTATATTTATTTCTGGGAGCAAGGTTAAATACCTCAGTTTTAAACGCTCTGTACAAATACTTTTAGACAGTGACATGACTCCGATACAATCGCGGCAAGTGAAGGGGTGTGTCGGTAGGTCCACATGGCGCACAGGGAGAGTGAACCAAGCTCGGCTCATGAGCCTCTGTTTGGACATACCTACATAAACCGTTTGAGGATCGTTGTAAAAAGCAATGGATGGAGGAAATCGTTTTGCTGTTACAAATTAGACTTTTATTTAGACTGCAGCCGTTGACGACCGTTTGTGCACGTTTTATCACATGGAGGAATAATTATATACGGAGATAACACACATTTGTAGGAATCAAGACGGTTAACCCTTATGCAGAGGGTTGTTTCAAGCAAGATAAGGTGCTATTGCAAAGGTTAGAATCACCCACTCGGAACATCTACACTAAGGAATGCGGGCATCAGTAATAACATCCACAAAAACGGTGTTCCTTTAGTGGTTTGAAAGAAACACGCTACCTATTTACCACTGTACGCTGGATGTGTACACTCATATGACTTCTTCTACTCAATCTTGCACAAACTATTTTTAAAAGGTTTATTCTTATGCCTAATTCATTTCAATCCGAATACACTATATAGAAATTGTTTTATCTTAGGTATATTTTCTTATAGATACAATGACAATAGGAAGAGAAGGCTTAAGTGATAGTCAATCTTCTAAAGGTGGTAGCTAGGTGAAGCCTGAAATTCCGTTCTCTTTGCATGTCCGGGACGTATGTACAAAAAACGAGTAACAAGGTTCCATCTGAGAAAATCATAAGCATTAGAAAATTCAGACATAGTTCACCGACGAAAAAAAAAAATAATAAAAAAAAAAATGTATTTGACATAAACGAGATCTACATGTTTTGATCAGTAACACTTTATCCGTCTCTTGGAGTTTACCAGCAAAAGTCATCCAAAATGAAAAGGACTTCTGAGGGCATTCTCAGAAAATTCAAGATATACCTGTTTCATTCGTCATAAAATATTTTAAACATATGACATTTTAATCAAAATCATTAGAGCCATTTTTGATAAACATCTATTTTTTTTAAAAAAAGATGTTCCTTTTATTGGGTAGTCTGGGGTGGTGCATTTTCTTGAAAATTTTCGTTTTCCTTCTTGAAAGATGCTAAACTTAATGGCGAAGGCTAGTATTTAACCGACTTTTAGGTTTTGAGTTATGCTGCACACACACACACACACACACACACACACACACACACACACACACACACACACACACACACACACACACACACACACACGCACGCACGCACGCACACACACACACACACACACACACACACACACACACACAAATTTGGAACTTTTTCTAAAAAATCTTATGTGTTGCACTCACATGACATTCTCTACTCTTGTACTAACCATTCTTACAAATTCTTATTCCTGTATCTTCTTCGTGTTAGTTGAGATAGCATTTGTACAAATTATCTTATTGCTTATTTCCTTGTGGGTGCAAGGGGAATATTAGAACACAGTAGGCTCTGAGCTATAGTAAAATATTTTAAAACTTTGAGATCTCGTTCTCTATGCACGCTTAACATATAAACAAATAAAGAACGATGTTCCATTTCACGAAAGTTTTTGTCTTCCGAAACCCACACACATAACTAGGAATATCTCCGAAATGGTTCACCCTGCAAGAAAATTTATTCAGACATAAATTGTGTATTTTAGGAAGATCTATTTTTTGTATAGTATGATTTGATCTATCTCTAACGGTTTACCAATTATGCAAAAGTCGTCCAGAGTAAATACGACTACAGGGGCTATAGCCTGAAAATTCAAGATATATATTTCATTTGTCATAAAAATATCTCAAGCATATGGCATTTTAATCAAAATCGTTAGAGCCATTTTCAAGAAAATCAAAATTTTCGAAACATTTTCGATGTAAAGGGTAGTTTAGGGTGGGGCTAATTTCTTCAAAATCTTCATGTCCCATCCTTGAAAGACATTAAACTTAAACACCAAATTTGGTTTTTAACCTACTTTTCGTTTTTGAAGTATGCTGTCCAAAGACTGACAGACACATAGATTGACACACACACACACACATACACACACACATTTTTCTAAAAATGCTTTTTTTTGGGTTCAGGGGTCTCAAAATATATTTCCGGTGAAATCTTGGCATCGAATTTTTGGGTGGAATACAATACTTCCTCTACTTTAGTAGAGAAAGTAAAAAATGCTTTTTTTATTCAGGGACCCTCGTAACGTGTATTTTCACTGAAATCTCGATATGGAATTTCTGGATGAAACACAATAGTACTTACTCGAAGTATGTAGTAGAAAAAACAAAAAATAGCTTGAACAAATATTTGATGCCACAAAAATTAAAAGAATAAGTCGTTGACATTTCGCATGCATTATGGCCTAACTTTCACTCTGGCCAACTTTTCGCGCCATTGCCAGCGTGGGTTTCACGGCCAACGAAAAATACCAGTATTTCTAGTGGGCCGTGGTGGGTTTTGAATGGCATGTGATTATGCTAAATTCCCATTGGATTAAGTACCAAATCACATGACTTTTCTCATGTCACACGGGAGTTTCCCTCTTTTCTTCGATATTTCGCCATGCTGCCTGCTGTATCCTACGGTGCGCTGAAATAGCATAAAACATTTTCTCCCCTCGACAAAATACAAAGAGCGTGCTTTGGAATATTGCATCTATACTAAAAGACACTTGTTAAGCTAAGAAACCAGGAACATTTTTACCTAGGCGAATATTACAAACATGAAACATTTACGTTATCCTCTGTTTCAAATGTCATCATCCATTTAATTTCCATTCTATCTTTTCTGTTATACGAGTACTATGGATATGTCAGTGAAAACAGCAAAATATTGCTCATAGCGCTTGGTGCATCTACAAGTAAGTAGTTCCGGAACAACAATTTGCTATGCAATATTGGAAGCACGTGTGCTGCCGCTAACCGCGACAGACCAGCTGTCATGTAAACAACAGCGCTCCTGCTTAGAGGAAGGAGTAGAGTAGGGTGTTTACGTAAACTTTGCTATACCATGCGTATGCTACAAACCAAATAAAGGTATCTGTGTATTAACCAAGACTTATCCGGGTAAACGAGCCGAGACATGCACATTGTATGTAACTTGTTCGTAAATAATTCTATATTATGTTGCGATACAAGGATGGTAAGTGGTTTTTATTGGACCAAGAAAAAGTTTAAAAAGACGAGACGCGGTCGATCTCTTCAGTTTCCGAGGATTAGTAAAAACACTTAACACACGTGTATTGCATACAATTTTTGCTTCAATATGACGTATGAATTACCAACCTTGAAGCATAACATTCATCTTTCTATGGTGTCTTCACGATAGCATATATGAACCATAGCATCCAGTAGCGTATGCTGGGATTGTGACTTGGGCTATAGTCTATACCTAGGCCTACCAGATATGGGCAATAAGAGGTTGTTGATTAACCTTCCGTTGGGCGCGCGCCCTCCCTCCTAGAACACCGCTGGTCACCCGCGCTATGTTTATATTCATCATTTTCAATTCCATTTTCCATCACTCCCATATTTAGCTTTTTTCATTTGTCTCAATCAGCGTGTCGCATTGCTTGCAATATTGCAATACTTGAATTAGTACCTACAGTGTTTCTATCATTAATATTGTTAGTGTTTATATAATTATAAAAGAAAGAGATGAAAGAATTACAATATTTACATGTTCTAAGCTTCAAGTTCCCACAATAAACAGTAATTATTACTCTAAGATAAGCCTGCCACTCATCTCTAAAAAAACAGGAGAGTTCCTTTTTACTTTCTCTACTGGTAAGTAGGGGAAGTATTGTATTCCACTCAAAAATTCGATGTCGAGATTTCACCGGAAATATTTTTGGAGACCCTCTGAATCAAAAAATAGCATTTTTAAAAAAAGTTCCGTGTGCGTGCGTATGTGTGCGTGTGTGTGGCCCGCCTCGGTAGCGTGATGGTTAGCGTGTCTGCCTCGCGTTCAAGAGGTCGCGAGTTCGAATCTCGCTTAGGGTAAGTTATCCGGATAAGGTTTTTCTCCGAGGTTTTCCCTACCCTGAGAAGACGAATATTGGGTAACTTAAAGCTCCATGGACCGCGGGTTCATTTGAACATCATTTCACCCATTTCATTTCATTCATTTGTCCGACATGACACAATGTTGGAGGACGTTAATTTAAAAAAAAAAAAAAAAAATGCGCGCGCGTGTGTGTGTGTGTGTCAGTCTATGGACAGCATAACTCAAAAACGAAAAGTCGATTGAAAACCAAACTTGGTATTTAAGTTTAATGTCTTTCAAGGATGCGACACGAAGATTTTGAAGAAAATAGCCCTACCCTAAGCTACCCTTTACAATGGAAATTTTTCGAAAATTTTGATTTTCTTGAAAATGGCTCTAAATTTTCGATTAAAATGTCATATGTTTAAGATATTTGTATGACAAATGAAATGTATATTTTGAATTTTGTGGCTATAGCCTATGTAGTCCTGTTTACTCTGGATGACTTTTGAATAACTCGTAAACCGTAAGAGATAGACAAAATCTTACTATAAAAAAAATTTAGATCTCACTAAAACACACAATTTATGTCTGAATAAAGTTTTTGTAGAGTAAAGCATTTTGAAGATATTCCTTGTTATTTGTGTCAGTTTCGGAAAACTTAAAACTTTCGTGAAATGGAACGTCGTTGTTCATTTTTTATGTTAAGCGTGCAAAGAGAACGGGATCTCAAAGCTTTAAAAGATTTGACTATCGGACAAAGCCTACTGTATTCTAATATTCCCCTTGTACCTACAAGGAAATAAGCAATAACATAATTTCTGTAAATATTTATCTCAAGTAACATGAAGATATAGGAATAAGAGTTTGTGAGAATATAACAAAAGTAGAGAAAGTCATGTGACTGCAACACATCAGATCTTTTTACTTGTGTGTCCCGCGTCCCGAGAATTTTTGTTGGAACGCGAATAGGTCGCATATTTTGACACCATCTAATGTACCTATTTTATTTATTTACTATGTATTCACAATATGTTAAAGTCTATTGGTTCTATGAGTTTTTGAACAGTTTATGGTGTTTTGTAATTGGTTGATCTGGAGTCACTGACCACTTTTCATGGTTCGCCACTATTTGTTGTCTTAATGTGTCCCTCTGATGTTGAAGTTTTCTACTTCTGTGTAATAGATGGTCAAAAGATAGAACATGTAGCATCATCTACAATCTTGAATCCATGGAAATAGGATTTTAATAGGCTATGCCCTGTTAGTACCATTGTAGCAAGAGAAGCTGTCATAGTAATCTTGTTTTAATCTCTGATGAATCGATGGGAATAAGGTTCTATATGTTTCCGGTTTGAAAGGATAATGAGTAGAGAAAGTAATGTGAATGAACACAACAGATTTCTTTATTCAAGAGGTTTCAAAACAATGTTTAAGCTGCAATATAGGTTTTTTAGACATACATCATTAACTCCAGCTTAGATAAGCGATAAACTATTAATAAACGAATTTCAGTAAAATAAATAATTTTAAAGAGCTAAAAGTGGTTTGTGGGTAATGTCCATCAACTTGGGACAGACAGGTGTAAGGAAAATGAGTCAGAGAACCCAAGAATGGGTTACATCTGCCTTAAATCTTTAAGATCTTGATTCCTAATCTGAGCCCATAAAGATGCACAAAAAATAATAGGAGGCCTGGTTTTCTTCACGTTTGGTTCGGGTAAGGAAAGGCAGTTGTGACATATTTATTGCCAGTAACTAACCTTCTGACATGCGGAGCAGCCCAGGACATATAAAAAATACAAAGGAACAGGGCTACGCGTTCTTTGAATTTCTGACATGTTTGTGGAGTATTTGTTGACCCAGGGTTGCTGTGTCGATTTGTCATCACAGCCCCCAACATCGCTAATGAGTGACTTCATCGCAACTTCCACGTATTGTGTTTCAAAGGAAGGATTTTTCATTCCACAAGCTAGATATTTAATATATACTAATTACATTAACGTTTTTTCTAACCATTTTAATAATAATAATAATAATAATAATAATAATAATAATAATAATAATAATAATAATAATAATAATAATAATAATAATAATAATAATAATAATAATAATAATAATAATAATAATAATAATAATAATAATAATAATAATAATAATAATAATAATAATAATAATAATAATAATAAATTCGTTATGATGACATTAATATAACACATTAAAAAAATTAAAATTGGCTGTCAGGGATGTTTAGGACGCGGTGGTTACGTTCACCGTTCTCGTGCTGAGAGTCTGTGCTTCGATTCCCGACTCTGAGATGGTGATTTTAAGCCTTCTACTCGTATATCCAAGCCTTCACCTTTGATTTGCTTATGTGAAGTATGCACAACGAGGTTCAAAGTTCACGGTAAAAGCTGTAGGTCCCCTCATTTCATCGCCATTCTCATCGGAGTTGAGGGACTCAGCCCTCCACCTTGGAAATGGGTCCAGTCGTTCTGGATGGAATGAGATTACCCCGGTCATAGACCATACGGGAAGCGTTGGAGATAAAGGCAAGTCCGTAGATTAGCCCGCCCTGTTGTGGAGGGGGGGGGGGTAGTGTTTGTCTCACATTCAAGAGCTCCCAGTTCGAATCTGGCTTACAGTGAGTTATGCGATAACATTTTTACCAGGGTTTTTCCGTATCTTCAGCAGTCAGTTGCCGGGTAATGTTAACCTCTGGACGCTGGCTCATTTGGGCATAATTTCACCCATTCATTCATTATCATCTGGGATGTTCTATCAAGTTAAAGGACGTTAAACTCCCCCACCGTTAAAAATGATCCATAGGCTGTCGGGGTGCACGAAGTTAAAGCATCGAAATATCTTGCCCACGATTGCTTATCTGCAATGATGTTAATTCCTTAACTATTGTGCCTATCTTTGCATTTTCTTTATAACGTTAAATTCACGCTCATTTTACATTCTCATTCATACTTCTAGACTCTAGGGATGATGGGAAATAATCCTGCCTAAAGAAAAATTCCCGTCCCTCGGCTGGGAATCGACTCCAAGAATCTTGTATTTGGAAACCAGCATGCTAACCACCAGACCACAGAGTCCTTAAGTTTTGTATATGTAGCATAAGTACTAACATTTTTTGGTAATATATGTGATAAATTTTCTTACAAGAAAAAGTGAGTTAAAGAATAATTAAAACTACCAGATTTTAATTTCTCTACTGCTTACGTATCTTAGGTAGAGGAATTATTTCATTCAATTCACAATTTTGATATCGAGATATATTTGGAAAGATTCTTTGAGACTCAAAAAAAGTCTGAAAAAGGTCAATTTGCGTGTTATTTTGAGAGATAGAAGGGAGAAGAGAGATAGAGAATAATTTAAAAAGTTCATATTCCAGTTCATCTTCCAAGGATGCGACACGGGATTTTAAAGACAACCCCACTTCAAATTACCCTTTGTATGGAATATTTCCTTATTTTTACTTTTCTGAAAAAATGGCTCTTCATAACTTTTATTATTTTCTCTACCACTACCTAGTAGTTACAGAAAGTGTTACATTCCAACCAAAAATTCAACACTGGTTTATTTAAATTTAAACACATATTTGAAGCCACCTGAATTAAAAAAATAATACTCCTGTGTGCAGACTTCTGTGTGTGTGTGTGTGTGTGTGTGTGTGTGTGTGTGTGTGTGTGTGTGTGTGTGTGTGTGTGTGTGTGTGTGTGTGTGTGTGTGTTCATGACATCAGCCAATGTTGAAGTAGGTATTCCTCATTGTTTTGAATTGTTCAACAATCGTTTGTGCTGTTGCTTCTGGTTGTGCCAAGAACACTTTGCGACTAGGTTTAGCTCTTAGTTCTTTCTCAGTTCATTTCCTTCTGAAACTTTTGCACAACAAAGTGCTCTTATCACTGACATTAAAAAACAGTCTACAGTCTTTCGCGATATCACACTTCACAACCGTTTTCTTCTCGTAACCTTGACTCAGTATTCTTTCTTCAATTTCTCTCTCTCTCTCAAACAGCTGCCTTGGACTGTACAGTCACTCAGCACTCATTAAGTACTTCGCTAACTTTCTTTCGGCACGACCGTACTCGCGCTGCTGACACACACACACACATACACACACACACACACACACACACACACACACACACACACACACACACACACACACACACACACACTAAAAACTGACTCCGAAGACTCATGTTTGTAACCAACTCCTTTACTCGTCTCGTCTCCTTATATAGGGAGGATGAGGTAACACGGACTTTTCTTGAACTTCTATAAATGCGCCGGCCGCCAGACACTTCTCGAATAACCTCGGAAAAAACACTTTTGAGTGCCGCGCTCATTATGTTTGTTCGCGTGAGTGAGGACCTTGAGCGCCTTTGATACGCGCCGTGCCCGGTATGTGGTGTGAAGTATCTTGGCCCCGACCGTCCTTTATTGTGCGCCGCGGCCGGCGTCATGGCGTTTTTGGGGGGTTCTTTTTTATTGAGTGCTCTTAAAATTCCCTTTGTTCTAAGGATTTAATGATAGTTTTGTTTAGTAGGACATTTTAAAGGGTGGAAAAAACGTCCTACACATGCATGTCAAGAAATGATCTGCTCTAAACTACTAACAAAACTGGAAAAGAAAGGAAAAAATGATGCAGTTTAGTAGGGAAATTAAAAACAAAAAGATTTACATTTTAAAACGTTAAATAGAAACATACTAAGTGTTTTCAAATATACTTAATCCCCACCCTCCCTCCACACTAGAGAAAAATGAGTACTAAACAGCACTAGGGTAGTTATTACTTTAGTGTGGGTGATAACAAATACCCCTTTCATCGTTATGCTGTAACGTAAGCTCTTAAATTGTTACGGTTGTCAACAATAGAAAAGTTGGGCTCGTAATCGATCTCTCATGGTGAGAACAAATGCGAAAGTATCGCTGGAAGATTGATTCCAGATGTAGCAGTCGTGAGAATCACCAGTCAGTGCACATAAACATCACAATTTGATGAAAGAAACAGCTATTAAGTATGTTTGGGTGGGAGTTTGCAGACACGGAGAAAGAGAGAGAAGAATCACATAATGAGGTTTTGGTGTACTGTTTCAAAGCCATAATTTCTCAATATGTTACTGCAGTGACACGGAAAGAGGGGGGAAACCGACCCAAACATTCATTTCTGTTACGGAACCATTTAGTGACATCTACTGCAGGCTTGCTATGGGAACGATGTGCTAACTACCGAGAACGATGTTCAGCTGTTTTTTGTTGACTTGAGAAAGGACGGAAGAACGTTCGAGTTGAGAGGGTGTGGGTATTTAGATATGCCAGTTACTTTATAGTGTTAACAAAAGGTGTTAAGGCAAGAAACAGTTGTTTACCATGCTTTATGATGAAATGTGATTGCATGTTGGACCAGAAACAATGTAGGGGAAGAGGGTAAAAGTATGATGTTACATTCACGCTACTTTCTCGACCCATTCTCTAACAGTACTCTTACAAAAGCTTATTTTTCCATATACTTCTTGTTAATCGAGATAAACATACGTACTAACGACCACTCATCATCATCATCATCATCATCATCATCATCATCATCGTCGTCGTCGTCATCATCATCATCATCATCATCATCATCATCTTCATATCTTGAGGCTATTGACCCCCAGTGGAAATTTATGACACGATCTCTCCAGCGTTGTTTAGATCTTCCAATACTTCTATGACCTAACGCTATATATAGTTTAACATCTTTTTGGAAATATACCGTCGTTCATTCTTATGGTGAAACCAATTGCATTTATTTGCCTTTATCTTATCATTTTTACCACAGATATGTTGACATTTTCCATACTTCCTAAATATTTAACACAGCTCACGTATTAAATTATTTGTATTCCAATGACAATTTTCATTCTCTTGTGGTAAGACCTAAGAAAAGCCACATATTTTGTTTTTACTTGATATTTTTGTGTTGCAGTCTTCTATTATTTTACACACTTCATGAGTTGCGTTTTGCAATGATTTTCTGAAGAGGCTATTATAAATTGACTATCTGCAAATAATATACAATTCAGTTTCATTTTGTCTATAATAAAATTTTCATATAAAACATTTCGCCATTTTCTTATGGCATCATCCAAATATGATTATATTATAAATGATTTAACTACATATTTGTTTGAAGGTACAAAGTAAATCTTCGGCGGATGTTGTTTCGTTTTCTGGGGTGTCTTGATGCATGAGCTTGACCGCTAACCTGGGCACTCATCCAGATTTCCCCTTAGATTTTAACTCCTTCAAAGACGTATTCTGTACTACCTGATAAGGTATGACTAAGAATCGTGATAAGAGATATGTGTGACAAACGGAATTCACTCACTTTACCTCTTTCTGTTATAGCCAATGCGATGTAGAGCGTATTGGCTATAACGTTTCACGCCATTCTGTACATTTGTTGTGGTTATTGGCGTCACTGTTTACTGAAACAAGTGGCAAATCCTTGCACCGTGACCTAAAGCAACCAATGAAATGGCGGCTTCGTACAACGATCAATAATGCGACATAGGCGCGAGGTGCAGTGAGATTTTCTATGGCGCTCTTTGTACAACGGGAATATAGCATTACAGTGGACTTGCGATAGTCAAATCTTTTAAGAGCGGGTCGCTATGTGATGGCTTTGAAATTCTGTTCTTTGCATGAGTAGGAGAAGAAAAAAACTGATGTGCTGCACCTATATGACATTCTCCACTAGCTTTTGCACAAACTATTCTTTTTTATGGTCTTCTTTATAGTCGCTTTAACTTAAAATCATATCACGAATTAACAATTGTTTGTATGTTTAACAATGGAATTAAAATAGAACATTACATATTGTTATACATACTGATTTTCCTGAAGAACTGAGTTAACTTCAGGCAATCGAGTGAGGTGTTAAGCGTTGATTCAACTTCACTAGATATTTTCTATTGCTGTCACCATCGGTTGAAGAGCTGATCCTCGGTGATATGATTGAGGGTCGTTATACTTTACACTGTTGGCAGATCGGTGTTTGGTCTTGTATAGAAAATAGCTATGGGCGGGCAATTGTGGAATGCCCCAGTCTTAATCGGAATATTAAAACTGTTCCCGTCTTCATAGATTTTTCATATATTGCAATTTACTTTGCGAAGTGTCAAACCATCTTGTCCTGCACTCTTGAAGTAAGCCTTTTTTACTTTGTCTACTAAGTATAGTAAAGTAGATAGTAGAGGAAGTATTGTATTCCACCCAAAAATTCGATGTCAAGATTTCACCGGAAATATATGTTTTGAGACCTCCTGAATAAAAAAAAAAAAGCATTTTTAGAAAAAGGTCTGTGTGTGTGTGTGTGTGTGTGTGTGTGTGTGTGTGTGTGTGTGTGTGTTTGTATGTGTGTGTGTGTCTTGTGTCGGTCTGTGGACAACATAACTCAAAAACGAAAAATGGGTTAAAAACTAAAGTTTAATGTTTGTTTAAGTTTAATGTCTTTAAAGGATGCAACACGAAGATTTTGAAGAAAACTGCTTCACCCTAACCTACCCTTCACATGGAAAATGTTTAGAAAATTTTGATTTTCTTGAAAATGACTCTAACAATTTTGATTAAAATGCCATATGCTTGAGAGTTTTTTTATGAAAAATGAAATGTATATCTTGAATTTTCTAGCTAGTAGTGGTATTTATTCTGGATGACTTTTGCATAACTGGTAAACCGTAAGAGATAGACCAAATCTTACTATACAAATGATGTAGAATCTACATTGTAGATCTTTATAAAATACACAGTTTATGTCTGAATAAATTTTATTTGCAGAGTGAATCATTTGGAGAACTTATACTTCTGTCAAATGGAACATCATTATTAAGTTTTTATGTTAACCGTGCAAAGACAACGAAATTTGAAAGCATTAGAAGATTTGACTATCGCCCAAAGCCTACTGTATTCCCGTATTCCCCTTGTACCTACAAGGAAATAAGCAATAAGATAATTTCTGCAAACGTTAACTCAACTAACACGAAGAAGATATAGGAATAAGAGTTTGTAAGAATGGTTAATACAAGAGTAGGGAAAGTCATGTGAGTGCAACACATCAGATTTTTAACAGTGTGATGTCACGCACGGTGTAGAAACTGCTCGGTCGCTTAAGGAGATTTGTATAGCTTGTTTTGTGGCCCGGTCGGCCGATTCATTACCCTTTATTCCGGAAGGTTCCCACATTAACTTTACATTTTTACCGTCATTGTTAACTATATGAAGGAGTAGCTGGGTTTCCTTTACGAGATTGTTGGATGATGATATATTAATAATTGCAAGCAGTCATCTTTCTGAGTTGGAAAAGATCAAGAATGACTTTAGGGAATCGGTTTCTGGGATGTACAACACAGCTTGTTTAATTGCGTAGAGTTGTTCTTAAAATCTTATTCTTATATGATGTGTTAATCAAGCATGCCTCGTTTACGCGTTTTTTGTGTAATACGAAGATGCAGAATTCTCGTGGGTTACATCATAACTGCTAATAGTGGTATAACACTAACTGGAGTGTGGTTGTATGCCAGCGTTTGACAAACAGCTGAGTGTTGTTCTAGGAGACACGTTCCTTCAAGTAAAACCTCTATGTTGTCCGGGTTAACATATCCACCAGGAACTTCCCATTACGGGTGTGACTTAACAAGGCTGTGTAACACGCTCGACCTTGGTAGTGCTGCCAACCTCTGGGCCACACTTTGTCACATTGGATGGAAATAGCGATAGCTTTTTGCAGTATCGCATAATTTTCTTCCTTTTCTTTAAAACTTTTCGCCCAACCATTTTTTATCGTCCTGTATCATGTTCCAGCTAATTTATAATTCCTAGCCGACTGCCTCTGTGGTCTAGTGGTTAGTATGCTAACCTCCAAATCTGGAGGTACCGGGTTCGATTCCCGGCAGAGGGTGCGAAGTTTCCTTTCCTCATTCTGCCCAAAGTATGGAAGTATGAAAGAGAGTTAGAGAGAGAGAGAGAGAGGAGGGGAGGGGAGAATTTAAAGGCAACCCAGATACCGGGAGAGCAAAAAAACCTCCGAAGGGTCTGCGCGGTGTTTTGCCTGTCCGCTTCCTCGGCGCTTGTTGCCGTCTGCCACTATCGTAGATAAGCGCGGATGAAACTATACAAGTTTAAAACTAGGTACTTTTAAAGGCTTTATTTACCAACTTTATGAAAGGAAATGCTGAAACTGCCCACCATTGTTGTCCATACATTTTTGGCACCTCTTTAGGAAACTATGCATCACTCGCCGTAGTTCACGTTGAGAAATGCTGGCATTGCGTTGAGAAATGTTTCACTTCCACCCTGTAAACCCTTCGAGTATATCGCCTAATAAGTATGGTTTAGTGTTAACACTTTCTTTATCGGGTCTTTGGCGTGGAGAAGAAAGAATAAACGTAAAATTTTCCATCCTCTGAGGTAATGTATAGTTTACGGTGTATATAATGTTATCCTGTGTAACAATAGGAATGCTTTAAGTTGTTCAAATGAAATAATTTATTTTGTGCCACATGTTATAAAAGTTTCCCAAAGATACATTACGAAAGGTAAATTGTTGGTGCTGTTCTGTGTGCATTTTTCTTTTCAGCCCGTTTATTTCAGCTCCTTAAATTTTCTGTCAGATTATAATGCTACATTGTATTTTTGTCGTGTTTTTGTTGTTTTATGTGTGTTCAAATGTCTTAGATGTAAGTAGAGAGATGGCTGTTTATGGAAACTAATAAGAATATTCTTTGCAGTGAGAACCAGCGTTACTAAATCTGATATTACTTGTAAGCATGTCAAAGTTTGTCAGTTTGTAAGAAGTTATCAGGTTTTTACGGGTGCTCTAGAAGTAAAAGTAAACAGGTATTTCTGGCTTTTGATGATAACGCCAGTAAATAATTTGCATACAGTCACGTCATTTGTTCTGTGTAAATAAAGTACCTTCACAAAGCGAAAATTCAGGCCAAAAATTGCATTTCACCATTAAGATAACTTAAAAAGTTTAAGGTGGATTAAACCATTATTATTATTATTATTATTATTATTATTATTATTATTATTATTATTATTATTATTATTATTATTATGATTATGATGATGATGATTATTATGATTATGATGATGATGATGATGATTATTATTATTATTATTATTATTATTATTATTATTATTATTATTATTATTATTATTATTATTATTATTATTATTGTTATTATTATTATTATTATTATTATTATTATTATTATTATTATTATTATTATTATTATTATTATTATTATTATTATTATTATTATTATTGCTGTTTTCACAAAACCCTAGAAATATGCATAAACGTTGCATTTGTGAATTTATTTGCGTTTTTATTAGTTACATGATTGGAGATACTTAAGTGTAAATTATTTGGGTATTAAAGAGATAATGAGATGGACTATAATTTTTTCCTGTTTTCAATGTAAGTTCATGTATACCAAGATACAGTGTTTCTGAAACGTTCATAGCCTCCTGGTGAAACTGCTTTTTAGTCCCATGTCCTTCCAACCTCTTCGGGACAATGAGGCTTAGCCAATATTAAGTAACTTTAAACACCTTCTAGGCATTTTAATTACGACCAGTTGTAACACACTAGGTCCTTAAATATGTGTGAGATTAATTTGCATTTACCTATAGTTAGCAAATATGAAAATCTTTGTACCAAATACCTTCCATTGTATACATTTATTTTCCAATAATGATTAAATAAGAACTTCTTAAATCACGCCTATTTGATTATACACAAAATGCATTCCTTTAAAAGCATTTTTACATACTTTTAAAGGCGTGGACGTGCAAAACGATTCCATTTATGTATAATCAGTGTTTCAAAAGAATATCTAGAAATGTGCTTAAAAGCGTACAATATATCAACGATTTAATTTATTTTGAGCCGAATGGATGCACGCTTTTGTTTCCTTTAGTGGGACCAGAAAGTGGAATCAAACCAATTAGACATTTCTGGTGTGTTTTAACATTCGGTAATAGGATAGACAGATAGTGGATGAGTAAAATGATGCTCAAATAAGCCCGAGGCGTGTAGAGCAGCTTAGAATTAAGTGACATTCGTCCAGTGTTTTGAGGAACCCGGTTGAAAACATCCAGTAACTCACCCTGAGATTGGAAGGCTGGCCCTCTTTAATGCGAGATATATATATATTTTGATGAAAATGAATCAGTGGTTCTTCTCGAAACGGAAAGTGCCCGTGAAATGCCTACATCTCTTTCGTGTAAGGTCTACTCGAATGTTTTCATACACCGAACCCCAGTGCATCGTATTTTCATTGTTGAGCTATGTACCATGTATGGTTCAGTCGATATTAATATTGTAAAGAAGGAACATGTTTATGTGTGGGGGAGGTGGGAGTTAGTCGTTTTTTCTGTTGGACATGGGGCTATAAAATGTACTTCAATTTCATTTCATAAATTACTGAAACATTAAAAAGGACTTATAAAGTCCTTGTAATGCAGATGCACATATTTTGATAGTTAATGCCTTAATATGTCCTTCTCCTCTTGTACGTGTTAGTTTTCTTTCCTCTTCGTCTTACAGTTTTCCCACAAGCCAATCACATAATTTGCTACCTAATAGTTTTTTTATGGTCGTAACTGCGCTTGCAAACAACGCCTGTCAATATAGACTATCCGTTTTGCTTCCACGTGCTTACATCTCAATGCATTATCTGCTGGCCGCCACCACCACCACCACCACCACCACCATCGCCGCCGCCGCCATCACCATCACCACCACCACCATCACCACCACCGCCACCACCACCACCATCACCACCACCACCACCACCATCACCATCACCACCACTACCACCACCATCACCACCACCACCATCACCGCCGCCGCCGCCGCCACCACCACCACCACATCTTGGTTTTCTTCAGGAATGGAATATTTTCTCCAAAACTTTAACGGTTACATACTTATGTAAAACAATGTGTTGAATTTACTTTTAATGCTTAGGAATGCTCAGAATAGTATATTATTTTATCTACTTTTAGAAGTTTAATTTTAACTCATTTTTCTCAGAGAGAGATTGAAATACCCTAAGCAGCTCAATATGAAATGTGACGGAAGAATGGCTGCCTATATGCTGGTATTAGTCATTTACTTACACTGAACTGCATTTCACACAGAAATATGCATGCTTCCTGGGTTAGAGAATTCCAGATAAATAGCATACTTCCTGGCCTTCTTGTTCTGCGTGCTGTGACTTCATGAGAAACCATTAGCCATGTTTTAGAAGGTAGTTTTTAAATTAAAGAGCTAGACAATATGTTTATAGTGAATGTTTCCATAAAGAGCCATCTCTGAATATGATGTTAATATTAGGATATTTTGACTGATGTGTTGATGGTGCGCAGTCAGTGAGACGTCTGCGGAGTACTTCTCGGAGGGAAGAGAGTGTGTTAACTGCGGCGCCATCTCCACCCCGCTGTGGCGTCGGGATGGGACTGGCCACTACCTCTGTAATGCCTGCGGTCTGTACAACAAGATGAATGGCATGAACAGGCCCCTCGTCAAACAGCCGCGGCGGCTGGTAAGGCCCACTTCACGGCACCATGTTGAAGTATTCGAATCCTGCTCCATTACCAGTTAATCGAAGGTTTCCTGTTAGTGAATTTACACTGGCCGCCACTGCTCTACAACTGTGTAAAGAAATATTAACACAATTCCACATTGTCAGAACTATCAAATTATAATGCATTTAAAATTAAAATGAAATTACTCTAGAAAATACATTTCATTGTAAGAAGGGATTGCTTTGAATAACAAATATGGCATAAAGGCTCTTGAATATATTTCAAAATGCTTTTCCTTCCCAATCCAAAATAGCTTTTTGCTATTTTGGGAACTCTTTTTTAAGTTCTGCGGAGAACTTATTTGATTAGCTTTGACCATCTGTGAGACAACCCATGAACGACTTGCTTAAGGAATTAAAATGGTATATTTATAAGTCTGAACAAAATTTATTGACGTGTCTGGCTGAAATCTATAGAAAAATGTTCCTGTGGAAAAATTTGTGAAAATCATATTATTTTAAGGTACCTATCTCCAAGAAGAATATAGGTATACCTATCATGCGTCTTTGATAGTCGATTTCCAGTTGTTTAAAGTAGGCACGGCAGCCCTTACTATGTCAAGGTCTACCCCCCGGCCGTTGCGTCCCCCACCTCTGTCCACTACAGGCGTTACACGAATGGGGTCCAGTACTGCGGCCTTCGCGAGCAGGGACCGCTTCTTCACTTCAAAGACTGGAGACAATAAATAATTTCTCAAAGAATTTCGCTGATGAGAGTCATTCATTTGCATTAGAAAGACTGGACACAAATAATTTGTCAAGGAAGAGTTCCGTTGATGAGAATTTTCAACTGCCTTATAAAGACTAGAGAAAATAAATAATTTGTCAAAGAAGAATTACATTGATGAGAATCAATTCCATTACAAAGACTGGAGACAATAAATACTCTGTCAAAGAAGAGTTCCATTGATGAGAATCAACAACTGAATTACGAAGACATGAGACAATAAATAATTTGTCAAAGAAGAATTCCATTGATGAGAATCAACAACTGCATTATAATGACTGGAGACAAATGAGGGGCGGGAGATTGTTAAGTTGAAGAAGTAGCTCACAGTAGTTCAAACTATGTACGTAATCTGTGGAGTGAGTCCACGAAAGTATCAGAGCTACCAACCCGACCGCCGGCCTCACGCCCACAAGCGCAGGCAAAATAGGCGATAATCCAACAAATGGAGGGAGTTGGAGTGATTGGCACCAGGAGTCCCACAACCGGAATGTAGGTTTTCGTGATCCACAGATCACCTCCAGTTATATTACTTCTTAATGCCGAATAGGCTCGAATACGGATCTAAACCTAGATAAACTAACATTCCGCTTGTGCACCTTAGAATAGCGTAACGAATGGGAGAGGAGTGTTTTCCTTCATTGCAGAGGGAGGGAGTGAGAGAGAGAGAGACAGAGACAGAGAGAGATCTAGGAGTACACTGAAAGTACGTGATCACTTTTCTCGTCTTCTTTATAACAAGTGGATGAGAATGTTTGTGTTGAGTTCCTAAAGGTGGATGCAAGTACATCAATGCGTTTGCGGGAATACTATAACTTTTGCTATACCGCTCGCAAAAGTTAAAGGCATGTGAACGCTGGCCAATGCTCAAGCAGAGCGCTGTTGCCAAGCGTAGTGCGTCTACCGGCAGACGGTCTGTACATAAGGTTGTGTGAGATGCATGCACCACATTCGGCAGCACTGGTAGGAGGGGCAAGCGTAGGCTTCGCTGGAGTCCGCAGTACGCCCCGGCTCCATATGCCTTTAAGTTTTGCGAAGATTATAGTGGTTTTTAATTCCAAAGTTACGAGTAGCTCTTTCGTATTCTTCCAACGCAATTTTAAACATGATCTTAGTTTTAACATCATGCAAGAAAACGTAAGGATTCTTGCTGCTGAGCTTGGGCGAGTGAGCAAGAACATTTTTACGAGATATGTTGCCTATTTGAGAGCAGAAAGTTAACATTTCCAGCATCTACAATAAGATAAGGATGTTAGTGCGCCTTGAGGGCAGTATTTTGCCAGCGACTGCCGGTTCTCTCGCGCAGTAAAAAGAGGCCAAGGAACGCAATACCGTATGTAATAAGGATCCTGTAGTACGATACATTTGGAAGTATGATTGCTTTATACAAGGCTCAGTGCTGCCAAACTCTAAGGAACAAATTTCGGGAGACGAAGAAAAACATCGGAAAACTGGAAGAAAAATCTGTAATATTTGGAACCTCTTTTTCAATATTGACAAAAAGCAACTTAGATAATTATGAAACTGTATTTTTAAATATCCGAGCTGTTGTAGATTGTGCTGCAAACGTACTATTATGGTGACTTCTCCAAGCATCAGCATCTAGTAGCAATGTGTGCACTTCTCCAGACAGAACTGAGCATTGTTGATTTATATACTGAATGAAAGCGACTGAGTGCAATTGATGGTATGCAACAGAAGCTCGGTGATGTTTAAAATAAAGCGCCCTTTATGCATTATTGACAAGGGAAGGAAATACCGAAAGGTGAAGATCTTTCCACACAACCACGTTGAAAGTTATTTAGCAAGTTAAACTTGTCACTGTCCAGATCACTTAACCTTATTCATTCATTGTTGACGACAGTGCTTTGTCGAGCATAGAATATCATAAAACAATAAAAACGATTTGTAGCTATCTGATGTTTATTCTGTAACAAAGATTAAAACAAAAATGTTACAAAAATCGGTAAAACGTAATATATTTTAGTACCTAGATCTGCAGCTAATATGCGATTAGTGTTGATCTAACGAAAAAGCTGTTTGAATTGGCAGCAGTGGTGGGCCTCCTGAGTCTTCTACTGTCTGCCCACCAGCAGAAGGCATGCTGGACGAATCTGCTACGCAACATTCTCTAGTCCCTATAATGTTAGTGCAGGCTAGTGATTCACGTATCAGTTTTGCCAACTAGTGTTAGCCAAAAATAGCAAAATCAAAATAAATTTAATAATATTTAATAATTATAACATGAATATTTACTTCCATAATCAGAAGAAAGACAGTTTAGCTTCCACCTGCTCCTCAAGAATCTCCACAGAAAATGACATTGAAGTTTGCATTGGATGTTGACAGAGATGTGTGCACGCTTACATTGGATCAATTTTACGCCCCACGTTTTGCGGCATTTCGAACGAGTGAATTCTTAACAGTATTTCTGGAATACAACATAACTAGCTGCCACAGTTGGAGCATTTAATCTGATTCTTTAGTTGACAATGTTCAACTGACTTTCTTCTTCCGCATTACGTTGTGGAAAAGAGGGAATTGCGATAGTCAAATCTACCGGTTTTTTAAACGGGTTTGATGCCACCGCAGTTTTGTAAGTCTACTTGTAGTATCCAGAACTCCCTTGCGCTGGAGATGTTTTGGCATTTTGTAATTCACTTAAGAAGGAATTCAACTGTAATCCTTCTCAAGAAAAATAATCTTACAGTATTTATTTTGTTTGATATTTCAGAACCCAATTCCTTAGCCAGCAAATGTTTCAAGCCAAAAATTTGAATCCTCCAGAACTATCTCTAAACACCACTATTCGTTGTCTTTGAAATTCTATTGCTACATGACTTTAAAAAACACATTTCGTAGTAAACAAATTGACTGCATGAGCAGATTAACAGCTCAAGCCCCCTCTCATACTTAAGACCTACCTCGCCTTCTTCTGGTAGGTGGACAGCACTCGAATTAAAAGAATCTAGACCAGTGCTGTCCAACTTTCTCATGTGCTCGGGCACATTTAACTCATGCCTAAGGAGGCGCGGGCGCCATCACAACCATCGTTAGTGCAAGTACCTTCTTTTGAGAAGAAAAAGGGAAACCACTGGTTAGGGAAGTAATGAATACAGCTATAGTTGTACAAAAACATACTTCGTGGATGTGTACTGGGAAGATATTTGGAAGGAAATAGTTCTGTCTTGAAACTTGAATTAATATTAGAAATCCATGGAGTAAAAATTCACTTATGGAGGGCGCCAGAAAAATGCATCGCATCACGGACGCCACGTTGGACAGCGGTGGTGTAAACCGTTGAAACGAACATCTCCATTAATAACAACGTCACCATGCACATAACGTGCGGAATAAACCGCTATAAAGATGTACGTCTTTGGTATCACCTACAGAAGACAGCAACGTTTCACTCAAAATGTGTTACGTCAAATTCCCAATCAATCCTGATCCGTTACACAGAAGATTACGTCTGTACCCCACTTCTGAGACCACTTCATGTCTGTCAGTGGATAATCACGTGACATGTGGCTTTAAGTATCGTTAACTATAATGTAAGGGAATTATACAATAAATACAGATGTCCCATATAAAGTGTTACAGGTGGGTAAGTATCTCTTAAATGAACAGAAAAAAAATTGTAAGAATTCCAAATCTTACGGGAGCAGGGGGCATTCCAAATTGTGCTATGGGGCCCATGGGACCCAAGCTCTGAATCTTAAACGAAACCATAGTGATGTTTTTGTATATTCTGGTTTCCCACAGTAAACTAAGCAACTTGTATCAAAACTGCTTTTTTCTAAAATGAATTGTTAAGCTGTTATAGGATGTTTTCATTAAAAAAATCTCTCTCATGAACTCTGCCTGAAAATAAAGTATCAAATGAAAGAAATAGACATACCTAATATGCATTATTGGGCATCTGAAAACCCAAGTGAACGAGAACTGTGCCCTTCAGTATTGTTGGTCCCTGAGTGTTTGGTGTGGAATTCTTGATAACCTTTTCATTGGCCCTTCTTTGAAGACACTATTCATTACATGTGAAACATAATTTTCTCAACTATGAATTACCTCCCTTATTGGAAAACGTGTCCTTCAGTGTGAGGAGAGAAATCTGGTATCAGCAGGATGGTGCACTGCCACATCTTGCAATATGCACACGCCAACTTTTAAATGAGAAATGTGGTGGATTGGACGTGCTGGACCTATCATCTGGCCTTCTCGTTCACCCAACTTAATACCCTTGGGTTACTGTTTATGGGGACACATAAAAACAAAGTCATGTTTAAGCCTTCAGAGAAGTAAGGACCGACGAGGTTATCAATTCCCACCAAACATTCAGCGATCAACAATGCTTAAAAGGCACAGTTCTAATTCATTTGGGGTTTTCAGATGCCCAATAATGCATATTATGTCTATTTACTTGTTTTTTCATTTGACACTTATATTTTCTCGCTCAGTTCATGAGGGGTTTTCAATGAAATCATCCTATAACAGCTGAGCAATTCACTTCAGAAAATAAGTTTTAATAGAAGTTACTTAGCTTATTGTGTGGAACCAGAATATACCAAAAATTCCCATGATTTCATTTAAAATAAGGGGCCACATGGAAGTAATTTGGAATAAACAATTTGGAAGACCCCTAGCTCCTGTAAGATTTGGAATGGTTGACATTTGGCTTTTTCTGTTCGTTTATAAGAGAACATTTACACCTATAACACTTTATATGGACCACCTGTATACCTATTAAAAAGAAAATGACTGTGAATTGCCCACGTGTAAATTCCTGGGTCTCCTGTATTTCATTTAAGTATCCAAATGCCATTGGTGCTTGTTAATGTACCTGAATGTATCGCAGTGGCGGCATGTGTTAAGCAGAATGTATGTCCAGTGGCGGTAGGTGTTAATCTAGCTGAATGTATTTGCAGTGGCGGAAGGTGAATCAACCACATGCAGGTTTGTCTTGTAAGGTATTTCTTTTGGAGCAAATAATTGGATAACGGTGTATGATTCGAATACTTTAACTAATGTTGTGGGAATCCTCCACGACGCCGCCGCCGCCGCTCCCTTGTTACCTTCCTAAGCACTTTGGTGAAGGAAAAGAGTTAACGTAAACAGTAAACATTAATTTAGACTGTAACCCTGTTTTAAGGACACTTCGAAAGTTATTCTGCTTGCAGTTCTGCGCTATCACATGTGAAAGCAGACATTTTTGTTGCATTTAGCGCTATCTAAGAGATGCAAAGCAGCCGCGAATTCTTGAGAATGGTTCTAATAGAGCACTCTGTTGCCTTGTGTACTTTCAGTGGCGGCGGAGTCAGGGGATTACTACAAAACACCATTCTATACGGTTAATGGGATCTCACGCGTTCCATTGGAGGAAAAATCCAGCCGACGTTTGGTAGGTGATCATTTTGTTGTTTGCCAACCATTTGCACGTAGCAGCCCTGTAGTGTGTGTTGTGTTTCTCTTTCATTTCTTTCTCTTCTAACTTTCCATGCATTATTTGCAGAAAATACATGAATACAAAATTAGTAAAATATTTTATTGTTGAAAAAATTATTTGTAGTAGAGCCTACTTTCAAAAGCTAACAAATGCGTAATTTTAGAGGGGCATAGAGGGGCAAAATTAGCAAGGTGAATACGAAAATATTTTCTGTTTTATAAGAAACTAGGTAAAGAGAATGTCAAAGTAACCATTTCGAGCGAAACAAGCCATGCCCCCATTTTATAAATTAGTATTGAAGACAAACAATACAGAGTTATTAAAGAAACACATTCTGCATGTCAATGGATAGAGGAAAACTTGACGTTTTACGGTTTTCGAGGCTGTATGCATTAAATATCCATTTCTTTCAAGGAAAAACTTTTGAATCCATTTCGTGCCACACCAGAACCAAACTTTTATACCATATATAAATTTGCTTGATACAATGCAGCTGCAATTTGCACCTTAAACAAAGTCATTTCTCCCATAATTTTTTTGCGTTCACGCTTTTTCTAGCACAGCTATAAGGCACCAAAGACAACTTTGAAACACGCTGAAGTTCGTTATCCTAGCATCATCTGGAATATGTTTCTGACTTTCATATTTGTGTGAAATATGCTCTTTTTTTTCTTAAATAACCCAGTATTAATGCAAATAAACGTACTTGATCGTTATGTTCATTGCTTAGGTTGCTTTTGCTTTTAATATAACTGAAACTGACATATAACAAATCAAAAAACACGCTTTCAAGCATTATTTTTACTCAAGCCGTAAAAGGGCAATTTCCTTCGCTAACCTTCAAATAAGTAGCATTGCATACACGTAACTATGTAGCATATACCTGTAGTTTTCTAATTCCATTTGTCTGCCATCTCTCGGCCTTCCTTGGAACCATTTGAAACAATATTTAATGGAATATAATCCAATTCCTAAAGCATCATTGGAGTTTAATGATCATCCAGTTATATTATTACAGACATATTCTAGTACATACGAGAAAAAAAAATCAGAAGTTAAAAGTGCCTGCAGCTTTCAAACAGACATACAGATAATCTACTTATATCGAAATTATCACAAGCCCAGAAGGGAATAGAATGTTCAGTATTTACCACATAAAGCATTTTTGACAGTTTATGTTTTCCAAGTTGCATGTCTAAATGCTTCAAGTGCTGAAATAAATTCACAACTTTTAAATAAAAAGTGTCTTTCAATCTACGCCACTAAATTTTTGGAACGAAAAAAATTCTTTACTTCAAACAAAAAATTAACATAATTATTTTAGCTCACGTAAAGCTTGTGTTTTTAACACGAAACAGATTAAATCAACTTCATCTTAAGTTACCCCTGGATGGTTCCGATTTTAATTAAAAGAGATACAATATATCTTGGTTAATAAAATAACCTCACGTTTCAGGATACAAAATAAATTATTTCTGTACTGATATTCCATGCGCAAGACCATCTGGATTTCTTCTTGTACCCCTAAAGAGATGTAGACGTGTGTGAATGATCTAATAGAGCAGTTTAAATAATCTATTTCTATGCAATTTCTGTCGTGTCAGTAGATTCTATGAATTTTGTTGGTTAGTAATTGAAATTATTGTTGGAAGTTTGTCAATGCTTCAGTTTCAAAATTTTTGTTTGGTGAATTACTTATTCAGCTCCAAGAGCTTTTTAATTACGAATCAGTTTAAACTATAATGCCCTAATCTGAAAAGTAGACTGCGGCTTGGCATACAGGGAAATACGTGTATTAGTGATATTGGGGAAACAGATTTTATACAAGCCTCGAGATACCTCGGTTACTGCAAATAATGCATGTGAAAGCATGCACTTTCTTGTAGATCTTCTTTCTTTTCTATTCTAATACTTTCCATGGCAGGAATCTAATCTCTGAAGGAAAAGATATAATAAATTAAAGTTTTTTATTGGTTTTAGAATGCTCTATTTTTATGAAAATTCATTCTTGCGTGTGTCTAAAAATTTTTAATTTCAAGCACTCGGACTGCTCTAAAAGGAAACAAAACTGATGAGTTAAGTTTCATATACTTGTGCATTGAGTTTTTCTCAAATATATGTAAACTGTAGCACATAAAACCAAATGTTTGGAAAGTTGGATTTTCCTTCAGGGAGCGCGTAAGATTTTACCCATTTGCCACATTGTAACTTTTAAGTGCTTTAGCTGTTACTTTCTTGTATTCACTTTTATATATATGTATATTAGATTTAAGTACAGAATATTTGGATGAATATGCTTTGTTAAAGTAAACAAGACAGGACGGAAATGAGGCAACTATTAAAGCTAGTTTTTATAGCCTATAAACTTCTAATTTCATGTGCATGATTGTACAGTAAATTTATTGACTAACTCTTCCTAGCTATGTAAGTGTTTCGGTCATAAAATGGTAATTAAACCACTCATGTGCGATTTACAATATCCTCTCCAAGAGTAGGTAGGTATATTGATAGGCATGATTGCATGATTTCATGTGGGAAAAAAATTACTTATATTGCAGACACAGTTTCTTGTTATTTACTCTACATATTATTCTGCAAGAAATTAGTTGTTTGCAACAATAAGTTCTGTTGCTAAGCTTTATTTTAAGAGGAAACAGCACAGAAGTAGAGGATAACAAATTGGAATGTTGTCTCCATATTGCACTCACTTTACGAATATAGAGCATGCTTTTAGTGTTAAAATTTTTGGACTGTCATAATTTTACACATTATCTCTCACTTAAATAACACCAAGCAGAAAATGAATTGCCTAATTTTTGCACATGCATAACTTATTACCTGTAAAATGTTAATTAGGAAACCATTTTTAAAGTAAGTTAGTGTTTCAAAAACTTATTAGCATTCAAGTGAGTGATTATAAACGTGATAAGGCATCTGCATTTTGTTGGATCCTTTTGCATTAAAAAAATGTGAAATGTTGCACTGACGTAACTACTCTTGTACAAGCTACTCTCTCAAACTCTTATTTCTCTGTCTACAGAAGTAAATCGATATAAACATGTGCAGAAATTATTTTATTACGAATATTTTGTTGGTGTGAGGTGAATATTTAACAAATTATTTTGTTTGTTAAATGCCATCAATTATTAGGATCACATTAGCGAATGCCGGTGTGCCAGAATTTCAACTTGTAGGAGTTATTTTACATGTCAGTAAATATACTGAAATGGGGCTGTGACAAAGTACACTTTAAAACCACCTGTCTGGGCCGGGTTTGAACCCGGACCATGATTACTAGGTCAGTACCTAAACCAACTACATAAGCCTCCCAGAACGACACAACGGGAATATGGGAACACAGAAGGCTTTGAGCGATAGTCAAATCTTTTAAATCTGGTCTCTAGGTGATGGCTTCGAAATTCTGTTCTCTTTGCATGGCCAAGAGATAAAAAAATGAATGAGTTCCCATTTGAGAAAAGTATAACTATTGGAAAATTCAGACAAATAACAAGGAATATCTCCTAGGGATATTCCAAGGTCGTAGGTTCAAACGCGGTCACGACCAATGGTTTTTAAGTGTGCTTTAAAGCAACAACCCATGTCGGTAGATTTATTGGTATGTATAAGAACTCCAGTGAAATTCCGGCGATGCTTATATGTTCCTGGCAATTGACAGTGCGGTCAACAAGCAAAACAATTGCTTTAAAAGGTACTGTCATTATTTCCACTACAAAACGAACGCACTTGAAATTAATGCTATGCATACATATATCACCCTATTAAAATGAATAATGTGGCTGAATGAATCTCTGATGTGCATGTCAGGTCTTGATGCTTTAGAGACATTATTGAATAGTTTCGAATAGTTTACTAAGAATGAATGCAAGTAGTATTCGTGGCCTTAAAGCCTTTGCATGAAGCCACGATATTTTGAAGACTATTACATTATTGTGCTGTTGCAGTCGGCGTCGCGACGCGTGGGCTTGTCATGCTCTAATTGTCGCACCAACACGACGTCTCTATGGCGTCGGAACACGATGGGCGAGCCCGTGTGTAACGCGTGTGGCCTATACTTCAAGCTGCACGGCGTCAACAGACCTCTAGCAATGAAAAAGGATAGCATTCAGGTAAGTAGAGGTATTTACTAATAAATTGAGGTAATGGAACTACGATTCATTTTAAAGTATCATAAGAACCATTAGGGTCTGTCTAAAAGGGAGCGTTACATTATCTCTGTCTCTCTCTTCCTTCCCATATGTTTACAATAGAATCTTTATAGTCTGAGACGGATTATAGCATAGTTGTGCTCTTGACTTATTCTGTTTTGCCAGTATGGTGAAACGCGAAATAAATTACATAGGCATTGATTGTGGTTAGAGATATAAATACTCATTTGCTGAAGTGTATGTTTTCCTATAAAAAAGAATGTACAATGTTTCACCAATTTTCTGCCCATTATCATTTATTTTCATAGTTATAAATTCTAGAATTATCTCATTACATTGATTTTGTTTATTATAGACTATTCCTACAATTTCATACCTACTTCATATTACGTTTCCAGAAATAATTGCATACATATACTCCTGTAGGTAGATCAGCCGGACCGCCCCTCGAGGACCGGCACGCCCTCCATCAGTTACAAGTAAACGACCGGCAAGTCATGGGTACGGAGTACTGACCACTGTACTAACTTACATTAGACTTCCCTGGACCACTTTGGCGGAGGGTGCGCCGGTCCTAGCCCAGTTCGGTGCCGCCGCGGGACGGTCCGACCGATCTACGAACGCACTGTAGAACGGGATATACAAAGCTGAAGTTATATTAAAACCTTACAGCGGCACGCAGTATGTTGGCTTTAAAATTCCTTTCTTTTTGCATATTGCGGTAAATAAAAGAATATTGACTAGCAAACGTAAAGTATTGGAAGCTTCAAACCAATAACAATGGAGGAATGGTAACTTCCAAAAAATATTTATTCGACACAAATGGCGCGTTTTAACCAGTTCTAAATGTTGTATGCAGTATCTGTTATTTTTCATATTTTATCAATTAAACAAAATTATGTAAAATTCATTTTTCGCAGAAAACTCAATGAGAAATATCTTGAACATAATGCATTTTAATAAAACTTTATCATTTTGAGAATATAAAAAATAATGAAACATTGTCCAAGTAAAAGGCAGTTTGAGTTTGGGGCATTTTCTTGAAATTCAGCTGCATTTTTGGAAGATGCTGAACTTGAATTCTAAGTTTGGTATCTACCGAACATTTTAATTTTGAGCCTTTCTCCCTTTCATATAAACCTTTTCCTAAAGTTCTTATTTTGGGGAGGTTCAAGGGTCTCAAGATATGTGCAGAGCTATCAAATAAAGCTGCTACGCTTTTATCGGCACCGCTTGCCTGCTGAGATTGCAGTTCCCCCAATTGGTCACTGAAATTCCGAGAATAGCACAATTAGCGCAGCATTTCTTTGCTACATGAGTTGTATGACTATTCTGCTGACACATTTCAGATAATAATAAAAGTAAACCCCAGCGTAACAGCTCATGAAGGGCCAACGCTTGCCGACCAGCCGCTGCGTCCCCCACCTCTGCCCATACAGGCGTCATCAGTGGGGTGCAGTACTGGAGGGTGGTACTGGTCAGCGTCCTGAGCCCTTCCGGCCAGTAATGCGGCCTTCTCGACCTGGAGCCGCTACTTCTCCATCAAGTAGCTCCTCAGTTGGCCCCCCGGGACCTAAGAAGGCTGAGTGCACCCCGTGCCAGACCTTCCAGGGGGGGAAAAATCCCTACTGGTACCGGGGATCGAACCCGGGTCCTCCACGCCAGAGGCAATTCAAGTAACAACAATAACAACAACAAATATAATAATAATAATAATAATAATAATAATAATAATAATAATAATAATAATAATAATAATAATAATAATAATAATAATAATAATAATAATAATCTCCGTCTCTGTGTCGTAGAACATTTCTGGAACGTTCTAACAGAAGTGCAGTCATAAAGTAGTCAAGAAATTAAAAAAATACGCGATCAAGTTTAGACCGGCAAAAAAAGAAAAGAAAGAAAGAAAGCGACAGGTTTTAACACAGAAAAGATGTCAGTTGTTACAACGTTCGCCACGGAAGTAAAAGACGAAGACAAGTTAAAATACAAGGTGTATAAATTTAATCCCGGAACAAGACAAGAACTACAAAATATTATACAGGAAGAAATAACCAACATATCCGTAGAACAATTGCAACTTATTTTTGGCAATCTATTGAGACTTTGCCTTTGAGCGCGAAGAGAACATTTCCAACATCTTTGGAAAGGTAGGCAATGTAAAGGACATTAAATATTTTAATTTTTGAAAAAATAATAGTTCTAGATGAGCTTATTCGTTTATCCTATTTGTTTCGATGCGCGGAAAATGGTGCCGAGAGAAAAGCGACGCGCAACCGTGACCCATATGACATTAAAAGCGTGGGCGCTCAATAGAACCATATATCCACACCGTAAATTTCGTAGCAAAGAAGTCAACTGGATGAGAAAATTAACTACTCAGCCAATCTATGTATATACATATATTTTTTTTATTTGTTTATTTATAAATGGATGAATGCGTGGATTGATGTACTACTTGGCAAACCATGAGGCGTATCGGAAAAATGTGAAACTACCCAGTTGTTTACGTGAGCGTATCGCACAGACAAGGCGAGGCAGTGTGTGTACACTCTGTTCAGATGCAATCATATCTTCAGGACAGCAACGTCTCATATATCGGCAGGCGCGAGATATCATCTATTTGTGTTTTGGCACTGACTATTGCCAAGTTAGTGTTATTTGGCTCTTCTAATAAACAAGATAAGAAGCGATCGTAGCGCTCAACCAACAAGGTATAGATGTGTTCTGGGCTCGTGACCACCGCGGGGTGAGGTGTGGGGAGAGAGGGGAACCGCTGTCAGATTACGCAGCGAAAGAGCAATACAATAAACATTCATCAGTCACCTGCAGAAAGTCACGTAGCCTACTTGCGCTACGCAGATGCAGAACTAGTTCAGTGCAGAATTGGCACGGCCGCTTGTGTATTAAGATAGGCTGCATGTTATCTTCCCAGCGTTTCTATCTGTTCGCGAGTCGTATTTCATTACGTCACCTATCTGTACGTGTGTGTATGTGAAGTGAACGCATTCCTTTCAGGGTTCATAAGGCCAGAACATAACTATAAATGCGCCTCGTCTCTTTGCTGTGTATTCTGGAACCACTGGAGCAAACCTAGCTCGATAAACATTTTAATCAACGCTGGGCAGTTATGAACATTATATCAAGCTTGTTTATTTACATCCATGTAGCAGATACTACCACTATGAGACGTTGTCCTGAAGATATGATTGCATCTGAAGAGAGTGTACATACTCTGTCTCACCGTGTTTGTGCTACAAGCTCACGTAAACAACTGGGCAGTTTCACATTCTTTCCGATACGCCTCATGGCATTGCCAAGTACTACACCCAGACGTCTTGTGAAATAATACCTACTTATTGCAGAATTAGGATTAGGAACGAAGATAGGCAATTACCCACGAGCAGCCATAAAGTCAAAGGAAACCTATTAGTATCAGTCATTTGTTCATGTGGTGTGGTACTTCCCCATTTTGCTTCACTTTTGGCTCGACAGTCGGCTCAGACGTCAATTACGTGTCAGTACTTGACAATTGAAGAAGCTATTTATTTGAATAGTGCTTTGGTTTGAGAAATACCGCTTGCATTTCAATCTGCCATGTTGCGTAAATATGTAAATGAGTTTGGAAGCAATATTTTTGGTGTAAATGGTAAGATATTGTTTTGCGTGGTATGTGAAAGAATATTTCTGCAAATAAACAATTTGAAGTTGTGTAGCACACAATGCAGCACGTCATAAGGACCAGTGTGTTTTGATCTCGCGAGGAATGAAAGGAACAACATATGGCAAAGAGGTTAATGTTGAAGAAAGAAAATGCCGATCTTGAAATGGCTGGAATTGTATCGACGCTGCTGTCCTCTGCTTTTCTCCTGCAACTCCTTACGTCATGACGCGTCATAGTGCCCAATACCCGCACGGAAGAAAATCAAGCGTGTCGCACCACGAAACTCCGCCACACACAGTTGCAAAATGTTAGCTTTCTTGTGGCTAGGTGGAATACAGTATGACAATTATGTGCTCCATATGTGATCAAAGCAAGAGCTGAATTGACAGTTCTTTATTCCAAATTAATCCCAATTATTCGAATACACCTGACTTGCTCGCTGAAACTATTAAACCCAAGGATAAAGAAATGGACTTCAGCTGGTTCACCGAGTGGGATGGCTCAGGCGGTGACGTCTGTCACTAGCATTCGGGAGGTCGCGGCTTCGATCCCTGTGGCCGACTTTCCTGATCCATGGAGGTTTCCCCAAGTCACCAGGCGAATGCTGGGAAGGATTTTCATATCCTCCGAATTTCCTGGTTCTTCGTTTCGTTACATTAATCAGTTCATTTCATCCATCCCGTTAGGTCTCTTTCAGGGTTGGAAGTGTCGGCGAGAATCGCGGCAGTAGCACGGCAGGGGGAAAGAATGCACTGTGGAAATCTCGTCCCCCGGATTGGACGGCGAGCTTACGGGTTTCCGTCCCCCCCCCCCCCAACACATGGGACTGTGCAAGCTGGGGGAGGGGAGCCAATCTCCGCCGGGGAAAATATAGGGACCCTGCCACCTGGTCTCTCGTGGCAACGTAACGGCCACCCTTAGGATCCATTCACCTCATCCATACTCTCGTGGGGTGCCCCGTCAGGGACATAGGAACAAAACATTGTTCGAGGTGCTTGTCCCCCTCCACCCTCCACAAGTTGTTATAGAGTTATAAAGCTGGTTCACGGCCACTGGAAATGGTAACCAGAACGAGAAAGTTCAAATACATGCATTCAAATGACACTGTTCACAACCAACGGGAAGCTCTTCCAGGTGAAGAAGACTTGGCCAAGTTTTAACTTTCTCGTTCTCGTTACCGGGCACGGCATATTATGCATTCAAATGACACTGTTCACAACCAACGGGAAGCTCTTCCAGGTGAAGAAGACTTGGCCAAGTTTTAACTTTCTCGTTCTCGTTACCGGGCACGGCATATTATGCATTCAAATGACACTGTTCACAACCAACGGGAAGCTCTTCCAGGTGAAGAAGACTTAGCCAAGTTTTAACTTTCTCGTTCTCGTTACCGGGCACGGCATATTAGATTTCATACTATGCATATTACTTTTCACTGTAGAAATTATTCAAGGTGACCACACCATGAAACAGCTGCTAGAGCTCTCTCTTGAAAAAATATAATTAATCAGTTACACATAAATGAATTCCCAAAATGCAATATCAACTCCATGTTACTGTCAATATGCTAATCGATTATATGCATTCCCGTACTCGTTACTGAGCTGCTATGAATCAAAATGTTAACGCTGCCTTGCTTCCTGGTCTCGTTACTGTTACCTGTTGGTTGTGAACCAGGCTTTACTTGTCTCCAGTGTTAATCAAGTGTTTGTGAAAGTGCCACTAAGAATTGAAAAAATTAATGAACTATTTCCAACTCTGCCTTTACCCCCTGAGCTGGTTCCATGGTTACATGCTGTGTCATACTACACAGAACAGTTCAGTGAAGTGAAAACAGTGATAGATTCCTCAGATACGTAGAGAAGATTCAGCTATCATTGTGATAGGTCAGGAATGTCTTTCTGAAAGTGGCCATGAGTAACATATTCAGTATATTCATGTCTGCTTCTCCAAATTACCTGATTATGACACAGTTAAAGGTTCGAAATAGTTCTTCAGAGTACTTACTTTCCCCAATAGATCAAATTTCAAATGTACTGTCTGAAACTCATGATATTGCTAAAATACATGCAATAAACCTAGTCAGGTATTAAATGAAAATCCTGATTATAAAAAAATCTACCAGATCAGCAAAATGTTGTCTGGTAATGGTGAAAAGTCAGTAACTGAAGAGGAATTCACTGAACAAGAGTTATGGTGCTTTTCACATCTGAGATAATCTGATATATGAGTAGAAAAGACATTTTCATTGTAGGTATAAAACCTTCTTCAATTATAGGAGCTTCACGCAAGAAAACATGGCAACTTTCCTCATCTACTGTTACAGCTATTAAGATAAAGACTGTCCACCAAAATTATTAGTTTGATTTTCGTTCATTTGTTTTTGCACATTATGGCAGATACATATTTTCAAAATTGTTCATGCATATTTTATTATTTTATTATGCATACAAATCCAGGAACTACCTATGATGACAATATTTGTTAAATCATACCATTTTTTGGGGGGGGGGGATATAATTTATGCACACTTGATGAATTTTTAGTGCAGATTTTGGCTTTATTTTTGTGTAAAAATCCTTGAGTGGCCATCTTTTTTACCTGCTAATCATACAGTTATCAGTCAAAGTTGTGAGTGATCTGCACTCTCTGAGCAACAGTTGCCCACCCCTGCCCTAACTATATGTTTCAGATGTTTCCATGACAAATGAAATGTGTATCTTGTTTCAAATATAAATACGTAACTAAATATATTACATATAAATAAATATGTATATATGCACATATATTAATTATGTCGTATATAATATTTTTTTTTCAAATAGGAAGTCATTCCTTTTTTTATGTGTTGGTCATGCAAATAGAAAGGAATGTCAAAGCTAGCAATCACATAACAACCAGCTCTTAAAAGATTTGAGTATCACATAGGCGTATGGTTTCTCAATTCTCATTGTATCTATTGTATGCCCAATAGGACTCCGGCCCTGGCGTTTCATAGTTGTGATGAGGGGGGGGGGGGGGGAAGGTTAATGTTGCCAATGTATAGTAATGAGTTTTGGAAAATGAATTCTCCAAATTATTTTAACAATGAAAGTATATGATATGTATTAAGTTCAAAACATTCAGTTTTATTTTCATGTAATATCTTCGTTACACCACTGTTCTGTTTGAATGTTATCTTTACATCTGATATGGGCAGTAGCTGTTACTTTTGACAATACTAAGTCAGTAACGCAGCGGTTGTTAAAACTTTCTGCTAGCACCAATCAGCGTTCACATGCTAGGTGTGGCTTCCAAATGTAGCACTGTGTTGCCAATTCTGTTTTATAAGGACCATGTTTGTTTCAATTGGTTTGATGTTTGTGCAGGTTTTTCCTGGTAGGTATACGGTATAACAATTGTCTCCATATTCCACTATTCTGTGATCATTTATATACATATCATCCACACAAATTTACAAAATAGCAATGCGATCTGCAGATGTATGAAATATTTCAAATTCCCACTAAAGAACTGGTAACACCACGTCACGAGGCCTTGAGAAATGTCAGAGCTGGAGATTCACTGGGCCTACAATATAATGAAATATGTAACAAAATCATTTTGAATGTTTATCTTGATTAAAATGAAGTAGATAGAAGAATGAGCATTCTAACCCTTATATGCCCTGCTGTATCTGTAAAGATATGGAAAACGCTAATGAAGAGGATATTTTTAGAGTTTTTAGCTTTGTTCATGTTGTACTGGCCTTTAACAGTAAAATTCATGTATTTGTAGCTTCACTATTACTGTGCCCTTTTGTGTAACATAAGTCAAAATCCATGCAACTGCAGTCAAATGTAAACCCATCATCATCCTTGCATGCCATCACACCACTTATTTTGTGTGGGCTCTCCCCATTCTTTACCATGGGCATATTTGTCTGCTGAATCACATTGAGGTGCCATGAAAGGGATGTAAGAGGAATAAGAGCAAGAGCAAAGTAATTTGCACATTTAGGGGTTCAGAATAGTTTATGCAAGAGTTGACTAGGGAAATCATGTGAGTGTACAC
This sequence comes from Tenodera sinensis, assembly GCA_030765045.1. NCBI lineage: Eukaryota > Metazoa > Arthropoda > Insecta > Mantodea > Mantidae > Tenodera > Tenodera sinensis. The sequence continues at coordinate 61,074,515 of CM060973.1, read as the reverse complement.
ATAATTATTTTCCAGACCTTATTATTTATTTTTTATTTTATTTTCAGACTAGGAAGAGGAAACCGAAAAATGTGAACTCCAAGTCTGAAGGCTCAAATGGAGGTGGAGGAAGCGGAACTCCTGTGTCCAGCATCACTACAGGTGCCGTACAGACTTCCAGTGTAATAAAACTAGAGCAGCCAGGTAACTGAAATACAACTAACAACCTACTGTCTTCTGCTTCATCCTGTTTAGCACTTAAGCCTCACACCCGATGCTCTTCCCTAACACATTTCAGACATTACTTTCCTTACTACATACTAGAGGAAACTCCTTATTGGAATATCCCCAAATCCAACTGTGACAGTTTCCCCCTATTTTGGCACAGTCTGGTTATATTTGGTGATATTCCATCTGTTTGGTTGCCAACTGTTTGTAAAATATAACCATGGTAAACCTGCAGCCATAGTTGGTGTTATTGCATCGTTATGTTGCCACAGAAGCCCTTAGTTTTGAATCCATTGCAGAGAAGTCAAGCAATAGATTTTAAAACAAGATTCTGTTTAGACACTGTATTAATTAAGTAATCTGTGGACATTATCATTTTACTCATGTGTGAGTGATTTTGTCTTGAATTGTTGTAGAGCATTTTATGCAGTTAAAATTATTGTTGCTGTTATTTTTGTGTTTGCAATAGGTAGTGCATTAAATATGTATTCCAATGTTTAGTGTTTGGAAGTGATTTTATCCAAAGCATTGTTGCAGAGTAAGATTTGCCAAAGGTCAGTAGGTCCATCATGTGTCATGTGGTAACAATGTTCAAGCATTATTATCATTTGAAAGCATGTTACTTTAACCCTGTGATATTTGAGGTTAGAAATAATGCTTTTATTATGTAGGTTGGCAGTGCTGCTTTTTGGTGTAAAGTCAGCCACATTGTACTCTTGGGAACTGCTGATAAGCTGTTTCCCTTATACAGGAAGTACTGTATTCCATCCAGAAACTTGATACAGAGATTTTACCAGAAAGACACATTTTGAGACTCCCTAAATCCAAAAAAAAAGCATTTTTAGATCATGTTTAGCATCTTCCAAGGAGGTAACACAAAGAATTTCAAATAAATCCCCCATCGCGAATTATCCTTTACATTGAAAGCTGTTCAAAAATGTTGATTTTCTCAAAAATGGCTCTTAACCCTCTATTAGGTATGTGCCTTGGTGGAGCACCTTTGGTCGCACTGGGCTTAGTAGGCTCACCCCATATTTTTGTGATTATATGCTTTTTTTTTAAAATTAATTTTGCCTTCATTTAGTTTAAATAAACATGGTTTTTATTAGCATTATCATACTACATAGATCAAAGATAGATGAAATGTTATGAATACAGTATACATTGTAATTTGCACTACAATTTTTTTCTTGTATTCTGAAAACATTAAATAATTTTCTGTTAGAGAAATTTTTAAATTTCAAAAAGATATTTGCCATTGTGCTTATATGTTCAGGATTCTCACATAAAGTAGCGATGTTCTTCTTGGCACCTTTTTTTTTTTTTTTTTTTTTTTTTTTTTTTTTTTTTTTTTTTTTTTTTTTTTTTTTTAAGTTACCGTATTACAGAAATTATGCTTCTAAAACCCTAAACAGAAAACATACATTTTCAAACTAACATCAGCGTTTCTCTTGCTATTGATTCGTATTTGCGATGATAATCAGCATTCTCTGTTCACGGTAATTTTAACTTCACAAGACAAAATGTTCTCGGGTATGTGCCCCTCACCTGCTGACATTGCAGTTGTATCACATATGGCATAACCTTCTGACTTAAGCCACTGTAGAGAATGTTCTTTCATTGGTTCACTTAGATATTAGTCCATCCAGCTTATTACAGAACAAAGAGTTTTCATTTGTTGTAACTTTATAAAATAATTATCTCCATTTCTGTGTCAGAAGATTTTGGGAATGCTTTCCTGATGTTGATCCACCTAATAGAACCACTGTTCATCTAAATAGTCAAGAAATTCAGAAGTATTGGATTAGTGTTAGACCAGAAAAAAAAATTGAAAATGTCAGGTTTTAACAGAAGAAAGAGTTGGCAATATTGGTGCACATTCACTGCGAAAGCCAAAGACAGAGTAAAAGACAAAGACAAATTGAAAGACAAAGTGTATAACTCTAATCCCTAAACATTACAAGAACTATACAGTAATATATGGAAAGAAATGCCACCATATCCTTAGAAGAATTGCAACATGTTTTTGATAATCTGTTAAGATGTTGCAATGCCTGGCTTTGAATCTAAGGCGAACATTTCCAATTCTTCTTTGAAAAGGTAAACAATGTAAGGAACGTAAGTGCTGAGGCTTTCACGGCCGGCATTATCAACTAAGTTAAGTAGATTTTCCGGGTTTGTGGGCCGTGGTCGAGTTGGATTACCTTCCTCCGACGTTTCGCTGGAAACTGCGTCCAGCATCTTCAGGGTCAACCTCCGTTATTAGTGGCTGCACATAAATTAAAGTTCACTAGAGGGAGAAGAAAACCCGAAACACCGAAAGCTTTCTCCTTTATACCATGATCAGAGACGTCCCATTTGCCGGCATTTTGAGATTGATAATCTCATGTTGGTATTTATGAGAACGAGTGATCGTGAAAATTTGTTACCATGGACACTAATAACAAACAAAGTTGAATATGAAAGTTTGTAGTGAACTTTAATTTATGTGCAGCCACTAATAACGGAGGTTGACCCTGAAGATGCTGGACGCAGTTTCCAGCGAAACGTCGGAGGAAGGTAATCCAACTCGACCACGGTCCACAAACCCGGAAAATCTACTTAACTTAGTTAATGTAAGGAACGTTCAATATTGTAATTTGTGACAAAATAATGGTTCTAGTTGAGCTAATTCATTTATCCTATTTGTTTTGATGTATATGAGGGGGAAAAATGTATTGAGAGGTAAGCAGCTCGCAACTGTGACCTAGGTGCCATGGTTGTTCAATCTGTGTACCGTATAGTTCATTAGCTTTATTCATCACAAGAGTCTTCTTTTCGTTCCAAGCTTATTAGTAACTTGCTATTATAAATTGCTCTACCTGTGCTATTTTTTTTCTTGGTTGTCAATGTACTGTTTGGTTGTCATCTTGAAAGGCAAAGATGACAGCTACAAGTAGAGATCCAAAATGAACATCAAATTTTTAAAACAAATTTCATGCTAAATGCAAGGCAAAGTGGTTAATAGTAAATGAGTAGCATAATAAATTGACAATTTGATGGATCTCACTCTTGACGCTAAAGTAACAAAATGTCAAAATCAGTCCAGTTACTTTTCCATTGCTTTAGTTTGCTTCTGAGCAATTCCGCGTGTGACTAACTGACATTTACACTACATTTTCTTCTTAAAATGTCTGTCTAATGGTCAATATAGGTGTAAAAATGTTATTTTAATGGCATACGATGACAGAGAATACATTGGCGGTTGTGTTAGGAAATATAAAAACCTTAAAAAAGTGAAACAATTATTTAATAATGAGCACTAAAATTTTCGTGACTAACTGACATTTTTGTCAACTGCAGGTCCAACTTCAAACGTTTGTCCTCCGTTTTCTCTGAGAGTTTTCTAATTTGATTTGTTCTGAAAAATCACTTGAGAGAGGAACTTCTAAGCTTTCAAATGACCTGAAAAAAGGTTTGGCATGTTATTCTCATCTGGAGATATTTATTCAAAAGGTCAGCAGGACTAACTGACATGAGTTTGTGACTAACTGACACTTGCGAAAATTGTAATACCTTGTCTTTGTTTTACATGGTATAACATATGGTAAATCATAGTGATACGTATTATATGTTACATACATGTAATACACACAGGTGTGTAACTGTATTTATCATTTTGACAATAATCATATCCTTTGGAGAAGCATTAATGTCATGCAACATAAACTGAATAAACAGATGTTGACAGCTCTCATTTCTTATCACAGTTACGTCATTGCAAGTATAAAAAGCTGACTCAAAACCATAACAAAGACGACACATGAGAGCACACAGCACATACCTGTAACACACTAGTTACTTGATTGGACTCCTTATAGTGCAGGAACGCTAAATGCAGTAGCCTTGTAGTACACGCGCATATCACTACACTGTTTTTATTTCCGAAAGTTGTGCATCATTCTGACACTTTCCACACATGAAAGAAAAGCATATTCCACAACATTTAAACCTAATACTGTCACATAATGAACCCGCTGAGTGGACGGCATAGGTGAAATACGTTCAAATGTTTTGTCGAGAAATTCTTTTGCTTCTTCAATTTCAGGCAGAGGAACTGCAAGAATACATATTTTGGTTTTCTTTCTAACAGTATTAACAAATTCTTCTGCACTCTGAATCCTGCTTCCTGCTTTCGCATCTGTCCATGCCATCCTCTTCACTTGTCCTCCAATCGCATCTACTGCCCCCTTTCTGTGATAGGATTCGAAGAAGTGCCATTCAATTTGGATTCCAAATACTTCGGAAAGATATGTCACATGACTCAATGTGCATTTATGCTTAAAATGACTAGCAGCTCCATCAGAAAACAGTTTCACAAGTTCAAGATTCGGAACAATATCCAGTGTTTCCGAAAATATATTCCTTAAGCAAATATCAACTGCATATTTGTCATGTGATACATAATCAGACACCAAAGCAAACGATTGTTTCTGAATTTCACCGATATCTTCTTTCCTATACCAGGCAACAGCAGTAAATATTGTGATCTGTGTGTTGTTCCAGTGGGCAGCTTGAATTTCATTTTGCTCCTTGCATGTGTAGTTCTCAGAGAAGTCAATCTGTATCACTGCTTTACTAAGTGCAACATTTTCCCGAGCCTTCTTAAAGGCCTCGAATTGCTGTCTTTTTACATAAACGTGATTTAGGAAACGTGGCAGGCAATTGGTCAGTTCTTCAATGCAGTCTTTTACAGATCCCTTTTTAACTTCTATTTCCATTCTTCCACAGTTTCCATTCGCATGGAGAATTAGCGAGTTCATCTGAAATGTTTGCTCCACTCAGTCCCGTGCATATATTTACTCGATTTCTGATCACAAATCATTTGTGTTATGAACTTATGAAATTCAGTCTCAGTGAGTACGTAATTTTTACACAATGCTTTGAGAAGAAACTTTGTATTTTCATGTATAATGCATGTGCACACATTATGTGGGATCTGACTTTGAAGACGCACGTGAGCAGGACATAATTCAGCGAATTTTGTCAACCCCACGGACATTTCTTCTCGGTCTTGTAGAAAGAGTGCATGTGCTTCTTTTAGTGTTACCACTAGATACCTAATGCGAACTTCTTTTGTTTCTCCATGAACATGGATTTCAATAAAATCATCTCTTCCAGGAGCTTGGTAAGATATTGAATCATCCTCATAGAACTTGATGATTGCACTTTTAAGTTGCTCTGATAGTTGTTTTTCCTGATACCAGGACAGAATGCTTTGGTTTTACAACATGTAATCCCTCTTCAACTGCTAACTTACGAATCATTTCTTTTCTTTTGCATGGAGATTGAGGTAATGCTTCCTCAACACGTTTTCTGCACTTTCCAAAATGCTGTCTGGTTTTGAAAGCCGCTGATGTTGATGTTGATCCTTATCAATCCCTTCTTGGTCTCTTATTTTCTGTCTTGCCTGCTGTGCTTGTTTATGTCTCCTATATTCAGCTTTGAGGTGTTCTCTTCCTTGTTTTGTTTGTTTCAGTATTGCTCTTCCTTTCCTCATAGTCACTTTAATTTTTTCCTTCCATTGTGCATAACTGCCTTGCTCCTTCAGACTTGTTTGTATTCACATTGTCTTTGGGCTGGTGTTTCAGTCAAAAACGGACTGATACGTCTATCCTGACTGAAGTTTCACAAGCACTGTACGCGTATGACGACCTCTGGGCGCCAGCACTAACTGTCCGTTAGTCACGTGTTTTGTGGGAAAACGAATGACTATAGAGGAAAACTTTCTGATACTTTTTTATTTGTTATATTGTAATGACGCAGAATCAAAAAGGATATTTTTTTCTGTCCATTACTTTTCCCTGCAGAGGACTTTATCCTTATTTACCGTGACTAACTGACATTGACACACAGTAATAATTAGACAGGCTCTAAGGATTTTTTATAAATGTCGAAAATTATTGGCCATAAATACGTTTCGAAGACGAAAAGTCATTGTGTGATGTACAGAACAAAAAAATTAAAACAGTTGTGCATAGCTCCTGAAATATTTATATGAAAATCACCGTTATTCACGCATATTTTTAGTGTTTTGGATATATATGGGTAAGAAGTGAAATTTGAACCCATGTTCACGTCAAAAACATTTATTTTTCACTTTTTAAGATACTTTGGAGTATCTAGCATCATCTTTCCTCAGGAAAAAGAGTGGTACATTAATTTCAAATTTTAACACTCGGTATGACATATTTGCGGAATTGCTCTTCTAAACTTTTGCACAAAAACACAGTTATCTTCTACTGATGTTAAGACAGTCTTTCGTGATATTACAAGTCCCAACTGTTTTCTTCTCATAAGCTTGACTCAGTCCTTTCACTGTCTGTGTTCACTTTCTCTATCTCTCATATGGTAACTCCAACAATAATTTTACTCAATGCTCATTAAAACTTCTTCACTTCAATGTGGCTTATCTTTCATGATAACAGTAATACACCACACACATGCAGCTGTCTCACACTCACTGGCACACTGACCAACTCATGTCTGTAACTCTAACTCATTCCTGCTGTTTCCTCGTCTCCCTATATAGTGAGAATGATGTCACACAGTCCTTTCTGGAACTTCTACAAACACACCGGCCGCTGGATACCTCTAGAAGGTTCCAGCATTGTAGTTAGTCACATATACACAAACCGTTTTGTAAGGCAGTCTGACTTTGAGTGCCTTTGTTTGCTTGCCGAGCAGGTATGTAGAGTGCGGTAGCTTAGCCCGACTGCCCTTTGTTGTGTGCCACACCGGTGTCACATTAGTTCAAAATGGATGAGCATAATTCACCCAGTATGCTTTTCTCTTTACATGTGGACAATTTTCTACAATAATTTATTTTGAGTTGTCTGCCTATAGTATTGATTCCATGAACATTATCTTTGCTCATTACAGAGTTCTTGTTGTTGTTCTTCTTCTTTTGTACCTCAGGAATTGAACAATGCTGCCTGTTCCAGCTTTAAAACATGTCTGACCATAGTTTTCTTGGTCTTCCCAGATGTCTTCCGTTTGGCCTATAATATGGCACCTTTCTTGGGATCCTCCCTTTTGACATTTATCAATTGCTATCTCTATTCATTTCTATGGTTTATAATTTTTCTTGTAAATAATTTACTTCAAACTCTTCCCTTATTTTTTCATTTGAGATTTTGTCTAAAAGGGTACACCATTATTGCTTTATCAGAGATCTTCAGGAGTGAAAAAGTGAATATTCATTGTCCTGTCATTGATGCAGATGTTGTATAATAGCTGTAAGTAAGAAAAGAACAGAAAATTACATATGATGGTGAATGACATGTGCTATTCTCATTTTACTCACTGGACCTTTCGGGGACTTTAAATTCTTGGATTCCAACATATACCCCTCCTATCCCAAACCTCCCCCCCCCCCTCTTTTATGGACTGCCCTGGTTAGACTTCTTAAAATTAATTGTATTAGCAAATTGTACACTTCAATGTAAAAATTGTGTAGTGTAATTGTAGTTGTACTGTTGTAGTTGTTGTGCTTGAACCAATTGTAGATTTTGCCCATAGTCAAATCTTAAGAGGGTTGGACAACACACACAATCACCATGTCTCCCCTCCCTATCTTCTCCTCTCCCTCCTTCTCTTCTCCACCACTTTCTGCTCCATCTCCCTCTCTCTCACATCTAATTTTAAGCATTATGTCATCAGACCATATCCATCTGATAGAGCCATTCAGTATGTTACAACTACCGAATGAGAAATGTAATTTAGTAAAGATATAAGGTATTCCTGATCCATTTAACCTTTGCTCAACATTCTTCCAGCTTCTGTAACCTGTAAGCATATTTTAGCTGAATTATCTGAATGATTTCAGTAAATGTTAGATAATCATAGTATTAATACTTAAATATGGGACCAAATAGAAGATACAAAGGTTTAGTTTGGATAATAACATGAATGCCTCATAGCTTTCACATAGTACAGAAATCCCTGACATCAGTATACAATAAAATGGGCAAAACTGTTTTAAATGAAGATTCCTCACTCCTAGGCCACTAAGTTAAATATTATGGGTGTGAGTTACTTTTAACCATTGAGAAAATAATATTTTCAATTATGTGAGCTTAGGCTTTCATGGCTCACGTCTATTCAGTAAAATGTTGCTTCCAGGCTTCTTGGCCGTGGTCCAGTTGATGCTTGAACACCTGATGTTTTGCCTGCCATTCCGATGAGCATCCTCAGAGGGATAGTGACTATTATAATCTTCGCAAAACTTAAAGGCATATGGAGGCGGGGCGTACTGCGGACTCCAGCGAATCCTACGCTTGCCCCTCCTACCAGCGCTGCCGAATGTGGTGCATGCATCTCACACACTCTTATGTACAGAAACTCTGCCGGTACACGCACTACGCTTGGCAACAGCGCTCTGCTTGAGCATTGGCCAGCGTTCACATGCCTTTAACTTTTGCAAGCGGTATAACTTAGCTCTGAGGATCCCCATCCCTCTGAGGATGCTCGTCAGAATGACGGACAAAATGTCAGGCGTTCACACATCAACTGGACCACAACCAAGAAGCCCGGAAACAACATTTTACTGGAATCTTTTAAATTGCTAATTATAAACATTGGTTGCTTTACACATTTCTGATGTTACATTAGACACAATTTTCTCTTGATTGATTAACAGTGGTAACAAACTCTCATATAGCAAAATCCTTTTACTTAAGGATTATTAGAAGGCTCGCATACATCTCGCACAGACATAAGTAGATGTGACTGCATTTTGTTCTATCCTATGGCAACAACATTTGAAAAAGGGATCTGTAACTACTGTTACCTCCTCTAATTTTGGTGTGAAAGTAAAGAAGTAATTTAACGTTGTGTGACACTATAGAAAAATAAATGTTAATTATGAAGGAAGCTGCAATTAATATGGCCTATAAGGCTGATTCACAACCACCCGGCAATGGTACTACTTGGCAAAGCCATGAGGAGTATTGGAAAGAATGTGAAACTGCCCAACTGTTTACGCGAGCTTATTGCACAAACATGGCAAGACAGGGTATGTACACTGTTCAGATGCAATCATGTCATCAGGACAGCAAGGTCTTGTAGATCGGCAGGCGCGAGAGACCATCTATTTGTGTTTTATCACTGACTATACACCAAGTTAATATTATTTTGCTGTTCTAACAAACAAGATAAAAAGTAATTGTAGCGCTCAACAGCCAAAGTCAATACGCTTCGTCGCTTTGCCAAGCAGTAACCATAATGATACCAGCAATGGGAAACAAGGCAGCACTCAGTATTTTGGTTTGCAACCTGTGTTCAAATCAGACTTTCTGACGAGGGGAGAAATTTAAGTTTGTGTTATATTTATGGCAATAATGCTAGTAATACCAGTGATAGTAGCATTGGTGTGCTATATATATAAAATGTAGCAGCAGCAGCAATATGCATTTTATTGTCTTTAAGAGCATTATGATTTTGTAATTCTGAGCACTACATGCATATAACTCCCAAAACTGTTTGATGAAAGTAATCAATTTGTTTTCCATTTTTCAAATATAGTTTTGTCTACACAACCCCCGATTGGTATAATGCAGTTACTCTCCCTATTTTCACTATCACATGTCACTTTCAATGCTACAGTTTTTATCTGAGAATCTGTAATATTAATATTACTTGAAGTTGGAGTCTGAGATTCGAACTGGAATACATCAAGGCATTACTTTCTGTAGGTAACTTTTTGCTTTCTTGTCACAAATTTTTCCATGCTGAAGAACAATAGAACAGGAGTTGCAAGAAACTGAACTGAATTCTGCAAGCTGCAATTATTGCTGCCACAAAATGCTGGAGTTGTGACCCTGAATACAAACCTGAGTAATGAACCTGAGAATTGTTTATTGTGTAACTTGCAATACTTCTGCTTACCCACAGCTCACATTCATATCATGTGCAGTCTGCGTCAAAAGTGTTCTGTGTTTTCTTGTATTTTCAAAGAGCAGTAATAGTAAATGCTTACAGTAAAAAGAAAAAATACTTACCTGGCAGGAAAGAAAATTTTCTTTGATGAGCGGGGAAAATTATTTAATGAGAGCTAGAAATCCCCTCCCCCCCTCGTTAAATCAAACAGCCCAGCAGTGAGAATGACGAGATACCAGGAAATGGAGATCAATATTATGCATTGGGAGTTCATTTGTTTCTACTGACCAATGATATTTTTCCTAGCTTGTAACTAGAGAGAACTGTAGTGGCTATTTTATGGTACTGCTTGCCTTTCTTTCATGTTCCTGGGAACCAGGAAAGCTTTCTGTTGGTTGTGAACATTCCCATTTACAAACATATATTTCAACTTTCTTGTTCTGGTTATTGTTACCACTTGGTGGTTGTGAACTAGCCTTTACAAGCAAATTTCCTGTCAAAATGTCATGCACACAATTATGAAATAACTGTAATGTGAGACCTTAAACTCAATTTCTCTAAATACATAATTTTTCTCCATCAAATTCAGATGGTGGCAATATAACTGTATTTAAATTTTTAGCAGCTCTTTTCTTGGGGGTGTTGAGATGAGGGGTATATAGCTGTAATAACTGGTTTTCATAAGTGAAGATCAGATCCCATTTTCCGTGATGTATCATCACAAATGTTCTAGTCATGCTTATCAGTTTTTAATCAGGAGTTGGTACAAATTTCCTATTTTAAGAACGGCACATTCAAACACGCAGTTTAAGCTGAATTGTTGATTAAAGTAAACTTTTAATTGTTCACAGACACATATGGCACAGATTGCCGGACTGGAGCCTCTGGATCTGTGCTAAGTCATAATGGTCTGGGACTGAGTTCAGCAAGCAGCGCTGGATCATCACTTGCATCATATTCCACGATCTACCCACCAACAGCATATCATCACCTGCACCATCATCATCATCAGTCAAGCAGCCCACAGCAGCTCAACACATATTACGACATCATGCAGCAACACCTGGCCAATCATCTTCCAACAAAAGTGGAGTGCCCAAGTCCACCAGAACATGGGAACAGATCTCCTGTCCTTATGACAGCCACCACACATTCCCCTAGGGAGGCAGACCTTGGACAATCACCCCATATTGTCACCCTTGGCAGTAAGGGTTTAAGTGCTGAGAACATGGAAAGACCATCAGTGGTATCCATATCAAGTTCATAGACAAATTGATAAATGCCTCTGAAGTGTGTGTTTTATAAGTCAGTTTTGAATTCAGTGTAATTTCACTGAGGCTAACCATAGTGTGCCTTACATATTTTGTATGTAGCCTTCCTCACCTTGCTGTATTTCCTCCTGAGCGACGAAATACTGAAGAAGACATTGGCACTAGATAATGGCGTTTACTGTGTTCAGATCACAGTACAAGAAAAGATATTTTCTTGATGGGTGTAAAATCTAGTTCCAAGAACGTACAGGGCCATTTTTTTAAATTATATGATGATGAAGACATGGTGAAGGATCATGTTTTCACTTGAAATGCAATGGCAAACAACACTTATGAGTGTATTTAAGAATGTAAGATTAATTGTGGAATTAAATGTTGCTTTTATGTAGAACAAAAATTACCTGCATGTGATACACAGGGTTAGCCAAAGTCCCACACTTTGTGAGTCTGTGTTAACGCACTGAAGCTTGAGCCATAATCTGTTTCAAGTTAGGAGGGTCCTTTTGTAAACATATGGGAGGGGCGAAAGAGAAACAGACACTCATTCAGAATGCTCTTAGGCTGCTGATTAGTGGAGGGAAATTCATTGATGTTTTCTTTTATTTTTGTCATACAATAAACCCTCTATAAACACCCATAATTTCCCTCCACCATTAGTGGCCTAAGTGCATTCCAATGTAGTGTCTCTGTTTCTTTCTTTCTCCCCTCCCATAGGATTGTTCTAGTTTGAGACAGTCTACTATCTATTCAACAGCTCATGGTCTTAGGGGAATGAAGGCAAGAGGAGAGACATTCTACGTATTGTAATCCAGGTTTAGTAAACTTTAGCGCAAACGTTGCTGCTTGTTAGGTTGCCAACTTACCTCCAATGTTATTTGCACTATGTTTACTTGCTGCTAATTTCTCTTAATTGCAGTTGTAAAATCATATGAGTTCTCTAGTTTTAGGTCAGAAGTAATGAAAAAAGTAGTGTAGAAGTAGACAAACCCCGCCTATGATGGGAGAAATGCACACTCCCGAAATGTCCATGGCTCTTCATCACTACACCCGGCTCGAAGCCTGAGAGCATGTTGAATAAACATTGTTTATATTTTATAAGCTAAATATACTCCATGAACTGAAAATAACATTTAAATTATGCTATTTTGAGCGACTTATTTGCTTTAATTTAGTGTGAATACACATTCCAAGGTTGGCACCACTATCGTAAGTATGATTAGAGGCACGACTCTTACTTCAGATAGTGCTATGGAATTGTTTACTAGTGTACTGGATCACTGCATTTCTGCCAGAGGCCATGAGCTGGTGAACAAACTGTGTAGAAATGGGCAGTTGAGATCTGTGCATGAGTCTAACTTGCACAAATATTTTCTTGATCTAACATGGATTAGTTCTTCACAGAAACTTCATTCTTCTCTCTTTGATATGTGTTGTTGGTCAGTATCTTAGAAAACTGAGTATGTGTCAGTGTTTCTGCCATTTTTGATGGACAATGTTGCAGGGTTTTAGCACATTTTTGTCAACTACATTCAATGCACACAAATTTGCTTGTTTTTCTCATGTCAGATAAAAAATCACCAATGCAGCTAAGGTTTTCTCAATAATGAAGTCTAAATATTAATGTTCTATATTTCACATGCATTTTCATAATAAATACCATAAATATTAATATAAATAGAGCTGTTAACACATGCTTCCTGAATTTCTCCTTAAAAAGCCACATCTGGAGTTGCGAAAAGAATCCTCTCCAAAAATCATTTTAAATAGGTAGGTCAAAAATGCCAAGGGCTTCTTACTTGGAAAGATAAATAAATAGCTGCAACATAAAGATTCAAAATTTGGAGTTAATAATATAGAAGTGAAATATTAATACAGTGTGATGTTTCCAGTTTCGTTGCAAGTCAACTGTTTTATTTCTCTTTTTTTTCCCTCCCTCTAGATCTGTAGAAGTACAGAACTTCTAAGAGAGTTATGTGGTATAAACAGGCTTTGCTGTGCACATTCCACTTAAATTAAGCGAATTGTGGCCACAGAAAATTGACAAAGTTCCCGTGTACCAGTTTGTAAATAAATTGCTGCTTCGAGAAATAAACCTAGATGGTTGATGAATACCCTATTTTTGAAAAGCTATTTAGAGTTGCTCAAATTCTAGTACACACTAATTTTATGCACGCTTTGAAAGACAAATCAGTGCAAGACTTTGAACTAATCCTAGATGTTTTTTTTACTATTGACTGAAAAACACGCTTTAAGGCCATTTATAGTCAGGTTGAACATAACACTTGCCCTGCTGTGATTTGGATCTGATGAGGCACCTCTTTCGCTTTAACTACTGTTAAATTTTTAGTACTTAATGCATTGAAGTAGGAACAGCGCATAATATTTGGGAGGAAAAGACAATTTTCAAATACCGATCAGCATGCTGAAGAATGAAATGGAATGATTTTCTTACTTCTTCACAGTTCTGTTCAGCGGTGCTAATTTTACAAATACATCACAGTCTTCAGGAAATATTTCTATGATTTTCAAAGAAATAAAAAAAACCATGGACTGCACTCCAGTCGAGTGGTCAGTGCTCTGGGTTTGATCCCTGGCTGGTACAGGGAATTCTTTTTAATCATAATCATCATCTATCACCTACAGAGTCTCAAAGAGTGAATGTGAGTGAATTTAATAGCTAAAATCTGATGCAACAATGTTAACGTCATTTACAGCCCAGTGAGCAGTTATACCATCAGTTGTTTCTCAAGTCAAAGCCCCTTATATGACCAAAAAGATAAGGGAGCTATACAAATTAAATTAAAATACTCCGTTTAAAAATGGGGTGTTATGCTTGAATGGAAAATAAAAGTTCACTGAATGGAGAAAAGACATTTATAAGGTTATTTTGTTATGAAGTCCTGCTCCTTACATCAGGAAGGATTATTCAGTTCAAGTAAGTGATAGAGGATTTCACCAAATCCTTAGTCCACAAAAATTAAAATACATTTACAATTATGTCATAAAATACTTGTAAATATTCAAGTTTAATTTTTTTATCACATCTGGAAATGGGCAAAGTGAAAAACGTGTGTAATTTGAGAACACATTGTTATAGATAATTGTTTCAACTTTAGAAGCAGACTCACTGCATGGACTCGTGTCTCTTGTTTATAATGCAATAAAAGAGGTACAACAACAACAACAATAATAATAATAATAATAATAATAATAATAATAATAATAATAATAATAATAATAATAATAATAATAATAATAATAATAATAATAATAATAATAATAATAATAATAATAATAATAATAATAATAATGACGATAACAATAATAATAATAATAATAATAATAATAATAATAATAATAATAATAATAATAATAATAATAATAATAATAATAATAATAATAATAATAATAATAATAATAATAATGACGATAACAATAATAATTATAATTAATAATAATGATAATTAATTATAGCATAAACAGTGAAGTAAAGCTGAGTTGAAATTATGTAAACTAAACTAAAACTCATATTAATATATGGCTGCATCACTATTGTCAAGAGGTGTAAAATCTTATTCCCATAACATGATACTGTTGATAACTTTATTCATTTAATTTTTCTTTGCAAACTTTGGTCAAACTGGTAACAACAGTTGATGAAAGGTGGATCATTTAAAGAAAGGGAACTTAGGATCATTGTTGAAAGAATTGAAGACTTTGTCTAACATTGGCAGTTTGCTGTTAAGGAAAAACTTGTTTACTTTCCTACAAATAGTGCAGATTTTCTATGTCTATCTGTTAACTTCCCTGGTTCTGCAATTTTCCCTTTTTATTTAATTCTTTAAGCGTACATGCAATGCTCCACTCAAACACCATTTCAATCTAGAGTTATTTAGTTTAACAATCTTGTTCACAACATTGTATTCTACTACATTATTTCATTAAAAACATTCAATATAATTCACTTGCCACTCTTAAATGCCTATCTTTAGAAAGCTTCACTAATTTACCTTTATTTGACCAAGGTAACAGCACTTGTAGAAGCAGCCATCTTCTAACACTGCTCTTCATTATTGTATAAATACAGAAGGGGGCTGAATGACATCATACAGATAATTGTGAATAGTTTAGGCATTACATTGTATGGTGTGCTTTGGTGATGCATAGGGCAGTTAATGACATCTTGTGTTTTCATCAAATTAGTTCCTAGGAGTGAAATGATTAAAGACACTACTGTAGAAGAGAAATGCATTTCATTGCAATCATCAGGTTCGACTCAGAAGTTATGTGGTTCTAGCAGAAGAACAGCTCTTACACAAGGCAGTCCTTGATCATCTTAGCCTTATGGTTATGGTTATGGTTATGGTTGTGCATACACCTCTGGCCACTTGATGAAGTAATCCATGGCCCCAGGAGATATTTGCCCTTGGGGACAGTGAACGGTTGAGCTATGTTGATGGCAATGCTTTCAAAGGGTGCGACTACATTATACTACTGCTTGTGACCCCAGCTACTGGTCTGCAGTCCACAACATGCCACACTCTCAGCATCTATCTGTAGCCTCAACCAGTGGTATCTCTGCCATTATTTTCGATCATGTGGTTGGATCCAAGATGCCCTCTTGAGGAACCCGAATACACTTCCTTCTGATTTTTCATCTATACATCCCATCTTTGCTGGAGCTATTGTGGGACATCCAAAATCCTGTTCATCACCTTAAACTAAAGAGCATTCTTGTTTCCCAGTAATATTTTTTATAGCAATCTGCCCATATGTGTCACTAAGTTCTCTCCAACCACTGTCGTTACCATTGCTAAGGCATATTTTGCATCAACTCTGACTGGAGTCATGTGCATTTAAGCTTTTGGTGAGTCAGGAGTGTACAAGCTACAGATGGGAGGTAGCAATGGGTTATCTAGTTTTGAGGTTGTTTCATGTTTACCTCCTCTTGAAGGTTTCAGGGCATGGGTATTACCTGGATTTGGGCTCGCTCTCATTTCAAATAAATGCACTGAAATATTTATTGTACTTCAATGACTTTATTATTACTGCTTGATCATTATTACCCTCACCATCTTGTGAATGTGTTAAAAAGTCTGACTGTCTTACTTCTGTAATGTGTACTAAGCATATTGGCTCATACACATCTGTGTCAAATCGTTCCTGAGATTAAATTGCTATTTTGATGCAAAGAACTTAATGTGTGTTGCATTGAACAGCATCAAAGTTATGTTAAACTATTTTGTCCTGTAAGAATTATTGTGCAGCATCTCAGCCCATGCTCGTTTGTTTGCAGAGTCATGCGTCCAAGAAAAACTTATTCTTTCCCTTCTTTTGCCAGCTTGCTAACTTTTCTTAATATGTGGCATTTCCTTTTGTCAATTTTGTTTGCTCCTCAAAATATACATTCATTTTGATTTGTTATCTTATATTTATTACATGCCATTCACAGTTAGAGTTCTCACATTGGTATTTTATGATATGCAGGCTTTAACCTAACCTAATCTGTAACTTACTGTCCTTGTCACATACAGGAAATTGTACAAAAGGACTACCTTTCCTTTCTGGCGCTGTAAACTACTTTCAAAGGCACCCCTTCTACTGGCTGTCCATATATTTCTTAGACTTACCCCTGTGCGAACGCAATATTATATACAATTTTAGGAGAATGTTACTTGGTGTTTAGGGTATGAGAAGACTTACCTTTCATTAATAATTTATAATTCTATTGATCAAAATTATATTTGATATGAATAATTATGTAAATTTTAACATTTAATATACAATATAAACCTTGACATTCAATTAATGATATAAACCTTAATGTTTAACAAACAGGACATATGGTCACAAGTTGTATTTACATTCAGGAGATTATAGTTAAACATGCACTTAGTGCACATACAAAATTCCATACCTTTTCTATTCTTTAAACATTCCTTAAGCATTCTTGGATCTCAATAATATTTATTTAGATAATCCTTTCCTATATGGCATTATATTCTCTCCAACCACTGTCATTGCCATTGCTAAGGCCTGCTTTGGGCTGATTGTGATTGGGATCTTGCACATGTAATGTTTTCAATAAAGGACTTGTTTCAGGATGGTGCTGTTTAATGTCTTCGAAGTGCACTTCGTGCACATCCAAATTTCCATGCCTTCTGTCTTCCTTAAGCTAAAGAACATTCTTGAATCTCAATCTTTTTCCTAGATAATTCTTCCAAATAGAGCATTATATTCTCTCCAACCATTGTCCTGGTCATATCAGATGCTCCTGCCTTTGAGATTGGAGCAGTTGTTATTCTTGGCTGCCTCCACTCACAATGTAGCCCTCGTGCCTCGTGGATGGTAATGTAGTTGCCAACCACCAAATACTGTTGTATCTCAACATCATTCTTCCTATCAACAAAGGAGTAGGCAGCTTACCCCGGCGCGACAGCCCACGAAGGGCCAAGGCCTACCGCCCAGTCGCTGCGTCCCTCACCTCTGCCCACTGCAGGCGTCATTGGTGAGGTGCAGTACTGGAGGATGGGACGTGGTCAGCACACCGAGCCCTCCCGGCCAGTTATGCGGTCTTCTAGACCTGGGGCTGCTACTTCTCCATCAAGTAGCTCCTCAATTGGTCCCCCCGCGACCTAACGAGGCTGAGTGCACCCCGTGCCAGACCTCCCAGAGGGGATCGAACCCGGGTCCTCCGCGCTACCAACTGTGCCACGGAGGCGGTCGAGTAGGCAGCTTCCTGAGACACGTATCTGGCCAGGAGGTTCACCAGAGCCTTGTTCACCAACTGTTCAATGGCCAGGGCAAATACCTGCAGCACCTCTCCTTTCTGCGGCTTTGACTTGAGCTGGCTGTGATAAGCTGCAGCCAGATAGTGGATTCTGAGGATTCTGAACTGGTTTTGAGAGCTTCTCAGACGTTTTTGTATGCCACTGTTGGAATTGCTGACCCTGGATCAGCAGTGGCTTCTTCCTCCGCTAATCATTGGTTGTGGGTGGTGACAGTGGCAAATTGTCAGCAGAAGACTTCAAAGGTTGACATCCATCATTCTAGGGTGGCTAGATGCATGTGGATGTTGAATTGTCTCCTAAAATCTTGATCATTAAGTTTTTCGCCAAGCATTTGTTGAGATCCTTGGTGTCCTTGCCAAAGCTGTTTTTCAGGGCACTAAGCTGTTCCCCAATGTCCTCAAGGGTGTGAAGCTCTTCCCCAATGTCTTCCAGGGCGTTAACATGTAGGCCAGTCTTTTGTCTTTCTGTTGAATCTTCCATTTCTTTTTCATACCAGTGAGTCGTCAGTTTTCATTCATAGTGCCATCTTCATCTTGGTCATTTCTGTTTTCAACTCTTTAATTATGTCCATTTTCATCATCATTTCCTTCTTTACACCTTTCATTTCTGTTTGCATTTCTTTTATCACAGATTTTGCTTCCCATCTTCTCCTTTCCGAAGTTTACAGTTTTCATTTCTGTCTCCATCTTCTGTGTTCCAGAGTTCATTTGTCTTCATCTACTGCATCTCAGCCAATATTTTTTTCAGTATTGTTTCCATTGTGGTTCTCACATTTTAACTCTTGATACCAGTATGACAAAAATGACAAGTTTAATTAATTTTGTTGTTACTTTATTTCTTCTAAAACTGAATTACAATTAACAATTTGTGATGTTGCAGGTCACAGTTGTTCTGTTGCGTCTTAATCTTGACACTGCTATGGTAACACAAACTTTCTCTCTGTCTCACAAGTGCATCTCAACTGTTCACAACTCACTCTGAGAATTAACTAACTCACATGTCAGTCTGCTTATATAGTCTTGGAATTACCTGTGAATTTTCTTTAAGTTGAAGTTTCTTGGCTTATGTCTTAAGCAAAGTGCGACACTTTGACAGCTTCCAGAAATCCATGCAACAGTGTTTTTCCTGAGCCACCTTTGTTGTGTGGCTGCCAGCTGGCACTTACAAACACAATGGTGTAAGGTAGTTGTCATTTATCCTTTTCTGAGGCTCAGTTGCCATGGCAGTGCCGTTACCATGGCCAATGTTACACAACAGAAGTGTGTGAGATTGCATTTCATTGGTTTTAATGACAGGCCTGATAGCACTTGTATGCATTCTCTTCTGCTTTTGCAGTGATTTCACTATTGTACATCAAAGCTTGTCTTCATATACTACTTTGTTTTAGAATTATCCAGATTTTTGTATTCCAAATTACCTGCTGTGCCACCCAGACCAGATAAACGATGTTCTTGTGTACTTGTAATACTATTTAGAAGTGGCTTATATACAGCTTCATTTAATTTATGTTATAGATTTTATTTGAACCTGTTCTGTTCCCCAGTAGATCTTAACACAACAAGCCTCAAAGAAAACTAGCACAAGATTGTAAATAGTATCATAGAAATAACTCAATATGTTGCTCTGTGCATTTGCTCCATGCTGATTCCTTTGGATTAGTGGTGTGAAAGTGAAATCTCCTAAATATTGACAGTGGCAAAATTATTTTTAAGCTCCTTAAAGTCTCATTAACTTAACCCTAAGCAGCGTAGGTATGTTATAAGCAGACATAAGAATTCTTAAGCAACTGGCTTCAAGTTATCTGCAGTCAAACCAGAGATTGCAGAACAAAAGAAGCTAAAGATCAATGATAAAGTCCAAATATTGTCCGCAAATGGCCAAAAAGTGCACGAGGTGTGGGGGTGTAATTTGTTATCTGCAACTTGTCTATCTTTACTCTAGTAAAAGATCAACCATATTTCCCTCCGTCCTGCTTTAATCTTAGAAATTCCTGTACTTGGTTATTAGTTACACTCTGTCATATTGCAACACATGTCACATTATTAGGGATGCCATGCATCCTGGAAAACCAGGATTGTCCTAGTTTTGAGAGTTGGAAATCGTGTCCTGGCTGGGTTGGTAAAAATCCTAGATTTATAGGAGATATATTTAATATATAGGTTTCACGATATTATACCATTTCCATGATTTCCACTATGAAATGCATTTGAAATTTCCACCTCCTATTAAAATGCAATTTTTATTGCTTGATTGGTCTGGACTGCAGTTGCTTGGGTTTAAATTTATTGATTAGTGTTGGCAAGCTATTGAATGAGTTGGTGATAGATATTTGTTGACCACGTGCTGGTGTGCTCTGAAAACTGAAGGAGAGGGGTAATACATTACTCTGCTCTCATAGCAACACAAATTGGAAGTAACCTGGAAAGATTTCTGAAAAGTGTATTTGGTACAAGAAAATCTAATGCCTACATAGTTAAAGCACATTAACTTTTTAAAAAATGTCAAAAATCAAAATACATAAACATTCCATTAAAGGAGGTGAATTGTACACAAACTTCTCAAGTTGTCTCTTTTAAATACTACATGGCTTGTATTTACTTTGTACCATCATTAGTGAAGTTGAACTTGTAAGAACTTAAGCTTGTACAAGATATTTTTAGACATGGCGAATACTGGTTTATGGTCGAGTTCACTTTTGTATTTATAAGACCATAGGGGTGTCAGGTTAGGATCTCTCCAACCTCTGTTTAGTCAACATCGCGAAAAGGTGTGTTTACGTACAGTGCTCACTTGCATTATCAGCAGTCTCTTGTTTATGAAATGGAGACATTACACCACCATCAATTTGCATGAAGTCACTCGTGCAGATCTTAGCAAGGTCATTCACCATGTCTAGAACATACTCTGCACCTGTGTCCTGGATTTACCAAATAATAATAATAATAATAATAATAATAATAATAATAATAATAATAATAATAATAATAATAATAATAATAATAATGATAATGATAATGATAATGATAATGATAATGATAATGATAATGATAATGATAATGATAATGATAATGATAATGATAATGATAATGATAATGATAATGATAATGATAATAATAATTAATAATAATAATGATAATGATAATTAATAATAATAATGATAATGATTAATAATAATTAATAATAATAATTAATAATGATAATGATTAATAATAATTAATAATAATAATTAATAATGATAATGATTAATAATAATTAATAATGATAATGATTAATAATAATAATAATAATAATAATAATAATAATAATAATAATAATAATAATAATAATAATAATAATAATAACAATAACAATAACAATCATCATCATCATCATCATCATCATAATCATAATAATAATACGTTAAGTGCACTGCAGTTCTGGCTCAACCCAGTTGTCAACCTGGACTAATATGCGACAATAGCTGAAGTATAAGCAAATCATGAAATGTCATTCAGTTATTAAAACTAAAATGAGTTTACAGTATTTTAGAGTGATTAAATGGAAAAACTTCTCCAGTCTTCCTCTAATCACTTATTAGCAGGTGAATGTTGCTATGGATTTTGGAGGATGTATAAAACATATTTATGAAGGATGCTGCTGGGCCATTAAAATATGCAGATAAATCTTGTTTAATTTTAACTGAAGGAAGGGAAGCGTTGAAATTGTTCTGAACATGTGCCAGTTTTTAACATCACAGAAATAATTGTTCCTTTTTTTTATTAAATAATTTAATGAGTTGTTGAGATATTCCTCTTTAAAAGATTTCAGAAATTGTTTACCGATGAAATAACTGGAAGGTTTTGTAAATACAGAAAATGTGAATATGTTTATGCTGACAGTGTTGACTTCATCAATTATTGATCTAATTTCTACTCTACTTATGTAATTTGATACTCTGATTACAAGTTGTGAACTAAGCTCATTTCATGGCCTTTTGTTGTGATCTTTGGTGTAGTGCTTGTAAACATGGTGCAAGTAGAGACAGAAATATCCAACTATTACAAGAATTTACTATGGTGACTGTCCAAGGACAGTTTTGGAAACAATACACTAAAGTGTGCAAAATAAATATGGTATAAATTAAACTTTTATCAGCTCTTGATACTTTCTCAGTTGCAGATTATTTTCCTTTATTTTGAAAAAAGCAACAACTGATATTAAAAATTTTTTGTGTGTATTTTTTGCACGTTTTATAGTATTAATCACATTTTACCATTATTATTTTAAAGTCCTAAATAATTTTGTACAGTTTTGAGATCTGAAATGATAATTGTTTCAGAAATGAGTGTGTCATCGAGTCATAGTGTACAAAAAGGATATGGGGAATGTATCCTCAAGGTAATTAAAGCAGTATAGTGGTTTGATGGTTACTGCTATTGCATTTAGACATTTTTATATTTTATTTTATGTGTTCATAATGTGTAAGTGTTATTGCTGAGGTTGGTTTAGCTAGCAAATGGTTGAACACTTGTAATTCCTAAACGTGATCTATTGTAAACACATTTGTGCTCTCTTCCAGATCATTTTCCGATACAGGGAACATTCTTTTCACATTTATAGTACCTTATAAGGCCCAGTAATAATTTTCCTTAGGATAAGATGAATTTTTCTAGAACATGAATTCATCAGTAGTTTCAAGTACAGTTTGTCCAGTCCGTCCTGACAATCCACATGAGCAAGAAAGGAGAAATTAGAAGTGACTGCAGTGGTGGGGAATAAGCGAGTGATATCAGAACTCAGTCACATACACAAACAGTGTATGTTTACATATTATAAATAATTATTGTATAGTTATCACAGTCAGAGCAAGTGGTATACTAATCCCCATCTCTCCTATTATGCAAGTGGGCAGGTGTCTGCTATTGTGCATCTTTGCTTCAGGAGCAGGGAAGTGTCACGATGTTCTGAACTCCTCGTACTACTCTTCTTTCTGTTTTCATTTGAGGAAAACTGAGGTTCTGTTATGTGAAGAACTATTGAGTCCAATAGCACAGGATTGTCAAAACATATGGTAATACATTTGCAGTCCTCTTCACTGTACGAGAGAACCAAGGGTCATCAAAAACTGGTGCTAGCAGATGTACACTAAATGCTTACCTCAGAAATATGCAGCATTTTGCTTACTTTTTCATTAAACAAAATGGACACTATTATTTTTCTAGTCCATATCATACACCACACTCCAATTTTCAGGTAATAGTGAGGCATTTCATGCGATAGGGTAGGTTTTTTCTGAAGCCCAGTAATGACAGTGTTCATTTTAATTTATTGAGTTACTTTGTTTATAATTTTCAAGGTGATTGCTCTAAACTGGCACCAATTTCATCTACTGAATTTTCTGTTAAAACTTCAACTAGAATCCTTGTCTAACACTGGACACCCAAACTTAAAAAATATTAACAATCGCATGAAATGCCTCACTATCATCTGAAACTGGAGTGTGGTTGTGATAAGGGACAGAAAAATAATAGGACCTACTTTGTTTAAGAAACAATGAGATGTGTTTCCTATTTGTGAGGTAAGGATTTTAGTGTGCCTCTGCTGGCACCATTTTGCTGGCAGCTCTAGGTTCAAGTGGAGAGAGCCTGTGAAGTGGCTTTCATATGAGCTGTCATTGGTGGGCTCTTTTTGTGAATCACATTTTCTATTTTTTCAACCAGTTAGTTCCAACTTGTACAAATACTTATTTGCAGGAGTACTTAAACTTGAAATTCCATCACTCATGCACTATTTCTGAAGGATTATAGTGTACCTCAGCTATTGCAATTATATCTGACTTTGTTTTATTGCTTTGAAGTTCATGTTTTCATATAAAACTTAAAGCACAGGCAAACAAGAGTATCATAGAAGTGTCTGCCAGATATTAAATCTCCTAAGATGCTGGAGTAATTTTTCCAGGTATTTTGCTGGAGGACGAAGCACATTTGTGTTGATTTCATGAAACTCATTTATATTTCTTGTTGTGAATATTTTGTTAGTGTAAATAGTGCTTGTTAAAGTGTAAAATATCCACAGAAGGATTGCCTCTTACTTTGTCTGCAATGACTTTTTATCGGATGTGACTTAAAATCTGTGAGTAAAATATCTGAACTGGAGTGTTGCATCAAAGAAATTTATTATCTTGTTGAGATTGTTCAGATTCTAAAGTTTACCGTAGATGATATTTTAATATTTGAAACTGTACCTAAATGTTGCTTAAAGATTATTTTTATAATTTTAAATGAATTGGATATTTTAATCAAAGTTTACAAATTCATTTGAAAGAATCTTGTAAAATTTTTTCAACAAACTGAACTCCATCTATAATGGACTTGCTAGTTAAAAATTATATTCATGTGTATGCAGAGGAAGACATTGTTAAAGGAAGGAATACATTTTGTATAGAAAAAGAAATGTTGAAATAAGGAATTGTATGTACAAAATGTACAGCATATAGCAATAAAATACACTTCGATTAAATTTGTTTAAATACCTCCATTTTTAAGTTTCCATCTCCCTTCCTATCTTTTATACAGGGCTTTCGAACCGGTTCTTCACCGCAGCATGGCCATTTGCCTGTGCAAGTTTGAAGCTGCCACAGCCGGGTTTGTCGCTACTAACAAGCCGCACGTAAAACATGTATAAAAATCTTACCTTATAGAAAATGCTGGAAATGTCGTGAAAGATGGTTTAATCGATCCGCAGCTTCTATTCTTTTCAGATGAGGCGTGGTTTCATCTAAATGGTCGCGTGAACACTATTAACAGTCAGTACTGGGCATCTCAAAATTCACATCACGTTCAAGAAATCCCTCATTGTGATCGGAGAGTTGGAGTCTGGTGTGCTGTTAGTGCTAGGCACATAATTGGTCCAATACTTTAGGACCAGACTAAATAGAGAGAGGTACCGAAATGACATTTTGATCCCATTTTTTCATGAACTGACAGAAGAAGAGAAATCATATGGGTGGTTTCAACAAGATTCTGCTACTGCCCATACAGTCCATGAATAAAATTAGGGAAGTGTTTGAAGATAGAGTGATTAGTGCTGGTGTATGGCCCTCTCGCTCCCCTGATCTGACAGTGTGAGATAGAGTGATTAGTGCTGGTGTATGGCCCTCTCGCTCCCCTGATCTGACAGTGTGAGACAGAGTGATTAGTGCTGGTGTATGGCCCTCTCACTCCCCTGATCTGACAGTGTGTGATTTTTACTTGTGGGGTAACCTGAAAGAAAGTTTACGAGAAAAATGCTCACACATTGGAAGAACTAAAACAAAATATTAGGAATGAAATCACAGACATTACAGTTGCCCAACTTAACCCTTTCAGTCCCAGTGTGTATTATAAGAAACATACGCATTTTTGCCTATTTGTAATGCTTTTAACGGTTTTTTTCTGCTATATTCTTGTTATATTATTCGTCACCAATTAAACATATATATTTGAGATGTCCTCATTTGGCAAAAATGATCTAGCAACCCTGCTCAGGTGGTTAACTGCTACTATGACACCTATAACCAATTTAGTGAACTCAAGAAACAAGAATAGATTACATGAAAAATTAAACTGTTTCATTAGTTGTTTCATTTTTTCTTGTTTTCCTTTCTTTGCGTAGGTAGGTCATATTGGAAGGTGAATAACTGAAATTGGTGATCAAATGAGTGGATGGCTTAAAGTTACCTGACATTCATCTCAGACTGAGTGAAAAGCCTTATCCAGATGATTCAGCCAAACTGAGAATTTGAACTCAGAACCTCATGCACTATGAACACCGATAACTTGATTCCTCTTAGCTGGACTATTAAACCTAGTAATAAGATTGAAAGATAGCATTACTTCAGAGTTCTTAACAGACTTCTTTAATGTACAAGATTGCCTCACGATAAAGAGCACACATAGGTATTCAAACAAAAAGCAGAAGGTTAGCAGCTGTTGAACTTTCTGTTGTATGTGGTAAAGAGGACATCCTTAGGGAGTATGTGATGTTTAAGGAGTATGACTTGCAACAAAACAAGCTCACTCATGCTTTACCTCGCTCCATCATTTTACTTTCTCTACTATGTGTAGTAAATAGGGGAAGTATTATGTTCCACCCAAAAAATCCATGACTTGGAAATGTATGTTTTGAGGCTCCCCAGATCGCCCCATCGTCTCTGTCTGTGAATAGCACAACTCAAAAACGAAAAGTCGGTTGAAAACCAAAGTTGGTATTTAAGTTAAATATCTTTCAAGGATGCGACACGAAGATTTTGAAAACACTTCCCCCACCCTAAACTACCCCTTACACAGACAATTTTTCGAAAATTTTGATTTTCTCGAAAACGGCTCAAACGATTTTTATTAAAATGTCATATGCTTAAGATATTTTTATGGCCAATGACCTCCATGACCTCCCAATGTGAGCCTCACACGTTACCGCGGAGCCATCTCGCTGGGGCACATGCAAGAAGTTTCTTTCTTATTCTACACCTCTACGTGGGAGAAAGCAATTAACATACCATATATTCTATTCTCTAAACGGGGCCTAAAATATTTCATATTATGTACCAAGTAGCATGATAATCAATTTTATCGTTCTTGCGTGATAGGGTAACACACATTTGCAAATTAAATATTTTTCTTTGATTTGTTTCCAAAAAATATGGAAAATGTGGCTGAAACTACGACTGAACGCAAAGCATAGAAATGAGAGAAAAACAATGAGACTCTGGAAGCGTACATTTGTCTAAGTCCAACCACTCGGCCATCCGCTCACATTGAATAGTTGAGACTCAATATGAGAAATGACAACAGAACGACGCTAAAGACATGCAGTCCGTGACACCATTGTAAACCGGCCGCGGAAACGACATCGACTTACACAAATATACGCTTCCAGATTCTGGTAGTTGTGTTTTTTTTTTTTTTTTTTTTTTGTTTGTCTTACGGTGTAAATTGTAACAAAATGACGGAAGCAGGTCCGTTACTTTGATATCACTTTATTGTCCTCTAAAATTGCACTACAAATACACAGTTTTCTAGTTTTCTTCTCGTACTTAAATTCCACAGTCTTTCTAACTATTACAACTCACAATTGTTCTTCTTAAAACCTTACTCAGTACTTTCAGTGTATTTCTTCCTTTCACTGTCTCTCAGTGCACTTATGACGTATCTTCCGGCACGACACAGAGAGACAGAGAGAGAGAGAGAGAGAGAGAGAGAGAGAGAGACGCGCGCGCAGAGCAGATACTAACAGACTTATTCCCGTAGCTAAAACTAAACTAACTAGCTCATTGACTGACTGTCTCTGTTGCTGTCTCATGCCATTTTATACTGGGGATGACGTCACATGACCTTTCGAGAAACTCACCACACACACGCACCGCGATGACTCATCTAGAAGCCTCGCGAACTTTCTCGACCCCTTTTATTTCTGCCGCCTCATCGTTACAGTCACGTACACACAGCAGACGGGCGAAGCAGCCCGGCCTTCAACGTCTCTACCTCTCGCCGGCCCAGCATGTGGTGTGAAATAGCTTCGTCCCGCCCGTCTATTGCTGCATGCCGAACCCAACGTCAAAAGATCTATATACAATCAGAATACATAAATGACATTACAAATACAATGTTGCTAAAACTAAAACAAACAATACCAAAGTCAAAATAAATCAAACTGCGACTTTTTGCTAAATTAATTCATTATAGCTCTTAGTATCTATTAATAACACCGGAAACTAAAATATTTTTGCTAGTTTTATGACTTTTTTTTTGTGTGGTATAGTTAGTTAAAGTACCTATGTGTATAGAAAGTACGTGTGTTCTTTTATTTTGAGATTAATTCAGCGCAGGTACAAATATTGGCGGCGCCGTGGCCGAGCGGTTAGACCGTTCGCCTACCTACCACCTAGGCGGTCCGGGTTCCATCCCGCATGTGGTATTCGTGGTGGATGAAGCGGCGTCTGGGCGGGTTTTCTCCGGGTTCTCCGATTTCCTCCGCCACTCATTCCACCAATTGCCCCATCATCACCTTTCAAATCATCCATTTCGCCTGCATTTCATATCATCCTCTTTCTCACTCTCATATCTGGTACTTGGCTGAACATCCGCTTTCAGATTTTCACTCTGTCCTGTCCATAGGTTCCTGTGCTCTCTGACAGGCGTCTGACCATAGGCACTGGCTTGTAAGCCCTAGGGTGTAAGTCCTATATAAGGGAGGGTAATAAGATAAAGAAGAGGAAGAAGAAGAAGAAGAAGAAGAAGAAGAAGGAGGAGGGGGAGGAGAAGAAGAAGAAGAAGAAGAAGAAGAAGAAGAAGAAGAAGAAGAAGAAGAAGAAGAAGAAGAAGAAGAAGAAGAGGAGGAGGAGGAGGAGGAGAGTACAAATATTACTACAAGTTTACATTCATTGCATTCATTTCATCCCCAATAGCCATAGGTAGTTATTCATCATGTGAAAAGGTTCATGAGGAACCTTTGGAGATGGTAATATAATAATATATACTACCACTACATAATGTTCTAGGTAAGACAATCGGTCAAAAATACATATTTTACTACAGTTAAACAATAATAATATCTTCTGGCAACTTCCTTTCATGACTTATCTTTCACGTTCTAATTTTAAGTGTGCTAAGTACATTGTAAATGTTCGTTCACAGTTTTTATTATTAACCTCCCTTTCCTGAACTTAGTTTTGTCCCTTTTATTTCAGTGGAATTTCCATTCTATGCTTTGGTAGAGCTGTCACACGCACGCCGATTGTCTTTTGTCTACACATACCTTTCATTAACGAAGCACAGGTTGCTCACATGAGAGCGATTTTGTTTTGGTTGTAGTGTTGCAATTGTATTCATGTGGTAGCGAAATTAAAGTAAATGTTAAAAAGATGTCTTTGTGTAGAAAGGATTTTGGAACTGTGTCTGGGAAAATGACAGTGCATAACAGGATAAGAACAGGCGTCGTCTTGTGTGTCAGATTACAATTTTCTGCGAATGTCAAAGGGGGTAAGAAGAAACTAAAGAACACTGGCTGGTCTCAAAGGTAAGCTGATCTTAGCCGCTTCTAGTTGCCATTTTCATTCATTTGTTTGTTTTCTCAGAAATTATTGGTGACGTTTACACGTCTTTAGACTATAGAGTTATATTAACTACTGAAGGTGTGTATCCTCATTCATACACATATGGATGCATTATCTGTATTTCGTATTTTCACCATGTGCCGCTGGCGGAGGCGGTGTTGTACTAAACCCAAACATTTGATATCAAGATTTCACTGGAAACTACATTTGCGAGATTACCTAAATAAAGAAGTATCTTCAGAAAAAATCTGATGTGCCGCACTAATATGACTTTCTTTACTCTTATAAACTCGTATTCCTGTATCTTCTTCGTGTTAGTTAAGATAAACATTTGCAGAAATTCTTATTGCTTATTTCCTCGTAGATGCAAGGGGAACATGTGAATACAGAAGGCCCTGAGCGTTAGTCAAATCTTTTAAAGCTTTGAGAATCCGTTCTCTTTGCACGGCTAAGATATAAAAAATGAATATCTTCCATTTGACGAAAGTCACACATAACAAGGAATATGTCCGAAATGGTTCAGTCTACAAAAAGAAAATGTATTTTGGCATTAATTGTGTTTTAGCAAAATCTAAATTTTTTGTATAGATAGTAAGATTGGGTCTATCTCTTACGGTTTACGAGTTATTCAAAAGTCACCCAGAGTAAACAGGATTACATAGCCTATAGCCAGAAAATTCAAAATATACATTTCATTTGCCATACAAATATTTCAAACATGGCCTCCAAAATCGTTACGCATTTTCGAGAAAACGAAAATTTTCGAAAATGTTCCATGTAAAGGGTAGTTTAGGATGGAGGAATTTTCTTCAAAATCTTCGTGTCGCATCCTTAAAAGATATTGAACTTAAATACCAACTTTGGTTTTTAACCAACTTTTCGTTTTTGAGTTATGCTGTTCACACACGCACGCACGCACACACACACACACACACACACACACACACACACACACACACACACACCCGCACCCGCGCGCGCGGAGCTTTTTCTAAATTTTTTTTTTGTTTTGTTTCAAAACATATATTTCCGGTGAAATCTTGACGTCCATTTTTTGGGTGGAGTACAATACTTCCTCTACTAAACGTGTTAGAGAAAGTGAAAATTGGACATTTCAGATCAAGAGCAATGTTTATCTCGAAAATGGTGAGATTCCACAATATGCGTATTTGAGATAATTTATGGGTTTTAACGAGATTTATCAGATTATTCTACTGTAAGTTCCCATTTTTAAACAGCTGTATCTTCTTTACATATTAGCTGTTTGGATTCATATTGGCTTTACTACTTGTTTATAAGGTTTGGGTATTTTTTCTCGTTGCTGTGATAACCGCGTGATGTTTTATATAAACATAAGAATACAGACGGCAGTTGTAGGAGTAATGGCTTTTCCTACACGAGTTCCACTAAGTCTCCTTCAGGGCAATTGCGACTGTAACAGACATGTACTCGCACTGTGAAGATATGAACATTAAATGGATTGAGAAGAGGACTCTGCTCCGTAAAATCATTTCACGAGATCATGAACAAATTTGAAGTTCACTTATCGACAGTGCAACGATAGAAAGACTATTGGTTATTGAACAATACGGTAGTGGTCATATTTAATTTTATCTTGTTTTAATAAAATCCCATTTCTTTATGAAGTTTATTTTGTTAGAATCTGAAAATTTGGCAAATTTATTACCACTTTAAACTGGGACCTTACTTGGCTGTTAAGTGCAAATGATTCACTTTGTGGCTCAACCCCACCTCCTTTGTTTTGTGCATGAAGCATTTCCTCTTCACTCGCTCAGCTGACCAAGCATTTGAGAGGTTTATGTATTGGCCATATGTAGGTGTTGGCAAATGTACCTCCCCTATTTCACATAAGGTTGGGTATCACTGTTGAAACCGAAATTATAATGTCAATATATATATTTGATAATAGAAATAAACAAAAGGAGATTCTAGTCAATAGTTAAGGGGAAGACGTAATAAAGCTGAATATGTTAAAATCTCAAGAATGGAAGCCTAGGCAGATTTAAATGAGTGATAAGGTTACAATTGTTGTATGTACAAAGCCATAGTGATTCAGCGGGCTGATTCCTATCTTACCATGACGTGCTCTAAAGTTAGCCAATGGAAATCGCTTCCTTCGTGTTGCTCGCGCAAAAACAAATGCAACGCAACACACTCGTCTTGAATCGAGTCGAGATAACGCACGTGCAACTTGGGAGTTGTACGTAAGCTAGCACGTGTACATAATTCGGCGGTTGCTAAAGGTGACAAAGTTAAAGTGTTATAACGTTGCAGTTGAAGTTACAAAGTTACATTCTATTTAAATATCGTCGGCAGTTCTCTACAAATCTGTAAATTTACAAATAAAGTGATCTGTTGGTTGATTCTTCGTTTGGTTCCATTCCTACCATAACTCACGCACACCCTGCAGATTAGGACTTCTTGCTAGAGCTAGTCCGGACACCAAACACGAGATCTTATAGGTCTTAAAGGCGACGTCTTCGAGAAGAAGAGGAACGTTTGCGTCACTGTTATACATAATGTTCACTTGAAAAAGACTTCAAGCAGTAGCAATTAAGACAATTCAAAACACAGGTACATTTTGTTGGTCATGTAAGTCTTAAACTTACGAGATTTTAATGTAGATGATTAGCCAGTTTTGAGCCAATAGAAAGTAACAAAACATTTTTCATATAATGAGCAGCTTGGGAAGGTGTGGCTCTTTTTTAAATGTTTGTGTTGAAATCTTTGCAAGATGCCGCATTTAAATACCAGCTTTGATATTTGTAACTTATCTGATATTTCGTTTTTTGGGTTATGTTCACACAAACGCATAGGCATTTCTAAGGATTAAAAACCAAGACGAAAGGGAATTAAGCTGGCAAGTTTCTGCGCATTAGTAGTGACGTCACAAGTTACAACTAGTCTGTTGGTGCTTGCAGACGGTTCTGAGGGAGGGGGGGGGGGGGGGAGGTACTGTCGGTGTCTCATGGCCACTGTTGTTTACATTCTTTGTATTTTTACTTTCTCTACTACCAAGTAGAGGAAGTATTGTATTCCACCGAAAAATTAGATGAGATTTCACCGGAAATGCATGTTTTGAGGTCCCCGAATAAAAAAAAAAGCATTTTTATAAAAGGTCCGTGTATGTGTGTGAGTGAGTGAGTCAGTCAGTCAGTCTGTGGACAGCATAACTCAAAATTGAAAAGTCGGTATTTAAGTGTAACGTCTTTCAAGGATGCGACACGAAGATTTTGAAGAAAATTCCTCCACCCTAAACTACGCTTTACATGGAAAAGTTTTCGAATATTTTTATTTTCTTGAAAATGACTAACGATTTTGATTAAAATGACATGTTTGAGATATTTTAATGATAAATGTATATTTTGAATTTTCTGGCTATGGCCTATGTAGTCTTGTTTACTCTGGATAACCTTTGAATAACTCGTAAACTGTAAGAGATAGAAAAAATCTTACTGTACAATAAATGTAGATCTTGCTAAAACACACAATTTGTGTCCAAATAAATTTTTTTTGTAGAGTGAACCACTTCGGAGATATTCCTTGTTATTTGTGTCAGTTTTGGAGAACTTCTACTTCTGTTAAATGGAACATCGCTATTCATTTTTGATATGTTAGGTGTGCAAAGAGAACGGAAATTGAAAGCTTTAAAACATTTGAGTATCACTCAAAGCCTACCTGCTGTATACCCATATTCCCGTTGCACGTGCAAGAAAACGAGCAATAGTATAATTTCTGGAAATGTTTATCTCAACTAATACGAAGAAGATAGAGGAATAAGAGTTTGTAAGAATGGTTAGTACAAGAGTAGAGAAAGTCATGTGAGTGCAACACATCAGATGTTTCTTAATTGCTTCATTTGGATAGAACTCTAACTTCTTTTGTCATATAGGAGGACTTCGATTTGTGAAACAACTAATGGTGTTATTACATGCTGAACACTAAGGTTTCTTTATCGCTTATTTTTAAACACGTTCACATTCACTCCCGCATTCACACTTCAGACTGTGGGGTATGGGGAATTATTCTGGCTAAAGGAAAACTCCCAACCCCAGGCTGGAATCGCACCCAGGACCTCTGGGTTGAGAAGCCAACTACTTAAGGGTACTCATACGTGATATTTCTAAATCTTGCAGGTTTTATTAACATAGCACTTACTGCTGTATAACAATTTTAAGCGTGTTTACATTTCACTTATATTCTTTATTCGTTTTTCAGAAAACAAAATACTTTTATTATATCTACTAATCAATCAGGTGTTGTAAACAATATAGAAATTATAATTTTGCAATCATAAAAATGCTGTCATATTATTTAAATACTAAGACAACATTGATATGAGTTTATCCGGAAAATTTGAACGAAATTGATTACAAACTACATCACTTTTAATATGCAAAAGTGTAAGAAATATCAATGTCGAGCATTGTAAATATTTACAGGGCATTAGACCGCATTTCTTGGATATTTAAGTGATCGCGTGGTGAAGCCATGAAAAACTCTGAGAGCAACATTCCGAGTTTTTGCAACTAAAAGCTCAAGCTATTTTTAAGACATAAAACCTAATGTTTGAATTCTTTGAAAATTTTGACAAACATTTCAGCTAGGGTGCTCTTAAGAACTGCTAAGCCTACTCATCAGATGAGGCACACACTCTAAGGCATTTTTACTTTCTCTATCTACGTATAGTAGGGGAACTATTGCATTCCACTAAAAAATTCTATACCGAGATTTCAGAGAAAATACATGGTTTAAGATCCCCTGAATAAAAATAAGCATGCTAATAAAAAGTTCTTTGTGTATGTGTGTGTGTATCTGTGTGTGAACAGCATGCTTAAAAAAATCAAGTCATTCATAATGAAGAGGACTTAATGTTCAGTATTCTTTATAGTCCCGCGATCGACAAACTAAACGTTTCACATCATTCCCTTATTAAAAATCTGATGTGTTGCACTCACATGACTTTCTCTACTCTTGTACTAACCATTCTTACAAACTCTTATTCCTATATCTTCTTCGTGTTAGTTAAAATAAACATTTGTACAAATTATCTTATTGCTTATTTCCTTGTAGGTGCAAGGGGAATATTGGAATACAGTAGGCTTTGTGCGATAGTCAAATCTTTTAAAGCTTTGAGATTCCGTTCTCTTTGTTCACGTAACATATAAAAAAATGAACAACGATGACCCATTTCATGAAAGTTCCAAGTTTTCCGAAACTCACACACATAACAAGGTATATCTCCGAAATGGTTCACCCTACAAGAAAATTTATTGAGACATAAATTGTGTATTTTAGCAAGATCTACATTGTTTGTACAGTATAATTTGGTCTATCTCTAACGGTTTACCAGTTATGCAAAAGTCGTCCAGAGTAAATACGACTACAGGGGCTATAGCCAGAAAATTCAAGATATACATTTCATTTGTCATAAAAATATCTCAAACATATGACATTTTAGTCAAAATCGTTAGAGCCATTTTCAAGAAAATCAAAATTTTCGAAAAATTTTTCATGTAAAGGGTAGTTTAGGGTGGGGCTATTTTCTTCAAAATCTTCGTGTCACATCCTTGAACGACATTAAACTTAAATACCAACTTTGGTTTTTAACCGATTTTTCGTTTTTGAGCTATGCTGTCCACAGACTGACAGACAGACACACAGACACATAGACACACACACGGACCTTTTTCTAAAAATGCTTTTTTTGGATTCAGGGGCCTCAAAAATGTATTTCCGGTGAAATCTCGACTTCGAATTTTTGGGTGGAATACAATACTTCCCCTACTTACCAGTAGAGAAAGTAAAAATCGGTCAAAAACCAAAGTTGGTATATAAGTTCAATATTTTTCAAGGATGCGACACGAAGATTTTGAAAACTATTCCTCCACTCTGAAATACCTTTCACGTGGGATATTTTTCTAATATTTTGATTTTCTCAAAAATGGCTAACGATTTTGATTAAAATGTTTGAGACATTTTATGGCAAATGAAATGTACCTATATTTTAAATTTTCTGGCTAGAGCCCATGTAGTCCGGTTTACACTTGATGACTTTTGCATAGCTGGCAAACCGTAAGAATTATACCAAATATTAATGTACAAAAAATGTAGATCTCGTGAAAACACAATTTATGTCAAAAGGTCTCTTTGTGAAGTGAACCATTTCTGAGATATTCCTTATTATTTGTCAGAATTTTGCAGTACAGGCGTTCTCAATTGGGAGGTCGTTGTCCATTATTTTTTATCTCTTGGTCATACAAAGAGAACAAAATTTCAAAGGCATCATATAACCACCACTCTTAAAATATTTGACTATCGCTTAAAGCCTACTGTATTCCCCTTGCATATACAAGAAAATTAGCAATAAGGTAGTTCCTGCAAACGTTTATCTCGATTAACATTAAGATAGTTATAAATGTTTGTAAGAATAGTTTGTGCAAGTCATGTGACTGCAACACATCAGATTTTTCTAGATGTATTGAATGCTGTTCATTTTTCCTGGAAGTTTATAAGCAATATGTTTATTCAGTTTGTTAAGAAATCAGGTATTTTGAGTTTCAAACATTTAGTGTGTTAATAATAATGCATGAAACACTTGGTTTTGTTTCGCATTTAATGCGTACCATGCATTTTAGCAAATAGGCATTTATAGGTTTTCAAAACTAAGAATTGCATTAAGCCGTTATTCCCTAAGAGAGGTACCACCACGCACACGTACACACACACACACACACACACACACACACACACACACACACACACACACGAACGCACGTGCCCACACGCACAGAGAGCGAGAGAGATCTTTTTTAAAAAGTACTATTTTTGTCTTCAGCTGCTCTCAAAACATATATTATGGTGAAATCTCGGTATTCAATTTTTGGTCTGTGTTGCCTTTAACAATTCATTCTCTTTGCATGTCCAGAGCAAAGACTTCCCATTTGAGAAAAGTAAGTATTGAAAAATTCAAATAAATAAACAATTACTATCTTGGAAATGGTTCATTCCACACATGATCTTGATGTGGTATTACCCGCTCCTCCGTTCCGCTGTCCTACGCGGAATGCTGCTTTCTGGTGATTTGTGCTCCGGCTGCTCTGGCATGTGATTTTAACCTCAGGGTATGCGTGGGTGTTTGCGAATAAAACCAGAACTCTCGTGGAAACTTTTATTTTCACCAAAATAGGAATGCGTGAGATTTGCCGATCGTTATTAACAACGTTAAGTCGTTACTGTGTCTTTACTAAGACCGAAGATTGTTACTATTAAATATAATGTATCCTCACACTCGAGGATCCGAAATGCAAGTCCGGTGACTGAAGTGCTCGCTCGGAGATATGGGCGACGAGTGTACTGACCCGTTCCGTCCGGTTCTGGAGGGCAAGTCTCACCGAACTGCTCTCTCTGGGTTCTGCCCGGTAAGTGCCTGCTCCGTGCACTCCCGGTCAGAAGTCACCTCGGACTTCCCCTCAAAAACCCCTCCAATTTCATGGCGCGAAAACTCCGCGTCATGATGCTCTCAATGTTCATGTCCTAATTATCTCACAATTACGGGTTTCGAAGAAGTCTCCGAGACTCCTGCTCAACACCTGCACTGAGCGATTTCCAGGAAAACCGGTATTACTGTGTATCAGGCTGACTACCTGGAATTTACCACTAATGACTTGCTTGCAACATTACGTGTCCCTTCTGACAATTTTAACCACAACTAATATTCCCAGATCTCGTACATTTATACATGTAACAATTTTAACATTTTCTTATTATTTAATTCCGCCATGTGATGCAGTATTATATCCATAATTATGGCATTCACAATTTCGGCTTCAATCTAAACTGCGCATTTTTAACGAAATTTGCATTGTTGTTTATCTCTTAAGGTTTACTAGTATGCGAAAGTCATCCAGAATTGAGGGGACTTCAGAGGACATTCCTAGAAAATTCAAGATACAAGTTTCACTTGTCATGAAAACATCAACATGGTATTTTAATCAAAACTGTTAGAGCTATTCTTGATAAAATAAACAATTTTGAAAAATATTTCATGTAGAGGGTAGTTTTGGGAGGAGGTAAATCTTCGTGACGCATCCTTGGAAGATGCTGGGTTTTAATATCACGTTTGATATTTAACAGACTTTCCGTTTTTAAGTTATGCTGTTCTCAGTCTCTCCCTCTGTCTCATCCACTCCCTCTCTGTCTCTCCCTCTGTCTCTCTCTCTGTCTCTCCCTCTCGCTCTGTCTCACCCACTCCCTCTCTGTCTCTCCCTCTGTCTCTCCATCTCCCTCTGTCTCTCCCTCTGTCTCTCCCTCTCCCTCTGTCTTTCCCTCTCCCTCTGTCTCTCCCTCTCCAGTCCCTCTGTCTCTCCCATTCCCTCTCTGTCTCTCCCTCTGTCTCTCCCTCTCCCTCTGTCTCTCCCTCTCCCTCTGTCTCTCCTTCTCCCTCTGTCTCTCCCTCTGTCTCACCCACTCCCTCTCTGTCTCTCTCTCTCCCTCTGTCTCTCCCTCTCCCTCTGTCTCTCCCTCTCCCTCTGTCTCTCCCTCTCCCTCTGACTCTCCCTCTGTCTCTCACTGTGTCTCACCCACTCCCTCTCTCTGTCTCTCCCTCTGTGTCTCCTTCTCTGTCTCTCCCTCTCTGTGTCTTCCTATCCATTTCTCCCTCTCTCTGTCTCTCCCTCTCACTCTCTCCCTCTGTCGCTGTCTCTCCCTCTCTCTGTATCCCCCTCTCTCTTCGTCTCCCCCTCTGTCTCCCCCCTCTGTGTCTCCCCCTCTCTCTGTCTCCCCCTCTCTGTCTCCATCTCTTGGTCTCTCTCTCCCTTTCTCTCTCACGAACACACATTCTCACACAGAATTGTTTCTAAAAATGCTTTTCTTTTTATTCATTGAGTCTGAAAACACATTCCCGGTGAAATCTCGGTATCGAATTTTTGGATGGAATACAATACTTCCATTACTGCCCCTTCGTACCATAGGTAAAATATATGCTCGATGCAGGGAGAAATTATAAAATATGCAGCAAAACCGAAAATATGCACCCTAAAACTTTACATATAGCTAAGCACAGAAGAACAGAAACTTATTGCAAAACTTAATTCAGTATCTCAAGTTAAAAAAAACAAAACATACATTTCATAGAAATCCGATGTTTGCTCATAATCACATGGAATCAATGTCAAAATCAGCCATAAACAAATAATTGAAATATCCTACCTGGAGAAGCGACAGCTTACTACAAATTAAGACACAGATTCAACATAAATCTTGGTGCAGCAATCAAATAGAAAATTAATATTTTAACTATACCCATTTTTAATTACTTTTATTTTCTTTATTACTTTCTCTACTACGCATAGTAGAGGAAGTATTGAATTCGATGTCGAGTTTTTACCGGAAATACATGTTTTGAGGGCCCCGGAATAAAAAAAAAACATTTTTAGAAAAAGGTCCACGTGTGTGTCTGTCTATGAACTGCATAACTCAAAAACGAAAAGTTGGTTAAAAACCAAAGTGGGTACTAAAGTTTAATGTCTTTCAAGACTGGAAGACTTTCACATAACTGGTAAATCGTAAGAGATAGACCATATCTTACTATACAAAAAAGTAGATCTTGCTAAAATACACAATTTATGTCCAAATAAAGGTTTTTTGTAGAGTGAACCATTTCGGGGATATTCCTTATGATTTGTGTGAGTTTTTGAGAGCTGTCAAATGGAACATCGTTATTCATTTATATTAACAGTGCAAAGAGAACGCATTTTGAAAGCTTTAAAAGATTTGACTCGCTCAAAGCCTACTGTATTCCCATATTTCTCCTGCACCTACAAGAAAATAAACAAGATAATTTCTGCAACTAACACGAACTAACACAGGAATAAGAATTTGAAAGGATGGTTAGTACAAGAGTAGAGAAAGTCATGGGAGTGCAACACATCAGATTTTTTTTAAAGCAATTAGTATGGTCTCACATGAATTATCAATATTTCACTTAAAACTCCTTTTTGCTACTCAAACTTTTACAACTAGCCTTCATAAACGTTCAAAGTTATTCTCTCCGCTTCCTTGGCACGTGATGTCATCCAAGAAGCATCAATTTGGGATGCTTCCACACGGAAATTCGAAGCAATGTACACTAGAGGCCTGCACGGGTCGAATTCTTAGGTTCGGCCCGGCCCGGCCCGGACCGTACTCAACCAAGCGCGAGCCCGAGAAGAAGTTATAGTGCCCGGGCCCGAGCCCGGCGCGGCCCCATTATTTAATTGTATTATGATTATGGCATTATCATTATTATTTAAAACTTTTCAGCAGAATAATCATATAGAATTCCTAGTAATGGAACGCTATGATAATTATTGTGCTATTCTTGGAAAAAATATATAATACCTACATTATTTTGTATTTCTTAATTTTCAACCCGGGCCCGGCCCGAGCCCGATGAACATTTTCCAAATTAAGCCCGAACCCGGCCCGGGGGCCGGGCCGGTGTAAGCCCGAGGGTTTGGCCCGAAGCCGCGCAGACCTCTAATGTACACTGCTCTCTCCTCAGCGCTAGTCGCCTCGACCAGTGTCACCGACATCTTCCTTCGGAGCAGCCCCTGGATGGGGTAGACTCCATCGCCGATCCTCTTATCCTCCCGAGTGTGGGCGTTCCAGCGCCCACGGTGTTTCATGACCGTTGACCTCGTTGTGCACGTTCGCAAACATCTTGCTCCTGGTGGGCCAAAATGTAACCTTCTCCAGGGTTATCCTGCAGACCCCAACATATTCACTGGGGCTTCGGAGCGTTACCTCGCCCTGTCCATCTCGCTGGATCCTCTTGCCGACGTTGATCTTCGCCTCGTTATTCCCAAGGGCGTCCAAACCCAAGACCACCTCC
Organism: Tenodera sinensis; assembly: GCA_030765045.1. Classification (NCBI taxonomy): domain Eukaryota; kingdom Metazoa; phylum Arthropoda; class Insecta; order Mantodea; family Mantidae; genus Tenodera; species Tenodera sinensis. The sequence continues at coordinate 61,034,363 of CM060973.1, read as the reverse complement.
TCAGCCACCCTCACGACGAACACCCACAGACTTGGAACGCCCTACCCCAAGGTAAACTCTAGCAAGGCCTTCCCCTCCTCCACAGACAAGGTGTGCCAAATGCCAGCACTCTTGTAGGACCGGTACCTTTCCTCGTTGGCAAGTCGTCCACCACATTAGGTCACACCACGTCACGCTGCACCGTGTCCACCAATATCTGGTACCGTCTCCCGCGTACCCATCCGTCCGTAATAATGTCAATTATGTAGCACAAAGCGCACAGCATCACTCTAGGGGTAGGCGATGACAGCTTCACGCTGGTAGTTACTCCTTTTCCATTAGTTTGTCGGCCAAGTGACGAGGTCCCTCACCGGTTGTCCTGGCCAGTCACGCTCCCAACACACACCTTTGGTAGATCGTCGATATCCGGGATGTTCCACCGTCCCACACAAACCGAATACTCCGGATCTTCCAGACGAGGACAGTTATCATCTTGACCGCCTCAATGGTCAGCGCATAGGTCAGGACATCGTAGATGGTCTATTAGGCATTGGCGTAACTCGGTGTCGGGCACCCATTGACGGAGTAGATAACTTCCTGGTACACAAATCCGGCCAGGGGAGTTCACCAGAGCCTTGTTCAGTAGTTCATTGTTCAGGGCGAACTCCTGCAACACCTCCCTTGGCTGTTGTAGCCTTGACTTGAGCTGGCTGCGAGACGGAGGTTTCCGAACCGGTTTTCAAGATGCCGGGATGCCGCCGACGTCGGTATCGCGTTCAGTACTTCTGCCGCCCGTCCCTGGAGGCTAGCTATCTGCCGTGCCTCACGTCCTGGCGTCTCAATCTCCAAGTCGAGAATTTGTTCCACCCAGGTTGCATTGTGCTGCCATCGACTCTGTCTTCCAGGACGCTAACATGTTCCCCGACGTCCTCTGGGGCGTTAACGTATTGGCCGAAGTCTTTCACGGCTTTCTTCTGTCAACCAAATTGCCCGTCAGTCATCGCCGACAATGCTATGCTCATTTCGGCCATCTCGTTTTTCATATTTGCTATTCCGGATTCAATTTTTTTGTCTCCGTTACTGCCATCTTGGCTAACATTTGCTTCATCATTTCTTCTATCTTGCCTTCGTGTCGTGATTTTCGTCGCATTTCTGACACCAATTATAACTATATTCACTTTCAATTACTTTTATTTCCTTTAATTTTACAATTAGAATGGCCTCACACAAATTGTCACTATTACGCTTAAAATTCGTTTTGCTACTCAAACTTTTACAACTAGCCTTCAAACACTCTGAGTTACTCTTTCTACCTCCTTGGCAACGTGGCGTCTCGAAGGGGCATTCAATTTGGGATGCTTCCACAAGCAATGTCGAAGTAGTGTCACAGTATTTAGCTGTATCACGAATTACACCTTCTATATTTGATACTACAACTAATTGCTATTGCCATCTGATTAAAGAAAGTTAAAACTTGCATTGCCCGATTGAAGTCGTACTAAAAGCTAAATTTTCGAAGTGAATACGCAGTTTAGACTTATTTCATGCATTTTTCTATCAAGGTACGAAATGGCTGAGTGGTATCGTTAGTTAATCTTTCACTCAATGACACCTCGGACCCGCATACGATTTTTTAATGATCTGGACTGGAGATTAACAAAACAAACCATTATATTAGTAAAGAATGGCCTGAAAGACAAGCCTACATTCCTGGAGTCAAAAGTGTTTCCCATAAACTACTTGTGAACCCTCAAGATGTCTTCCTACCACCTTTGCACATCCAGCTTGGACTGCTGAAAGTATTTGTGAAGGCATTAGACAGAGAAGGGCAAATTTTCACGCATCTCAAAAACAAAATTCCCAAACCTAAGTGGTGCAAAGATTAAGGAAGGAGTGTTTATTGGTCCACAAATAAGAGCAGTCTTCCAGGATGAAGAGTTTGAAAAAAAAAATTGTTGGAAGTGGAGAAAATAGCTTGGCTTGCATTTAAGTCACTATGCACCAACTTCCTTGAGAATAAAAGATCAGTGGACTATGAGGTAATTGTAAGTGAATTGAAACACTACTTTTATGTAATGGGGTGCAATATGTAATTGAAAGTACATTTTCTGGACTGTCACCTGGACTTGTTTCCAAAAATCCTAGGCGCTGTTAGTGATGAACAGGTAGAGAAGTTTCAGCAAGAAATACCAGCCTTTGAGAAACGCTTCAGTGGAAGATAGAATGCAAGTATGCTTGGTGAATATTGCTGGTCAATCCTGAGAGATGATCCAGCTGTCCATAAGCGCAAAAGATCAACAAAGAGATTTTAATTTAGTGTTCTTTGCAATTGTTATGTTTTCATTATAACCCCTAGCGCAACAGCCCATGAAGTGCCAAGGCTTGCCGCCCAGCCGCTGCGTCCCCCACCTCTGCCCACTACAGGCGTCATTGGCGGGGTGCAGTACTAGAGAGTGGGACGTGGTCAGTGCCCCGAGCCCTCCCGGCCAGTTATACGGCTTTCTCGACCTGAAGCCGCTACTTCTCCATCTAGTAGCTCCTCAATTGGTCCCCCGGGACCTAACGAGGCTGAGTGCACCCCGTGCCAGACCTCCCACAGGGGATAAAATCCCCATGCTGGTACCGGGGATCGAACCTGGGTCCTCCACGCCAGAGGCAAGCGCGCTGCCAACTGTGCTACGGAGGCGGTCAGAACATATTAGATTTTAGCATTAAAAATTGGTATGTGGTAGAGACTTGGATTTCAGAAGTGAATTCAGTGCATCTCGATTAGTTAAAATCACATAGTTTCATCTGAAGGACATAAATTTGTTGCACAGTGAATTATAAATGAGTCATCGCAAGTGGTGTGTGCTAGTGCGTGCGTGCGTGCGTGCGTACGTGCGTGTGTGTGTGTGCGCGCGTGTGTACGTACAGTTAGAACTCGTACATCGGTATTGACTTTACAGTGACGCAGTCTATTGAGTGTTGAGTGATCGTATCGTCAGAGTTAGTGTTTGAGAGATAAAGAAAGTGAAGAAAGACAGAAAGGAGCGAGTCAAGGACACGAGAAGAGAACAGCTATGAGTTGTAATATCGCGGAAGACTGTAGACTGTGTTAACTGTGTATTTGTGCAAAAGTTTTGAAGCAGCATAAAGTGACAGAAAAAGTAATTGACCTTCCTAATTTTGTCACAGTATCTTGAACTCAGTTTAGTCGACATGTCTGTGTTCTAATACAAAACTGTTTAGTTACTAGTTTGAAAAACTAAGTGATGTTTTTTGTAGGTATTAGTTTCTATGCTTTCTTTGAATCCCATGGCCACCGAGGATAACGCTTTTTGCATTTCTAATATACCATTTCTAATAGAGGTTTATTGGGGTTGAAGCAAAGTAGATAGCGGGAATCAGCTTTTATGTGGACAGCATTACATAAAAATCCTATCAGTAATGTGAAGAGAAATCTAACATGTAGTTCATATAAAGCAGCCTCTTTTATTTTTATTTTCAGGTGAAAGAGTTAAGGGATGATGGAAGTTAAGCTACCTTGGAAAATAATGAATTGCAGCATGAAAACGACATATAGAAAATCCATGAACAAAGTTAACTGGGTGATACCTTTTCATCCTTGGGAGGTAAGAAATTATTTACTTCCAAAGTATTTATACCTAAGCAACTTAAAGAAAAGTGAAACTGTAAAGAGAGAAACTTAGAATGTTTAAGAAATCATTAGTTGTTTTAAAATTACAAGTATAGAATCATTTTCTGAGAGGAGTTATAGCACTCAAAAAATGGGATCAACATTTCACTGATTTATGAGGAATTTAGAGACAGTAAAATAAAGATAAACAGTATGACACACCAAAGTCTGTCTGCTATTTCTTATTGGACATCCCAGTCTATCACAGACATTCACTTAACTGACATTCGATGTTCACAATCCAATCTAAAAGTGACTTCAATTATAAACAATTACTACTGTTTCATGCTGTAAAATTGTTCAGGTAATATCACAAAATATGATGTTTACGTCTACATTTTGTAACACACGTGTTCGTAGTTGGTAAACTAGCTCAAATAAAGAGAAGTAAATAAATAACAATACAAAGCCAGTGCTTAATATTATGTGTGGAATATGATTAAAGAAACGCCTGAGACCGTTAAACTATTTCCTACGTCAAATGCTTGTTGAGGCTGTAGGAGCGCGGCCTCGTGTATTCAGATTCTGTCGATATGGTCAGCTTCCATTGAGCAATCGAATAACGAGGAAGGAGCTACCAATCAACGGGGTTTAACGAAAAAAGAAAACAGCCGCTCAGACAAGTGCAGTACTTAAACAATATTCACCAAACATTAATAGGCACAGGATGTTAGGAGTTATGTTTATTGGTAATTGAGGACAATTAATGTACCATATTACTTCAATATTTTCACAATTGCGAACTTATAACCTTACTTATTTAGAGTAGTAAGTATATCTCCAGGTTGATTAGTAGGCGTGGCGCAGAGTGAAATGGTCTCGTGATAACGAATGGCGTACCGGAACCGAGTTCTAACGCTTTCTGCAGGGCCAATGACCTCAAAATACCTAGACCAGTAGGTCATGCATCGGGGTGTAAAGCAACTCAGATTGTCTATACCAGCGATGTCCAACTTTGCTAAAGAGGGCAGGTTGGATTTGCCTCCTTCCACTTTATGCGGAATGTACTACTCTTTTAACACTCAGTTGTATTGCAGTGGCGGTTTGGTTATACGTTTGCACGTTATGTTTGATTTACAAAAGCACTTTCAAATGTTATGCGATAAACATCTGTTCATTAGTGACTTGTTTGGTACTGCTTAGGTTTAAGAAGTCTATCAATATTGGGTGACAAAGTCGCAGTGCACAGCCTTAGAAGATCCACCAAGTAATCGTCGCGCAACCTACGGCGACACAGACTTTTAATATAGTTCAATTTGGAGATACTCTGTTTGCAAATACCTATTTGTAGAGCTATACTCACTCTTATACCCACTTTCTTACAAATGCTTATTTCTCTGTCTACTACATTTTAACCGACATAAGCATTTTCAAAAATTATCTTATTGCTAATTTTCTTGTAGGTGCAAGAGGAATATAATAGACTTTAAGTGATAGTGAAATGTTTTAAGAGTTGGTTGCTATGCGATGCCATTGAAATTCCGTTCCCTTTGCAAGCCCAAGAGATAAAAAGAATAACATACCCACCTATTCCTATTTGAGAAAAGGGTAAGTATTGGCAAATGTATACAAATAATAAAGAATATCTCGGAAATGGTTCACTCAAAACATGAACGAAATATTTTACATAAATTGCGTGTTTTAACGAGATATACATTTTTATTTAATACGTTTTTGTCCGTTCTCTTAGTGTTTACTCTTTATGCAAAAATCATCCAGAATGAAGAGGTCTTCTGACAACATTCCCAGAAAAAACAAGGTATGACTTAGAAAGTACCATGAAATCGCCTGTTTTATCCGTCAGACTGTACAAGTCATAGGCAAGCTGATTCACTCTCCGATTAAAGAAGGCGGTTGGGGAATAGCAGCTAATTACGTAAGCGTCTCCTAACTAGGTAGTGAACTTTGTGATTCGTTTCTGAAAAAACTCTTAGTCGAAGAGAAAAAATCTAATGTGTTGCACTCATATGACTTTCTCTACTCTTGTACTAACCATTCTTACAAACTGCAATTCCTATGTCTTCATCGTGTTAGTTGAGATAAACAATTGCAGAAATTATCTTATTGCTTATTTCCTTGTAGGAGGACACATACTAACCTGACACCCTTATGGTCTTATAAATAAAGCCCGGAAGTTCATGCATTTACCTATATATTTTTTCTTTTGTTATAGTTGCAATTCTGATAAGTTATGTGTGCGAATCATCAGTTTTCAAGCGTATTAAACCCAATTTTATATTGCATATAAATGCATATTTTGGCTTTCCTGATAAAAACATCATTGTTCTATCAGTTAAGTATTTTTGTGGCATAAACCTGTCTTTTTCCGTGCAATATTAGACATTGCAAATGAAAACACTACAATTAACTCATATGAATTGCCTTTATCTGCGAATTGATTGGTATCGTTTAAGTATTCTGTAGAGAAGTTTTTCAAGATATAAATTCAGCTTGGGAGATAACAGGTGTTCTTTCGATTTTGAAAACCTCCCTAATGTAACTGTTATGGACTGCAATTCGTCGCTTCTCAGAAACTTCTGTTTCCCAACAATAAATTTAAGACCAATTTTATCTCCCTTTGTTTATATTGACGAATATTATAGATATAAAGTATATTTTAAGTGCATATTTATTGGCATATTTTCAAGTTTTAGAGCATATTTACATGCGTATTTCATAACCTTTTAGGTCATGAACTTCCGGGTCCTACTTATAAATATAAAAGTGAACTCGACCATAAACTATTGCGCAACACTCAGCTGTTAGCCATATCTAAAACATACATCAGTACATTTGACGACACAGCAATACAGATTGCCCACACACTGTTATTAATGATAGGTATTAAACTTTTGGTATGGAAAAAAATTAAAATATTTTATTGCGACAATCAGGAATGTAGTTCTAATACTCGCCAGCATAAGTATATTGCAATAAGCCTTAGTCCTAAAATTAATAGATTTTACGAAAAATGTTGGTCTATTTCTAGGGCTTTTATGTGAACACAAATGACAACTTCAGAAATCACTTTAGTTCTTCCTCTTGCTTCAGCTTAGATCTTTTTCTGAAAGTATTTTGTCTAATGTTTTACTTATAATAGTAGGTACTTTGTTGTGTCTAGCATATATAGTGCTACAAGTAGGTACCTATGTATTCCATAGCTATAATATTGTAATAGGTGACAGAAAATAACCAAGAATGAAAGCTGTCGTTTAAACGAGAATTGGAGAGATTTTTTGCACAACTACACCGTTCTTGATATAAAACATGTAGCTATGGACTTATTGCATTATCCTGAATGAACGTGAGTGTTAACATTTTGAAAGCAACTGTAGCGTTATCAGTATGGCGACTTGCTTTACTCTCTTGTTTGCTCTTCCGTTGCTACGGCAACCCTCTGCTTGCTCATGATAAAACTACCTACCTCGAAAAAAGACTTAATATTACTTCTTCACGTGGACTTTAGGATCACGGCCGGTAGCGTTTCACTTGGAACTTGGACCTTAGCGACGCTAGTATTACGTAAAACGTCGCTGAATTTACTCCCTGCCTGAGGAGCGTACAGGTATGGCTCCCCGAGTTTGGACAAGATGGCGGCCACAGCATGATGAACCTGCCTGGCTGCATTAGCAGTAGAAACTCTCAGACTGCACACAGATCCGCTCCAGGCTGAACAGGTGGGTGATTCTTCCTTCTACACCACGGATTGATAACGTTGCTTTGTTTGCAAATGAGTCTTATTATAAATATACTTGATAAGGAATCCTTATCTTTAGATTGTGTATGTGCGCTGTATTTTGAGAAAGAGGACCTGAACTCCATGCTAAGGACAACATTGAGTTCCGAAAGCTTATCTTTCGCTTAAGGGGACAATCTAGCAACATTATTTTGATAATAGATATCTTCTGTACCTACGTTTACCTAGAACTTCTGTATCAAGATTTCACCCAAGGTAAATGCTTAAAAGAAATTCCCTTAAAAGCAAATTAAAAGTCATTTATATCCAGACATTCTCGTTAATTGTTTTCATTTTCTCAAAAATGTATCAACTATTTCTCAGAATACCTACAATTTCTACTTTCTGTACTACGTAGCTATAGTAAGTATGGAAAGTATTGTATTCAACCCAAAATTTCGATGTCGACATTTCAAGGGAAATATATGTTTTGAGGCTCCCTGAATCCAAGAAGCCAATTTTAGACAAATATACACACGTGTGTGTGTGTGTGTGTGTGTGTGTGTGTGTGTGTGTGTGTGTGTGTGTGTGTGTGTGTGTGTGTGTGTGTGTGTGTGTCTATTTGTGAACAGCATAACTCAAAAACGAATAATCAGTTAAAAACCAAAGCTGCCATTTAGGTTTCTCTTTCAAGGATGCTGCACTAAAATTTTGAAGAAAACTCCTCCACTCTAAACATGGACAATTTTTCGAAAATTTTGATTTTTTAAAAAATGGCTCTATTTTGAATAAAATGCCATATGTTTAACATATTTTATGACAAATGAAGTGTATATACCTACCTATTGAATTTTCTAGTTATAACCTATGTAGTCCCGTTTAATCTTGATGACTTTTGCATGATTGCTAAACCTAAGAGAGATCAAATCTTACTATACAAAATATGTAGATCTCGTTAAAACACACAAATTATGTCCAAATGTACTGTGAACTTTTTCGGAGATATTCCTCTTTATTTGTGTGAGTTTTTCAGTACTTGAACTTTTCTTCAATGGAAGCCCATTATTCCCTTTATCGCTTCCGTGCAAAGAGAACAAAATTTCAAAGCTTTAAAGCCTATTCCCATATTCCCCTTGCACCTGCAAGAAAATCAGCCACAAGATAATTTCTGCAACTATTTATCTCGAGTAATATAAAGATAGAGCAATAAGAGTTCTTAAGAATAATTGGTAGATTTTTTTATATCTCAGCATAAATATATTATGTAAATATGTCTTCAATTTTTGCAAACATCCTTCATATTCATTCAATTTTATTTAAATGGGAAATCATAGGATTTACCTATACAAACACTGAGTAAAGAAAAACGTAGTTAATAAAATATGCTATATTTTGTATGTTTAAGCTTTCACAGCTGGTGTCCATTTGGAATAAAGTATCTTCCGGGCTTGTAGCAATTGATCCTAACGGTTCGCTCAAATCTGTGTTGAGCATTATCAGAGGAGACAAGAATGAGTCATCTGATGATGCTCAACGCAGATATGAGCGAAATGTCAGGAGCATTTCCTACACGTCGACCACACAAGCCTGGAAGATATTCCAAATATGCAATCTTTGTTAATTTTTTGTAGCGTGAAGTATTTCCAAAGTATTACTTATTGTTCGTTTAATTTTCCTGACTAGTATCTACACTTTGAAACGTCATGTAGTAATTCTGTTGCTTTTTTATGAGTTAATACGAGGTTCTAAAATCGTAGTTACTGTAATATAAGATTCGCGTTTTAAATAGTGGATGTCAACATCAACATATAGGTAAAATGTGTTTCTTTGTTACTAATCTTATCGATGTTTACCAGGAAGTCGATAGAAATATTAAGCACTTTTGAAAATAATTTGTAGCATACTGTGAAAGTGAAGGATAATTAGCAACTAAAGTTTTACGAATGTTTACATATTTTATTTTCACCCAAAAATGAATCCTTGGTCGCTCTGGAATTTTAGAGTATGTTGCTTTCTTCTAACCGCTTCTGGTGTGCGTGCGCTTGTGTGTAGCATAATTCAAATACGAAATGTCGGATAAACACCAACATTTATAAGTTCAGTATCTTCTAAAGGTGCCATTCATTGGGGATGCGTTTTGTTTGCATTTGTATAACCAGTACAGCTAGCTAATGCAAGTTATGATGAAACTCAGTTAATCATACCATTAGTGCAAGGTGTTCATGGAATTCAATTGGTAAACTCTGATAGACGAGAATAGGTAGGTATAACATAGATATCATTAAAGCATATTATTTATGTCAATTATTTGTGGCATTAAACAATTTTCTTAAATATTCGCTGTTATTTGTTGGAATTTTTGAATAGTTTTGCAAGTGTTAATTCACGATTCGCATGTTTATCGTGATTCATGCAAATAGTGACTTTTAAAGATGTTACTCTTGTTTTGCCCTTCCTTATCTTCTTGTATCCACAATGAAATGTATAAGGAAAACATTTTTGAAAACGTTTATCTCGATTAACATGAAGTAGGTAGAAAAAAAATAAGCTTTCGTAGAAAGTTTGTGGAAGAATGAATAAAGAAAGTTATGGTAATGTGATACACCAAATCATTTTCATTTACAATATTTCTCTCTAAATTTCAATCACAGCGCATTATTTCACTGCGACGAAATATAAAAGCTTCCAAGTCTTATTACAGATGAAATATGGCTTTATCAACAAGGCCTTAAAGGGACATTTCTGTGTCAATACAAATCATCTGAATTCTCAAAGGAAAAACAAAATTAAGAAGTGTTTGAATGGTTGAAAGCACGAAGGAAAAAATTCCATAAATCACAAGTAGTGGGTAAGCAAATAAATAATGTAAAAATACATTTGGAAAATAAAGTAAGATTAATTTAAAAGTCATTCTGTTGTAGACTATACTATACAAACCTGACAATGATAGAAACTGAATTTTTCAAACATTTAATAGCTAACAATTATACAATCACCGTGGAATGTCTTACTTTTAAATCTCGGACGAAATTGGATGAACATAAATGTCATTTTTGAACTTCATTTGAATGAAATAATATAATGGCATTATAATATAAAATAGGTAAGTATTTTGACAAAGACTGTTTAATCATGGTTAAAATTATTAAGTTGCGAACCTTTTTTTTTCCGTAAAAGTGAACCTCAAAACTTGTAATTAGAAACAGGCGTTTCTTTGTTCATCATTATTAGAGCGATTATCAACAAACTGCAAGTATACAGGCAGTAATCAAGCGGTCTGCCTAAAATGGGCATATAGACATAAAAGCTCCTTTTGAAGCTGAATTGTTGCATTTGATTACCTATCTTTGGAACTACAATCTCAGACATATATTTCAAAGAGAAGGCTTGAAAAATGGTATTGGTGCACTAGTTTTTATTGCTTTTCTCTCATTGTTTGAAACTTGGTTAAAGTTGTACTAGTTGTTTTATTTCGTTTCAGACCATCTACGGGCCACATTAAGCAACCCTCTGCCATTATATTCATTTCTTTTCTTTTTCGTTTCTATCTTTCCAATATTTCATTCATCCTGTCACTGTGATTTTTCTTCTTTCTTCTGTTCAAATTGTACCTAGTTGTCTTGCTTCTTTTTTTTAAGCTGGAAACTTTCGAAATTTTGTATTAACTTTCTCAACTTTACTCTATCCTGTATTATTTGTTCTGTTAATTATATTTCCATTTAAGTCCTTCCTTATCTCTTCGTTACCGTTCTTGCTTTCACACCTGTGCTTGAAAATTGTTTTGTAAATCTATTATTATCCATCCTCAATGACCGAACCATCATATTCTTCTTTTCCCGACTGTATCTGAAATCCTTTCACATTCTTTACTTTTATATAGATCTTCATTTGTCCTGAGCCTGAACTCTCCTTTTTACTTTCTCTACTATGTATAGTAAGCAGGGGAAGTATTGTATTCCACCCAAAAATTCGATGTCGAGATTTCACCGGAAATATATGTTTGAGGTCCCTCTGAATGAAAAGAAAAAAAAAAGGATTATTTTTAGAGAAAGTATGTGTGCTGTCCGTCCATCTTTCTGCGTCTGTTAGCCTGTGGAAGGCATAACTCAAAAACGAGAATTCGGTTAAAAACCTAAGTTGGTATTTGTCTAATATCTTTTAAGGATGTGACACCAAGATTTTGTAGAATTCCTCCACCCTAAACCACCCTTTACGCGGAAAAGGTTTCGAAAATTTAGATTTTCTCGAAAATGACTAATGATTTTAAATAAAATGGAATATTCTTCTTCTTTTTCTCCTGTTTTAAAGGAAAACATACACTCTGTAGCATATAGACATTAGTTTTATTATTATTATTATTATTATTATTATTATTATTATTATTATTATTATTATTATTATTATTATTATTATTATTATTATTATTATTATTATTATTATTATTATTATTATTCATTAATATTATTATTATCATGATATTACTATTACTACTGTTATTGATGTTGTTGGTAATGACTTTCAAGGTCAATGACAACAGTTTAGATTTTATAACTGATTGTTTGCCATCAAATAGGAAATGAAAGATAATCCAGAAACCAAAAATGCATGAAGTATAGAGTTGTGAAAATTAGTATTAAATTCAAAGCGAAGCTACTTACTAACCGGGTCAGACAATACTGGAGGAAATAGAAATGGGGTAAACATCGGGAGAAAGAAACAATACAAGTAAGGGGTGCTGTAGGGAAATTAGAACGAGGGTGGAGCATATCGAAAAGCAAGAAATTGTAAGTAGCGTGCCATACTGTACTATAAAATGCTACCTGTTGAATTTAAGAAAGATTTGGTAGTGTGTCACACGGTACTGACGCGGTATGTCTTACCTGCTATAAAAGCGTTGACCTTGATCGCTACCTGTCACTACACCTCACTCAATCTCTCCAGTTTTCCTAGTGTTTCCAAGCTGCACGTATCAAGTTAATGGTGTGTTTCAACCGGGATGCTTTTGTGTCTTAAAGTGTTTGGGAGTGTACGTAATTCAAAGTTCGTCCAAATGCCACACGTGTTTAAAACAGAAGACTGTTGATCAATTCTTTGTTCAGAAATGATGAGATTTTTATATTTTTAATGCCTTGTAAACAATATATAATATGTACTGTACATAAATATGTTAAAAGCTTTAAAAACTTTGTTTTGCTAATTACCCATACCGGATTTTCGATTTTCCGGATTGAGTTTGGCCCCAGTTAGTCCGGATAAACGGGTTTTGCTGTACATTTTTAGCACCTCTTTAGGAAACTATCCATTTCTCGCCGTAGTTCACGTTGAAATGCTGGTAATTTCCTGGCGGATATTTTGTTTTAATTCTTCCAGGGTGTGGGTTTGTCTTTTACACTTTGTTTTAAGCTTTCCCATAGACAGAAATCGCTTATTGAAACTCTGAGAAACCTTACTCCGCTAATGGCACATGATACACCAATTTTTTCGCCATGAAGGAATACTTACTTCTTGAATAATATTAAGTTCCGAGTTATAGAGCCATTTTTTCGACTCAACAGTTAACGCCCGTACATACGCGAATGCAATTTGTCCCCCTTCTTTAGAGTGATTTTGCGTGATTTTTGCGTGATATTTCGGTTAGAAGAATTGAAAGTGCGTTTGAGGACAGAATTACAAGGCAAACCCATACATATAACCTGGAAGAATTGAAACAAAATATCCGCCAGGAAATTTCCAGTATTTCTCAACGTGAACTACGTTGGGTGATGGACAGTTTCCTAAAGAGGTGCCAAAAATGTATGGACAACGACGGTGGTTAGTTTCAACATCTCCTTTCATAAAGTTGGCAAGTGAAGCCTTTAAAAGTAGTTTCAAAAATGTGTACGGTTTCATCCGCGCCTTTTTGTGATAGCGGTAGACGGCAACGAGCGCCGAGAATGCGGACAGGCAAAACACCGCGCAGCTGGTTCGTAAGCTTTTTTCCTCTCCCGTTATACCTAATCATCCTTAACGATTCTCGTGAATTTGGTTGCTGCTGTGGCTGACAAGTATGTATTTATTATCCAATGCTGCATACGTTACAGAAAACTTCATAAAGCAGTAGCTTGATAGATCGAAAGCACGAAAAGAGAAATGTTTTGTCGTAAAGCACTGGAGCAAAGGTTTATTGTGATGGGTACTAAACACCCTAGTTCACACCTGGTGCCATAGGTCTTTGATTTTCACATGAGCTGCGAATACCAAACATATTTTCCTCCAACCTACCTACCTTAAATATATACCTCAGGTAACTTAATTAAAACTTTCATACTGTGATATTTTGCACAGAAATGTACAATTTTTATTAAGCAATAAAAGGTGTGTATAGTAGAGGATGGGCAGGGCTCACAAAATAATCAGTATGATGATACGCATGGATGATCACAGGGTTACTTTTGACTGTCCAAGGTAAAGGATGGGGAGGACCAACATAAAATATTCGCTGAAATCACGTGTGCGAATGATATTTGACTGAGTTACACTAATTTTGCTTTTTATTTTAAATATACCATAACGGTGTTGAAATAAATTAATATTTTAGATATATAAAAGCTACAACTATTTATGTTTAATTATTAAATGTTTTTGAATAGGAAAGTAGCAAAAGCACTATTAAAATATTCAAACACCGTAACTAAACACCTTTGTTTACTCAAGGCAACATTGCTATAGAGAGTTAAGGCTATTAATCAAATGAAGCATTGTAAACTTTTGTAAAATCAACTAGAAAATTAGTGCTACTGTTCTGTGTAAGAATATGAGATAAGATTTGTAGCCAAAGTAGGTATGCTTTGTTCCTTAAAAATTGTACTCCTTTTTTAGTTTCTCTACTGGTAAGTAGAGGAAGTAATGTATTGCACCCCAAAATTCGATGTCGAGATTTCACCGGAAATATCTGTTTTGAGGCCCCCAGAATAAAAAAAAGCATTTTTGGAAAAAGGTCCATGTATCAGTCTGTGTCTGTCAGTCTGTGGACAGCAGAACTAAAAAACGAAAAGTTGGTTAAAAACCAAAGTTGGTATTTAAGTTTAATGTCTTTCAAGGATGCAACACGAAGATTTTGAAGAAAATAGCCCCGCCCTAAACTATGGAAAATTGTTCGAAAATTTTGATTTTCTTGAAAATGGCTGTAACGATTTTGATTAAAATGCCACATGTTTGAGATATTTTTATGACAAATGAAATGCATATTTTGAATTCTCTGGCTATAGCCTATGAAGTCCTGTATAGTCTGGATGAGTTTTGAATAAATCGTAAACCGTAAGACATACACAAAATCTTACTTTACAAAAAATGTATATCTTGATAAAATACACAATTTATATCTCGATAAATGTTTTTGTAGGTTGAACCATTTCGGAGATATTCCTTGTTTTGTGTGTCAATTTCGGAAAACAGAACTTTCGTGCAATGGAAGATCGTTGTTCATTTTTTTATATGTTAAGCGTGCAAAGAGAACGGGATCTCAAAGCTTTAAAAGATTTGACTATCGCTCAAAGCCTACTGTATTTCCATATTCCCCTTGCACCTACAAGGAAATAAGCAATAATATAATATGTACAAATGTTCATCTCAACTAATACAAAGAAGATATAGGAATAAGAGTTTGTAAGAATGAATTAGTACAAGAGTAGAGAAAGTCATGTGAGTGCAACACATCAGATTTTTCTCCCATTGAGGGTGAAGCATTTGTCTTTCCACAGATAGGTAGGTATATGACTCATCAGAAATAACTCGGTGGAACCATTTATTCATGATAGAGAACTTTCTGCAGTACATTCGAACAACCAGTATGAGTGTATATAACAGTGTTGAATAATAATGATGAGCGAAGATTTCAATCATATTGGGAGGTTGCGAAACAACACCTCTTAACCGTGATAATTTTGACTATTTCTTTTCTTTGTTGAAGTTTCATTTGGAGTCTCAGTGGAAACTCCACGCGCGGACTCACTAAAACCTGGATATGTTTGCGCATACGACATTATACAGTAAAATAGGTATAATTTGCTCCAAATGTTATTGCATAACCTTGCTGTAACACCCAATGTCATACAACCTAGCATTAAAGTCTTAACTTTATTTAGAAAGCTTCGAAATGTCACATTACACGAGAAGGTAAATTTTAACGGCTTAAACAGCGAAGGTTAAGTCTGAATGTTATATATTCTTAGAGAATAGAGAACACATGTTTACATCAGTGGTTGCCTTTGCCAGTTTTTGAAGTTTGCTTTGTTTTATGTACACTAAGGGTAAATGCTGTATTTTTCATAGCTTAAAGAAAGTAAAATTATACACAGCAGTGATTTTCACTTCACACCACTTGCTTTTTATTTCCTCTGTCGCTGAACAATGGTAGGTTCAGGAACTATTGTTTTCCACTAAAAAATTTAATATCGAAATTTAGGTCCATCATCTTTAAAGGATGCAACACAACTATAATATTTTCATAGAATTCCATCGCAGAAGACTCTTTTGCATGGAAACGTTTTTATTTATTTTCTCAATTTTTTTAATGTTTCTGCAACATCGAAGGTCATATCGGCGGCGTTTAACTTTTTTGGATCAATTGCTTAACAGCAATGATGGTTTTTGAACTTTGTGTTTCTATTATTTTGGATTAACTTATTAAAGGCGCCATTGCCGAGCGGTTAGACCGTTCGCCTACCACTTAGGCGCCCCGGGTTCGATCCCAGGGACCCGCATGTGGTATTGGTGGTGGATGAAGTGCTGTCTGGGCGGATTTTCTCCGGTTTCTCCCTGCCACTAATTCCACCGATTGCTCCATCCTCGCCTTTCCAATCATCCATTTCACCTGTATTTCATATTATCCTCTTCCTCACTCTCATACCTGGTGCTTGGCTGACCACCCGCTTCCAGGTCTTCTCTATGTCCGGTCCATAGGTTCCTGTGCTCCCCTACAGGCGTCTGACCCTAGACACTGGCTGGTAAGTCCTAGGGGCTGTAAATCATGTATAGGGGGAAGGCAAATAATCAGGTAAAGAAGGAAATTAAATTGACACACTCATACACCATACACATACATTCACGCTCCCATTCATACTTCTAGACTCTAGGGAGGATGGGAAATAATCCCAATTAAAGAAAAATTCCCACTCTTAGAGCCCGGAATCGAACCCGGGATCCCTTGCACAGCGGGCAGATGCTCTACTGACTGAACTACGAGGCCAGCCTTCTCAAAATTGTTTCAAGTGATTTTTATTGCAATTTCATTTGTTTGATAAATAAATGTATATCTTGAAATTTCGGTGAATAGCAATTGAAACCACGTTCCTTCCTACTAGGGACGGACGGAAAACAAATTAACGGTTACATGAAACAGTTGCAGAAGTAGTAAAGGTTCATGGGAACTAGTTACCCCACAACGGTTACTAAAATAACGAAGAAGGTAACTAATTATCCGTTAACGGCTACTAAAGTAAAGAAGGTAACTGATTCTGGGTGATATTATACACTGCTTATGCACTGGTATCTATTATCAGGAACTAGTTACATCAACTCGTTACACAGTATCAATCTCCTCCGCAAGAGATCGTGAGTGGCATTGTCCATCTAATATATCATCCAGCGACAAACCGTTCCTTTAGATTATCATGGATATTTACCCCTTTAACCTTGCATGATAAAGAACAATGACAGATCGACAGATATACGACAGTTGAATCCGTACTTTCGGAACCAAACCTCGAAGTTGAAAAGTTGTCCCATTACCAAACACATTGTAATTGCATGTTGAATATTCCTTATTAATATAGCAAAACATGAAGCTTCTGATCCTTATTTGCATTAATGTAATTATTTGTTAATTCACCCGCGGTGGTTCCCATCTGCACGTGGTAAGAGAGGAATCTTTACCCCATGAATGACTTAACGAATTGGAGAAGGCAACGCGAAGGAATACATATTTGTGAGTGTATGTGCGTGTAGGAATGTAGTTGCAAATACATTTCACGATTATAAACCATTATACTAATCGAAGTTTTGACTCAACTAAAGGGTAAAGGTTACAGACACAGAGGGGACACCTCGCTCACTTTGACTTGCAGAGATCTGTTGTGGCAGGGATGAAATAGGAACCGAAGGTGCCACACAGGGTGACAGGCCATAGAGGCGCGCGAAAGTGCTGAGATATCTTCTTCTCGGCGCCAGGCCTCGCCAAGCAGCCATCACAGCGCAGGTCTGGTGTTCCATTGAGCATAGCCCGCCCCTCCCTGACGGAAGACAACGCCTGCCAAATGCCATCTAGCGCCAAGAACAGCAGTTACCCTGCGCAATCATCCGCGCCATCTGCCTGGCACTGCAAACACTTCACGCCTGAAAGTACACCTAAAAGATCACAAGGGAATGGAATGAAGGGAAATGACGGAAAGGAAACCGAAGCATGAAATAATGCACCCCAGCATTCGCCTAAGTGAAGTGGGGAAACCACGGAAAAATCCTTGTGCGCGGCCACGGGGATCGAAACCAGAACCTCGAGAATACGGGTCACAGACGATACCGCCTGAGCCATCCCACTTTGTTTTGACTCAACTAGAGAAACTTCTTAAATAACAAGAGTAGGTCTGTGCCAACATTATCTTGAAACTTGCTTACAGCTAATTGCTAATGTTAACCATTAATGTAATGAAACTGCGAACGTGATAACCATGAAAAGAAATAACTTAATCTTTGCTGGTAACTGTTACTGACAACCGTTACATGCAACCATTGATGCACTGTTAACTGAAACAGTTGTACGCGCTATCCGAAAATAACTATTTGTCAATGTATACTTCCAACTGAATTTTAGAAAATTGTAGATAATTGCGGGACAGAATGGAGATAAAACTTTGACAGCAAAAATTTAGAACTGGTTCGAGTGTACGATTTGTATCAACTTTTTGCAGCCTTGGCTTTTTATAAAAATTTCCAGGAGTTCATTCGAACTTGTTGTTAGCTAATGCTGGATTTCTGACAATGAAGTCATTAATCCTCTTGCTCTCCAATATTAAGATACTGAAGAGAACAATAGCAGTAATAGTAACCGCTTTTTAGAGAGCACCATATTTTTATGTTTTGGCGTTCAGATCGCTCTCTCACAACCCCCAGAATGTCTGGAGGACCACACCTGTCGTTGGTTTACTGGTCTCACTGACCTGACCGGGAGAATTATTAAAATAGGTACGGTATTCTAGTTTTAATTCAATTAATTGTCATATATTAAAAAGATTGATTTAATAATATTGTAAACAACAAGTTTGTAAAACGTGTCTTCATTTTGTTTCTTGTAAATAAAGCCAGCATATAACGAATGACCTAATTTTTTGTGTTGTCATAGCTTCCTACGTGCTCATATGTAGGTACAAAAAAGTGTGCTGAAACCGTTTCGACAAATATTTACGATGTTTAGAAGGAAGAGTACAAAAAAGCAACTGTTTTTTGGAATAATTTGTAGAATAGATGAAGTCGTGCGAGTGCAACACAGTTTTTTGGCTAAAATCACTAAGATTTGAGCTGCGTGAAACGCAACTAAAACGATGCATTTTCTTATTGGTAACCGTATTAGGTACTATCTGAGTAGCATTTGTCAATATTTGTACAAATTCTTGCTTATCTAATGAGAACTTTTAAGGGTGCGCAAAGGTGACCAAAATCCTTAAAGATATACACATTTTTATATTTTGTGCCTATAATTATTTTCGAACCTTGTAGTTTCATATTCTATATCTATTATCTTTCAAAGGACTGTAAACATGGCGTCACGTGACTTTATGTCGCTGCGCATGTTGACAGGCAGCCCTTTGAAACTTTAAACCACATTTTTTCGTTTGCTCGTTTTACTACATTTTTTGAGATTAAAAATGCTCCTCGCAATTTATTCTTTTTTCGGTTTGCTTTACAGTTTTAAGACCAAATCTGAGAAATATAACCTAAACATTTTGAAGAGATTTTTCGAAAATGTTTAGGTTTAGGTCATATTCATTATTACATTCAATTAGCAACCTGAAATTACCTGAGAAAATGTTTTTACAAACTTATAAGCTTTTTTCTACCTGAAAGGGGAACAAAAATCCAACTTTCTTTCTGTAATGTTCATCTGTTTTGGAATAAATATTAAAACTAATAAAAGAATGTTCATCGTGCGGAGCCTTCCTTGTTTGATGTTGATTGTTTAATTATTTGCTAACTTCAGCTTTAATGTAGACAATCCAATGAAATTTGGTATGTACACTATTCTATGCGTGTTCCATAATAGCTGGTATTAATTATATTCATAGCCATGGTAATTGGCAATTTCAACTATGCGTACCCTTAAAGCAAAATGCTAACATTATTTTAGGATCACTTAAGTTTTGTGTATTCAAGGAATGCATGTGACGCATATAGATGTGTATGTTAAAAATCTGATGTATTGCACTCACATGACTTTCTCTACTCTTGTATTAACCATTCTTACAAACTCTTACTCCTTTATCTTCTGCGTGTTTAGTTAAGATAAACATTTGCAGAAATTATCTTATTGCTTATTTGCTTGTATGTTCAAGGGGAATATGGAAATACAGTAGGGTATGAGCGATGGTAAAATCCTTAAAAGCTTTGAGATTCCCTTCTCTTTGCACGTTTAAGATATATAAAAAAAAAATAGTCACCTTCCATTTGACGAAAGTTTTAAGTATTCGAAAACTCACACAAGGAATACTCCTAGATGATTCACCCCCCAAAAAATTGATATGGACATAAATTATGTGTTTTAGCAGAATATACATTTTTGTATAGTAAGATTTGGGCTATCATTTATGCGAAAGTCATCAAGAGTAAATAACACTACATGGGCTATAGCCAGACAATTAAAAATGTACGTTTCATCTGTCATAAAAGTATCTTAAACATATGGCATTTTAAGCAAAATCATTAGAGTCATCCGAATAAAGTCTCTGGACCTCCAAGTTGGGGGTTTTGCGATGGATTGGTAATTCACCCATGTAAAAAAAAACTTTGACTCTAAGTCAAAGTAGTAAGCCGAACAAACGGGAAAAACCCCAATCTTTGATCTGGAAGAAGAAGATCGTTAGAGAAAACGATTTTCGAGAAAATAAAAATTTTCGAAAAATATTCCATGTAAAGGGTAGTTTAAGGTGGAGTTATTAATTCCAAAACCTTCGTGTCGCATCCTTGGAACATATGAAACTTAAATACCAACTTTGGTTTTTAACCGACTTTTCTGTTTTGAAAATTATGCTGTCCACAGACTGACCCCCCCCCCCCCCCCCCCCACACACACACACACACACGGACCTGCTTTTAAAAATGCTTTGTTTTTTTACTCAGGGGCCGCAAAACATATTTCCGGTAACGTCTATTTGCGCTATCGGTTTTCATTTGGACGCGGAGCCCTACAGCGGGGAATTGGTTGCCCTGCACTGCGGTTTTTCTAACTGGTTCTGTTTCTCCTCCGCTCTTCCCCGTCATTGACGCGAAGTCTTTGTCCAGAGGTGGATATGTTAATAGTCCACGTGTTCGCTGTAATAGAATGTCAGTGCTCTTACAATAACAAAAAATCAATATACTTTAACATGCAGAATCTTCATGTAAGATTGCTATGGGTTGACAAACTCTTGAAGAGAAGTGCGACGGCGATTTATAGCCAGATTTGCTGCTGTTTGTGTGCCTAACAGAGAAACTGTTTGTAATCTTATGAACATATTTTAGGAAATGGAATCTAATTGCCGCGTATCCAAACGAGGACTGTGCAGTTGAGCATGGAGGTGTCGCAAATAAGGTTAGCATGAGACTTAGCTTTGATTCCACCATAGATGAACCAAGGATTTTAAGTGTCCCCAAAAATAAAGAGTCCAGGGGGGGGGTTTAAATTAAGAGAGTGTGTTGACCAAGCCGTTGGTCCACCTCTACTAATCCAACACCCAGGGAAATGTGAAAATGTGCATTAAGATGTCTGCAAGGAGAAATACTGGAATGGGCAGCAATAGTCTCATGCATGAAGAACAACTGTCGGTGGAATACTAGGGGCATGTCTTCCAAGTAATCAGGTAATATATTGTGCAAGAAACTTGTGTTGTTCTTCCTCCAGGGCTTCGCTCCACAATGTCTAGAACATGGATTGTCCTTCTGGACCACCCCCTGGTGCAGCGATAGATTTCTTCAAAAATATTTTGGTCTGGCAATTTGCCCGTTGGGTATCGTCCCTGATACAAACGACGCACCTTCAATCCGTCATTGCTACACACTTGTGTGCATCACAGCAGACCGAATCAAC
Organism: Tenodera sinensis; assembly: GCA_030765045.1. NCBI lineage: Eukaryota > Metazoa > Arthropoda > Insecta > Mantodea > Mantidae > Tenodera > Tenodera sinensis. Next base: position 61,012,718 of record CM060973.1, on the reverse strand, counting down.
GGAAAACAGACTTGAAACAAACTGATCATTAGACATTAGGGAAATCATTTCCGAATACTAAGAGGTATTCGGTCAACATAATTTTTTTACGCAACAAGTTTCCTCGTGTAACAATTGCAAACAGACTCGCGCATAGTCCAGATATCAAGGCATGTCGCCATTCACCAACATTCATAAAAGTTCGGATAACTCTGTAGCTATACCTACATTTTTCGACCCATGTTTTAATACAGTATTTTTCTTCTCTGTGTATGAGAAATCCATTCCTGAAGTTTTGCCGTTGAGCTTTAATATATCCTGTACGTCTTTAGCCCTGTTCACTTGCGGCCAACGCAGCAACCATCTCTTAGGTGTATAGCGAGCACTGTCTGACTGCTATAAGAAGGCGAGTGGGGTTTGAGGTGTGAGAGAGAACTTGAACTGTTAACCTGCTCTTGCAGTCGATTTGCTTACTACGAAATGTGTGTATATGAATCACCCTTGCTGACACAGCATAATACTTATATGCAACTGCTGCGATAGGTATGACGCATTTATCTGACAACAATGTGTGTTGTATATGATACTAGCGTGCATAAAGATTGATGAGGGCGGCAGAAAATATTTAGGTGGCATATTCCTCCAGCTCACCTTCTGTGGTCACTGTGCTTTCAGTTTTGGTAGAACATAAAGCGAGAAAAATTGGACTGGACTTCTGTCGTTTTTGTCACACTGAGTCAGGAGTGGGATTTGTCGAATTGCAAATTGTGACAGTATCATATGTTCAATTAATAACGTAAAGGGCACATATTAAAATAAATCCAAACTTCGATGGACATGCTAATATTTTTGACTGACTTAAATTTTGATGCGTAAAATGTGTATCCGACCGCCTCCGTAGCGCAGTTGGCAGCGCGCTTGCCTCTGGCGCGGGTTCGATCCCCGGTTCCAGCATGGGGATTTTATCCCCTCTGGGAGGTCTGGCACGGGGTGCACTCAGCCTCGTTATGTCCAATTGAGGAGCTACTTGATAGAAAAGTAGCGGTCCCAGGTCGTGAAGACCGCATAACTGGCCGGGAGGTATCGGGACGCTGACCACGTACAACCCTCCAGTACTGCACCCCACCAATGACGCCTGTAGTGGGCCGAGGTGGGGGATGCAGCGGCTGGGCGGTAAGGTGTGGCTCTTCGTGGGCTGTAGTGCCGAGGAAAAAATGTGCATCCTGCCGTTGCAATTTATATGAGATGAAAATGACTCATCTGCTATGTGATCAGTATAACGTCATCTTTCTTTATTAGTAATTTAAACTATTTTATTGTTTTAAAGAACTTTCTACCATTCGACAACCTGGAGCTTTTATAATTCTCTGGTCGCATTGATGACAGACCAAGCCAAACCCAGGCCTTGCCCACATCCTCAGATCCAAAGCAATGCTTATCTTTATATTTTCCTACATATTAGTTTTGCGTTCCAAATTAAATCCAACAAGTTGAATATTATACAACCAGGCTCCTGAAACTACACTTTTGTTATTCAGAAATGTTGGCTAATGAGTGATGTTCAACTGGAAAACGAATTTTCATGTCGGAAACAAGTACCTGTACTTTGAAATGCAAGGCCTACTCAGGTTTTCGGACGAGCTTACATTTCCCCTTATAAGGTTGCAGGAAAGTCAAACCAATCAATACTTAACAGTACTTAAACACAATACATTGTAGCATATTTGTATTCTTCAAAATATAAAAGAACCCGTTCTTCACTAAATGTCCGACCAACTATTGTGGGATGTATATAATTGTGTACAGTAGTGTTCCACCATTGGGTTAGAGGACTGCTTCTGTGTTGCGAAAGCAAAGCGAGAAGGTGATGGGTGAATGTCTCATGACACGCGGTAACAAGAATGCCAATTCCTGTATTATAGCATTCTAATAAAAAATTATTTTCCATCCCCGTGATAATGCTCAATACATATTGCGGCAATACTCTCTAGCGATAGAAAGAAAAAAATAAAACTCGCAAATTTTCAAACATACCCTTCATATGATGCACTCATCTGTAAAAGCTGTAAACTTGCAATATCGAGTGTTTTGAAACTTTCTAACGCTACGAAAAAAAAAAAAAAAAAAATTGCCGCCAAATTGTATATTTTAATGAGTGCTACCTTTTTACTGCAGTAAGGTTTTATATACCGCTCAGTGTTTCTATTAAATAAAATTATCCACAATTTAATGAAACGAAAAGAACTGTACAGGTAATTTAAAAAAATTCAAGGTATACGTTTTATTTCTCATGTCAGTATGTCAAACGTACAATATTTTATTAAAGATTGTTGGAGTCCTCTTCCAGGAAACAAATAATGGATACTCTCCCACATAGGCTTAAAGGGTCAAATCTGGTATGGATCTTATTCTACGTTTTTTAAGGAATACATTTTGGAAACTCTTCCAAACCATATACTTTTAAAACAATTCACATAAACTTTATTTTGCTTGGGAAAGAATGATTTACAACTAAACCAACAAGAAAACTGAATTTACGGTTTTCTCGGTTTTAGTTTTTCGTATTAAAATGTATTCCTGTGTTGATTACCCCTTTAAAATGTTTCGTTATATCCTCATCGCTAAGATTTGATTTTTTTCAGAGATATTATCATAAAAAATTAAATGCTACTGTTGTAGTGATCTCTGAATCTGCATAACTTGAATTCGTTCCTGTTCTATAGAAACAACGCAATTGAGGCTTCAAGAACTGAGGTCAATAAACCTTAAACTAACAGATAACACGCTGTTCTCAATACACGATACACAATTTCCAAAACGTTGTTAGTTTGGGAAGCCCTGCGTTGGAGGCTTACCTTCCGTATTACAAAGTTCAAGGAACGAGCTATAAAATCACGTGATTACGTGTCAACAAACGTGTACACGCCCCAGTTGTGTTTCTTTGCTTTGTTCAATAAATAGTGGGTCCTTAACATCATAAAGGAAGGTGGAATAAACTGAAAAAAATAAACAAATAAGAGACGATATGTGCTTTGAGGGGGAGGGAGAAACACATACGGAAAACAAAGAAATGTGTCAATCAAATATTCAGTAGGATTGCGGTATCTTCTTTATAATGTTTAAAACAATACATGTGTAAAAATAAAAAAAATCCAGTTTTGTTCTGATTGCTTTGGCTTTCCTCTCATATACTCAGAACATACATCATGTAGTACAAACAACATTTTAGTGAGATGCGTCAAACCGTTGTTAGGATGTTGTATTCATAATTAGTCACATTTTGATACGAGTATGGTAATATGAAATGCTGCTAGGACTCTGTCGTTAATTGTATCGATCTCAAATGTTTAATTTGAGTTTAGTATACACATGGGTATTATAAAGAAATTGTTAGCAGTCATTTCTTAATTTTAAATAGTTTAAGAGAAAAAGCGTGTTCACACATTATTGTATATGTCACCTTTCTTCAAACAGTTTTAAAATCTATAATTCCTGAGGCTCTCCTTAAAATATATTTTTCTTTCCCTGATAACCCTCCCATTGTGTAGGACTTGCACCCATAGGAGTTACAAGCCAATGCCTAGGGTCAGATGCCTGTCGGGGAGCAGAGGAACTTATGACCGGACAGAGTGAAGAAGACCTGGAAGTGGATGTTCAGCCAAGCATCAGTCTCCTAAAAATATCAAGCTACTAAATAAATTGTGGTTCCAAGGATCATTTTGAAAATGTTGAAAAAATTGTGCAAAATGGAGTTTAAGGTTCAACGCGGTACTCTACCTAAATTGTACAGGACAATTAGGCAATCATTCTTGTGTCCTAGAAATGGTATTTAGGAAACTAGGATGCAAAATGAAAGGGTACGGCATTAACATAAATGGGAAAAGACTTACAAATCACAGATATATATAGTGAAAGGATAGGTTTTATAATGAACCCAATCAAAACAAAAATGTCAAACCAAGAAGAATTGCCAGTGTTATTAGAAGGAAGAACAATACGAATATATCTACTTGGGTCAAGACATCAGCTTAAAGGGGCAGCAGAAACTGAAATATTAAGAAGAATACGACTGACATGGGGAAAATTTTGGAGCCCAGCATTCATTCTTCTAGACACAAAAATTAGAATGAAACTAAGATTTGAAATGCAGATGTACCTCATTCCAGTTCTCTTATATGGATCCCAGACCTGGACATTTACGAGAGATTAAGTAAGGAAGATACAAGTAACAATGACTATAAAAACAGCGTGGAAGTGTAAGACATATTCAATGACTTAAAACTGATAGTAGGATTTGACATGAAAATACCAAGAGCACAAAATTAAAGAAATATGAATTCAGTTTACACTTCATTAAGGCAATACTAGAATTTAATTTAATTTATAGTACATGTTATGTATAGTACATGGCTATTGTATATTTCTATATCTACCGTTCTGTCATGTGAAGATGTGTTTGTAAGTTGTACATGAAAGAACGATTGTGCCTGCTTCAGTACGTATAGTTACTGACATTCCATATATTAGTGGCTGCTTTGAACTTGTAGTGACTATTTGCCTTTCTATTCAAGGTGTTTAGTGCGTGTTACACTCTGATTTCATATGGAATGGAACATTTTTGACGTCCTCTATATCAGTCAACTAATTCGATTATGTGTGACGTATTATATCCGAATGATGCAACACTATTCCTGGGGGTCCGGAGGGAATGGCAGTGACAACCACGTAGATGCAACCTTACCTCTGGTCGTTTTCCAACTGTAACTTCACTGCACTTGCCCTGCACTGAGTTCCAGCCTGAGATCCGGAAATAAAGAATAGGCCCGCTGATGTCATTAGCATTCAGCATGGCTAACGAGAAAGACAAGGGAGCGCGAACTAGTGTCTTAATTCTCCTAATCCAGTCATGGCCCAATGAAGCAAAACCACAATTGCCTAATACATTCATATTCTAAACAACCAAAAACTTCCTCGTTGAGTTCATACAAAAGATAGTTTTATCATGATGGCCATATACGAGTTCAGACTACCATTACTACATAACTCCGATTCGCGCCTTAATCCTTCTTTCTCGTTAACCACGGCATTAATTTGGTGGACTCTGTTCTATCTATACCATTTGTGGATAGCTAATCTCATTCACACTTGGCTGTAGTTGTTAGCATTGCTTATGATCTAAGGAGTACGTTCTTCAAGGAATGTCCTAGGTTTCAAGCAAGTATAACTGGAAAGCGACTCTCTTATCTTGTTTCAGTCAGTTCGTTATAAACTTATAACTTAAGCTGGTGAAAAAAGAATCCGCAATGATTAAGTTTTGGTAGTAAATTTTTATATAAAGGGAAGTCCGTCGTGTGGTAAGTTGTACGAGGATCACTACGAAAGTTTTGCGTTATGAGAAAATGAAAGTTGATTCACAATTCGGATGTAGGATGGGATAGCCCATCCTTTGTGAGTAAACTGGTATCAGATAGCGATTCTCCCACAACAGGAATTCCAGCAGCGCAAGAATGAAGGACCCTCGGCGCGCATGTAGTCTGTCTCTGCAGTGGAGCTTGGAAAAGAGTATTTTCGGCTCAACGATTTTCAGCGATCTTTAAAGTGGGTTAAACCAGCGTCAGAGTGTTTGTCACAGGCCTTTTGGGGACATTGATCCTTCCCGTGCCACACTTTTCCCGTGGTTTCAGGAATTTAAAAGGTTCCCACCATCTTTGGAAGATGGGGAGAGAAGCGTGTCCGACATCGGCAGTGACTAAGCATAACAAAGCAGCGTTGAGAAAAAATGCTTCACGAAAATAATCCCATAACATTTAAAGCAATTAAGGCTCCATTACAAATTGGATCGCCAGCAGTTTTGAAAATCCTCCATGAATTCTTTCGTTTGACTAATGACTGTCTCACAGAACAAAACCACGTCCGTGTTGCATGGTGTGAGAAAACGCTGACAAGATCCGAAGGAGAGGACTCCAGACGGTTTTCTGACATCGTCACATATGATGAACCCTGGATATATTAGTTTGATCCGGAGACCAAGCGGTAATCAGCGATGTGTAGCTCTTCTAATTTCAATCCATCAACAAAAGTGAAGTGTCACCAAAGTGCCCAAGAAAATGGTGGCGTCATTGTTCCTAAAGGGTGGCAACCATTTCTCTGGAGGAGCAAAGCACGGTTAATTGGTACACCACAGTTTGATTGCCAAAAGTTTATGCCAAGCTTCAAGAACGACGGCCATGCATAGGACTACGAGAGATCCTTCTCCATCACAACAACACATCCACATACATAGCCAACATTACCGTTCAGCTCCTGGAGTCTACAGAGGTTAAACTTTTTATTCATCCACCATACAGTGCCGACTTGTCCCCATTTGACTTTTTTCTATTTCCGATGATTGAAAAAATTGTATGCCTGGAAAGAGCGAAAATGCTCTCTTCCAAGCTCCTGGCTAGTCGCCGCGGGTTGTTTAATCCTTGTGCTGTTGAAATTCCTGGAGTGCGAGAGTCACTAACTGATACAAAGAATAGCTATCAACTTTCATTTTCTCACATCTCAAAACTTTCGTAGTGACCTTCGTATTGCAATTTAGAAGCTTGGTGCAGGAACGATTTCGAAGTGTTGCGTCATATGCCATAGAGTGCTTATAGGTAACTGGAGTTCGGTCTAAGTTTTTAGTTTGTTTTCTGTATTACACGTTTCCTGCTTACTGGAGTAAAATATACTACTTTTATAGATCCTTTAGGAGAGGCCGTTGCCCTATAGGGGTTAAAGGCTATATTTGTATATTATTATTATTATTATTATTATTATTATTATTATTATTATTATTATTATTATTATTATTATTATTATTATTATTATTATTATTATTATTATTATTATTATTATTATTATTATTATTATTATTATTATTATTATTATTATTATTATTATTATTATTATTATTATTATTATTATTATTATTATTATTATTATTATTATTATTATTATTATTATTATTATTATTATTATTATTATTATTATTATTATTATTATTATTATTATTATTATTCCTGTTGTTTGCTTAAGGATCTATTATGGCTTTCTTTTGGTAATGAGATCTTTTATCAAGCTTTTTGCCGCGATTTCATTATCTTTGTTACTAGCGATTATTTATTGATATTTATTAATCTGATTTTAAGCTTAGTATTGCAATTTCGCGCTTTGAGGTGATGAGTTATTGTTGACAACATAAGACATTTCTTTTCCAACGTCAGCAAGATAAGTTTGTTTTCTAACGGGAGAACAAATAGGTTCCGAACGGGCTGCGCGGTGTTTTGCCTGTCCGCATCCTCGGCGCTCGTTGCCATCCGCCGCTGTTATAGAAAGGTGAGGATGAAACCACACATTTTTAAAGCTACTTTTAAAGGATTTCCTTAGCAACTTTATAAAAGGAGATGCTGAAACTGGCCACCGTCACTGTCCCTACATTTTGGCACCTCTTAAGGAAATTATTCTTTACTCGCCATAGCTCACGCTGAGATATTTGGCGGATATTTTGTTTTGATTCTTCCAGGGTGTGTGGATTTGTCTTGTACGCTTATATCTAAGTTACCCCACTTGGGGAAAACACAATATTGACCTAAAGAGATTACACTAATTTTATTACAAACGTACTTAATAGTTGCTTGTTTAACAATAATAGAATCAACAATAATTATAAAAACAGCGTGGAAGTGCAGGACATATTCAAGAGAGAAATGACTTAAAACTGATAGTAGGATTTGCCATGAAAATACATAGTAACTTAAGAGCACAAAATTAAAGAAATAATGAATTCAGTTTACACTTCATTAAGGCAATACTGGAATTGAGTGCATGTTATATATAGTACATGGCTATTGGATATTTCTATATCTACCGCTCTGTCATGTGAGAATGTGTTTGTAAGTTGTACATGAAAGAACGATTGTGCCCGCCGAGCTTTAGTTACATTAGACCTGTACTAACTGGAAGGCTGTTATAATTAAGCTATGCAATTAGATCTATGGTTATTGTTTTCGTGCGTGTCTAAATACCCACGCCCCCATGAACTGGCGCGCACACTAAGCATGTAAAGGTGTTTGTTTCTTCCTCACTTCTAAATATTTGTACAATTTTTAATTATAAAACATTAAGATTTGATTTATGCATTTACATATTTTATTTCAACTATTTACAGCATATTTACAAAAGGTAAATAAAAAGAAGTAATCAAATAAAATTATCAGCAAAAATCTTCAGTTTTCTGAGAAGACGATCTCAATTGAGAAAGTTTATTTCAGATTCCAACGACATCATGGCGGCGAAGTTAAAACATTAAGATGTTATTCGTCTGTCCTTCAGAATCAACTTAAATCACTCTGATTTCATATGGAATGGAACATTTTTGATGTCCTCTATATTAGTCAACAAACTAGATTTTGTGACGTATTATATCCGAATGATGCAACACTATTCCTGAGGGATCGGAGGGAATGGCAATGACAACCACGTAGATGCAGCCTTACCTCTGGTCCTTTTCCAACTGTAACATCACTACACTTGCCCTGCACTAAGTTCCAGTCTGATATCCGGAAATAAAGAATAGGCCCGCTGACGTCATTAGCATTCATCATGGCTAACGAGAAAGACAAGGGAGCGCGAACTAGTGTCTTAATTCTCCTAATCCAGTCATGGCCCAATGAAGCAAAACCACAATTGCCTAATACATTCATATTCTAAACAACCAAAAAATTGCTCGTTGAGATCATACAAAAGATAGTTTTATCATGATGGCCATATATCAGACTACCGTTACTACGTAACTCCGATCCGCACCGTAATCCGTCTTTCTCGTAAGTCACGGCATTATAATTTTATAATTTGGTGGACTCTGCTCTATCTATCTATATCATTTGTGGATAGCTAATCTCACTCATACTTACTTGGCTGTAGTTATTAACATTGCCTATGATTTAAGCAGTACGTTTATCAAGGAATGTCCTAGGTTTCAAGCAAGTATAACTGCACCAAAGTTAACTGTATGCCAATCACTGTAGTCGCCTTTTATAACATATCTGTTGTCCCTCAATAGCTGCAGCACTCGTCTTTTGTTTAAAACCTAGATTTTTTTGACAACATAAAATGTACGCGAAATGAACTGCGATTGGCAGGATCTTCAAGTCATAGCATCATTGTTACACTTTAGGTTGGTTGCAAAAAATCGATTGCTGAGAGCCCTTGTATCTCCACCTTATTAAATAATGAGCGATATATGCTATTATTGGCATAGGTTCCAACAAGTAATACAATTCGAGCATTTTAGAATGTAAATGAACAACTTTATGATTGCAGTTACGTCCTTCAAATGCAAGAAAAGCTGTCTGCGGACACCTTAGCACCTTCGTTTTGAGAGATAAATATTAATTAATCCTCATATGATATCCAAATCAAGCCAAGTTTTCATTAACTTCAGGTTTTTCTAGGTGGAAAAACAATAAAATGCCCGATGTTTTACAAGTGACTTAATACGATTACTACTGACAACATATTTACGATCCATGACACATAGTTTTGTTTTCTTTAAAATTAAAGGATCATAAAGCACGTACTAGTCACATGAGATATGGTCTTCTCTGAAGATAAGCAAAGTTCCCTCCACCCTTTTGGGCCTGAGCAGCACCGATTGTTTCCTGATGATTATACGAGTAGTACTGGGCTCCCATCGTCTACCACTTTCATTCACAAGGTACATTCTCTGTTAACAATAATGTGGAAATTTGTACCATGTAGGTACTGACATGGGAACTTTTTCCCGTCCTGGTAAGGGATTCAATAAGGTTCTTTAGGCCTATTGACGAGCCACTTTACGGAAATAGTGGTGGCTGAGGTCCTGAAATCTTCATGCAGTAAGCGGAGTGTTAATGGAAAACAGCCTTATTGACCACATGCCACTCCTATTATTGGACTCTACCCCGGACGTACTGGGTGTGGGTGAATGGGGGTGAGTTGGAGTATGCGACGGACGTGCTCTTGCAACGTAATTCGCAGTTGGATTCATTTAGTATTACTACTGCTATTTATGTGTACAACTGCGATAACTGTGCTATTCCGGACATCCGAATCAAAATATGTGATAAGTTAATCTGTATCCGTATTTTTCCCTTTCATGGGAAAGATTTCGTTATTCTTTTCTTTTCTCAAAAATGGCGCTGGGGTTTTGGTTAAAATAACAAAGTTTAAGATAGTTACGTGACAAATATAATGCTGTGTTGAATGAGACAATTTCATTTTTCTTTGTGTTTATTTTGCAAGTCCGAGCCCTTGCAGATCCCTATCGAGAATATAGATGTTTTAAAACACATATTTTAACGATTACGATTGTCACTCTCGTGCTGATACTGCTTCTGATTAGTATACCAGGCCTTAATTGAAATTCCAAACATTTAGTATCCTTAAACACCACTGATTGCACTTACCCTGTTACTTTGCCGTGGACGAAGGGGCCTGATCGGGGATATGTTCCTTGCCGAACACGGAGATAAGTAGGTATCGGCGAGATCGGACGCCTTATCTTCCTCCATGTACCCGCACCTTCCGGAGGCTCGCCTCGTCTGCACCCGCCGTCTAACGGAAACTGATTGTGTCTGATGGTAACACAAACTTTCATATCATATCCTGCTCCTACTAAATCACACTTATTTTCATAATGATAATGATAATGATAATGGTGTTTATCCGAGTTCCAACACTAGACAAGGAGACGCCATTGCTGGGTTTGAGGTTATCTTCAGCCTCCGTAGTCCCTGATAACGATATGCTGCAGCTTTTCGGATATCTGCCTGCAGTTAACACACAGGCATCCTGAAACATTCCTTTGAATGAGAAGCTTAAGCGAGTATTTCTTTCCAACACTCAATTGAAACGTTCTTTGTTATTCAGGGGCAGCCAATTGTAATAAACCATCAATTTATTCGCAGCATAAAGGTTCCAGTTTAAATTCTGATGTGCAACAGTCGTAAGATTTTATCTGTTAGCATTTCACAGATTCTTCTAATTTTGCCTTTGCAAACACCAGTCAACTGTTTATTTCATAAATCCCTTCTGCAATTATCTATAATTATATTATTTAAGGCTTACTTTTTATTTATAGACAATTTTAAATTACTGGAATGTAAGCACTTTTTGTCTCTCGCTCTCTCAACCTCCGATCCCCCCCCCCCCCCCCCCGCGTATTTCCTCTGAAATCACAGCATATAAATATTGTACATAAAAATGAAAATACAACAAGGATGTCAAATATACTATTCATGCACGCAACTTTTTTGAAATGACTGTAAATTTTGGGGCAGTTTTATGTTTGTCCGCTAAAAATGCACTGGAAATTGTAGGATTATTTCTGACAATGCTTACTCAACACCAGAATGCAAGAGAAAATGTTGTTAACACACCCACGTTGTAAAGTATTATGTTCTTCAATTTACAATCGTTTGCTACACAGACGGTGAAAATTTGGAATGCTACAGAAGACTAGATTTCAAAACCAAGCGATTATTTCTAAAGTCAGAGGCTCTGATATTACCAGTGCAATTAAACAGGTTATGTAAATCGGAGACGGGGAGAATAAAGCCTATGCATCCGTTCGGTTTCTTTTTTTACCGCTTGAGCTGTTGGTGTGACTTAACTAGGCGACAGTAGGGGAAAAATATTAGGGATTACACCTCATTGTACCGGTAATTGAGGGCAGTGTAATGGACAATATTGTATCAATATTTACTTCATTTGCGGACTTATAATTTTGCCTATTAAGACAAATGTATGTTTTCAGGTTGGTTAGTACCTTTAAGTAGGTGTGGCACACACATGATACGTGTTTATTTTCCCTGAGAGGGTGAAGCGGAAAGCGTAGCGCAGAATGGGCTGACCTCGCAGTAACGAGTGTTCCATTGGAATTAAGTTCGAATGCTTTCTGCAAGGACAATGACACTGTGGTAGCTACTCACTAAGTGACTCATTGAGGTGTGAACACGTGGAAGCAAAAATCATAGCCCATGCTGACAAGCGCTGTTCATTTCACGGTGCAGTTACAACCATGCAAAGAAAATCAGGTATTCAATTTTGTGATCGGTTTGTGGGAAAATTGTTAGAGGAAGGGGAACACTCCCAAGTGGATACATATTACGGTAGCATTTATCAAAATATTTGTATCTATATCCCTAATACCCTGCATAATTTTTCTCTTGTGCCTTTTATTCTAAAAACTGTACCTAATGATATGTAGATTAACATAGCACACGTTTAAGATATCGTGGCGCAGCGGCTATGGCTCAAGCTTATCGAGAGGTTGGCATCGGTTAGTTGGGGAGAGAGAGAGGCAGGAGGAGACGGGTTAGTGCTTTCGCCCAGCGTAAACACAGAAGCGCTATTGACAGGTAACCAGAATCCTCTGGAAGTTTATCCCCGCCTCCAGAATATTCTAGAATTATCTGAGAAAATGTCCAGTGGCTATAGAAGCTAGCTTGCTCGCGAATGAGTTAGTGCATTTCTACTGCGATACAGGGTTCTCCAGATGACATTGCGACGGTAGCTGTGACGTCCATGAGTGCTACTTATGAGATAAGAGGTGTTGCTTTCGGACGAAGCGTCCGGAAGAAGAGGCTGCGCCGTTCGCATTTGCTTATGTAGGCATGTTGCGAAGAAAGTGAAGTGACAAAACTTATTGAACTGACAGTGAAAACTGCACAAAGTCACGATGTTTCAATGGTTAGTAAAATGTATTGTGACTTTTTGGTGGGTGTAAAGTAAAGAGGACAGATGTAGTCTAGATAAAGAAACACTTTTATTTCCGTAAACAGTAACTTTGTACACTCGTTGCAACAGCACGAAAGTCTTTACCGATTCACCAACAGCACGGCTCCGAATTCGTAACACAAGAACTGTCCCTTCTCCGTCGGCACGACTCCTCAACGCTTCGCATACGTCTCTTCTTTCCGTCGGCACGACTACTCAACGCTTCACATACGTCTGTCCTTTCCGTCGGCACGACTACTCAACGCTTCACATACGTCTGTCCGCCTCTTCTGTCGCACTTTACCGCTATTTATATCTCCCAGGCACTATTCTGGAAAGTTCAGTTATTGCGGTGAAATTCAAAGCAGAAGATTCTCGAAGTCTCTATCCTTTTCTCTCTTTCGGCAAGCGCCCCAACAATGCGGCCATTCTCTCTTTCCTTCGGCTCCTTTGCTGTAGTGCCGACAATAATGCGATGGGTGACACTGCTGTTGTCGGCAATTAGATGCGGCGGGCGCGGTGACACTATGTATCACATTTCTACGAATTAGTTTTGTTTACTTTTGTGTGACTTGAGTAGCCGTCAGGAACGATGGCGGTAAATGACATATAACGTACAGGCAGGGATAATAGGGGAAGTGCTGCGTTGGAACTGTTTCCCATCTTTCTCAGGAAGTGTTTGTACACATTCTACACCATTGTGAATAAAGCAACCTTTCTTTCCTTCTTTGTTTGTTTTTTTTTTTTTTTGGGGGGGGGGGCTTCTGCCATGGTCGGAACTCTTAACTAAGTTACTATCATGCAATGGAGTGGACTTATTCCTCGGACTTACTATTTCACTGCTAAACTGTAGGTAACTACTCTACACGCGCTCTGAAACAGACTAGGCCTGATTGGCTTGAAAACACGTGACTGTGACGTAGTTGAATATTTGTCTTCTGCGCAACCGGCTTCATTTCTTGGCTTTAATCTTGCGTGATTACACATTCCAAGGTGCACCATTATTGTAAACGAGATTAGAAGCACAACTCCTGGCTCACATATCGCTGTTCATCTGGAATTGTTCACTGACGTACTGGCTGGCTGCATACCTGCCAGGGACCATGAGCTGGAGAACAAACTGAAACCATAAATGTAAATCTAACATGTCCAAGTTATTCATCACTGTTTGCTCGAATTTTCAGAAGATTAATCAGAAATAGTTTTAGTATTAAATAATCTTTTGTTGTTGTTGTTTCTTGTGAGGTTATGCAAATAGTAGAGTAACAAAGCCAACATATAGGGACCCGAGCAAGTTGCCATTCTGGAAGCCCTAAAATTGATCACTGAAATGCAACTGGAACAACATATATAGAAATGATAGCACTCATACACACAGATAGCAAATAGTAATATAGTCTTAGCTACAAATGGGTCCATCAGTAGAGAATTCTTTCCAAGCGCCGAAAAAGGCTGCAAATGAAAATAACTAGGCAACACTCCAAACCTGAGAGCAATAACCAATGGACGCGGAGAAACAGGGGCCTACCTTGACAGATTTAAGATTCTAGATAATCCAAAATGTCCATACAACATAGAGGAACAAAATATAAATCACCTAATTTACGTGGGTCCTATGTTAAACAAAGAAAGACAAAAACTGATTAATAGAACTCGTAATGAATGACCAGTGATTAAAAGTGCACTAGTCAATTCTTATTTCACAAGCTTCAAATCGTTTGTTAATTCCACTGATTTTGACGAATTCTGAGAGTCTAATAATAACAATATCAAATAGCTATGTGTTCGAATTTGTAAAATTGTATTCTGACAACCACATTATGTAACTGATTTATGTTTAGCACGCTGTATTACCGTGGTAATGGCCTCTTTAATAATAAATATATAGGGACCCACGTTTAAAGCTCCAGCCTAATATATCCCCTTTGTACCCGCAATAAAACATGAAACCAAACATTAATCTCGAGCAAACATTAATCTCGAGCAAAGTGAAATAGACAGGAAAATAACGATTATAAGAATAGTTTGTTAAATAGATACTAAAGATCTGATGTGTTGGATTCACATGACTTTTTCTACTCATTTGTATACAAACTAAGATTAAATATTCTTATTCTTCCATTCTTTATTACTTCATATTAATCATTATAAATTTTTGTAAAAATTATGTTCTTATATAGGTACAATGGGAATAGGAGAATGCAGTAGGCTTAAGTGACGGTCAAATTCTTTAACAACTGGTCGCTATGTGATGGCTTTGATATTCAATTCTTTCTGCATGGCAAGAACATAAAAATGAATGACTTCCTATTTCAGAAAAGTATAAGTATTTGAAAATTCAATTTGATAACGAATGTCTCAAAAATTATCTGTACAAAAAAGTGTATTTAACATAAATCGTGTGCTTTAAAAAGATTTACATTTTTGTGTAATAAGATTTCGTGTGTCTCCTACGGTTTATCAGTTACTCAAAAGTCATTCAGAATGAAGAGAACTTCAGAAACTATTCTAGAAAATTCAAGATATACATTTCATTTGTCATGAAAATATCTGAAACATATGATATTTTAATCAAAATCGTTGCAGCCATTTTCGATCAAATTAAAATTTCCGAATATTTTTCCATGTAAGGGAAAGTTTGGGGTGGGTGTTTTCTTTCTTTTTTTTTTTTTTTTAAATATTTTTGTTGTATCCTTTGAATGTACACCAGTTTGGTATTCAACCGACTCTTCGTTTTTGAGATGCTGTTAGCAGATGCGCGTGCCCACACAAACACACCCACACACAAACACACACACCCACAAACATACAAACACACTCACACACGAACCTGTTTCTAAAAATGCTTTATTGTATTCAAGGGACCTCATACGCCTATTTCTAGTGAAACCTCTGTATCGAATAGGTAGAATACAATAAATAACTTCCCTACTATGCATGTATGTACCCCCGTAGACCTTAAAAAATGTCATGTCTGGACTCCAAGTTCGTTTAAGTTCTATACGGCTCAGCGCCTTGATTGATCATATGGGTTAGTAATATTAAGATTTGGAACTTGTAGCATCTTGTTACTGCCGCTACACAACTGTATCATGGATGGCGTAAACAAAGCGCTGTGCCGTGTAGGACTTTTATTATTATTATTATTATTATTATTATTATTATTATTATTATTATTATTATTATTATTATTATTATTATTATTATTATTATTATTATTATTATTATTATTATTATTATTATTATTATTATTATTATTATTATTATTAATCACTATCATTATTAATTATTATTAATTATTATTAATCATTATTATTATTATTATTATTATTATTATTATTTTATGTTTACTACTTCAATATTATAGGTAAATTATATTGCACACCAGGTAATTAAACTTGCCCTATCAATTTAAACTATTTTAGCTCTTGGAAGGCCGCTACTTCTATTTTGGCATCCGAGATCTTTAAACTATACGTACTTTTATATTGTATTATACTATACTATTTCGACTTGTAGAGTGAGTGAGTGGTGTTTAAGGGCCCGTCGTCTTGTAGATCCTTTAATGAAATTAGACCAAATGTATCTAACTTCAGGATGTAAAGCATGCTAGGAATAGCATTTGTTATAATTTGATTGTTTTATACTTCATTATTTACATATTAGCTCTAATGAAGTTTTCAGAAGAGTCAGTTTTACATAACTTGTAATTAATTGCAAGAGTGGTGCAAACATGCTTATTTAAACTATGCCTACTTTACTGAATGAAGGCTAGGGAAGCTAAAGAACCTTTTCTGTATCCGCAAGAAACACCTGATAATCTGCAAAGTTAGATTGTTTACATCAAGTATCTAACCATGGTTCTTATGAGCTAATGGCATCACCTTGTCGCTCTACAGCACCTACGTTTTTTGCATGAAGCACTTCCCCTTCGTTCATTCATTCATTCATTCATTCAGGTAACCAAGCATTAGAGAGATTCGTTTATGAGACCCATGAATGCGTCATAGCACGATGAAAAGTAGTGGAGGCAAATCCGCTATCCTCTCTTCACGTAAGATTGGATATCACTGGTCTGTATAGTACTTGGCTTTTATGTTTATCCCGCTGCTTTACTCTATCTTTCCATTCTCTTATTTGGTCGTTTAGATAAGCGATATTCAACCTTTTTACTTTCTCTACTGCGTATAGTAAAGTAGAGGAAGTATTGTATGCCACCCAAAACATAGATATAGAGATTTAACCGGAAATATATGTTTTAATGTTCTCTGAATCCAAAAAAAAGCATTTTTAGAAAAAGGTCCGTGTGTGTGTGTGTGTGTGTGTGTGTGTGTGTGTGTGTGTGTGTGTGTGTGTGTGTGTGTGTGTGTGTGTCACTCTGTGGACAGCATAACTAAAAAACGAAAATTCGGTAAAAAATAAAAATTGATAGTTAAAGTTAATGTCTTTCAAGGATGCGGCAAGAAGATTTTGAAGAAAATTGCTCCACCCTAAACTGCCCTTTACATGGAAACTTTTTTGAAAATGTTAATTTTCTTGAAAATGGGTCAACAATTTTGATTAAAATGCCATATGTTTGAGATATTTTTATGATAAATAAAATGTACCTATATCTTGCATTTTCTGGCTATAGCCCATGTAGTTCTATTTACTGCGGATGACTTGCATAAATGGTAAACCGTAAGAGATAGACCAAATCTTACTATATAAAAATGTACCTAGATCTTACTAAAATACACAATTTATGCCTGTATAATTTTTTTGTAGAATGAACCATTTCGGAGATATTGCTTCTCACTTTTGTGAGTTTCAGAGAACTTATACTTCTGTCAAATGGAACATCGTTATTTATTTTTTATATTGACCGTACAAAGAGAACGAAATTTGAAAGCTTTAAAAGTTTTGACTATCGCTCAAAGCCTATTGTATTCTCATATTGTCCTTTCGTACAAGGAAATAAACAACACAATAATTTCTGCAAATGTTTATCTCAACTAACATGAAGATATAGGAATACTAATTTGTAAGAACGATTAGCACAAGAGTAGAGAAAGTCATGTGAGTGCAACATATAAGATTTTAAAGACTTTTATACCCTCACTGACATCAAATTTCTACCTCACCTGAGGAACTCTCGTAAACATATCGCTCTTTGGAAAGCCATACATAATAAGTTCTTCTTCTACTGCATCACTTTAGGCCTTGACCTGTTCACATCAAGAGAACGAGTCTCTGCATTTTTATAGTAGTCGGCCAACATTTATTGTACTTATCTTGACGTTGGTAAGGAAATGTGCTGGCTGGTATTTTTTCAATATGATTAAGTCAATTACCTTTCAGTTTTGGGTTCTTTTTGTCACATTGCAGATGTTTAATTCTGTTTATTTTTTCATTATACCTCTTATCTAACAACCTGTAACTAACCTGTTTATTGTACTAAACATAGGTGCTTCATTCAGCTGTTTCTATTTTTTATTCTATTTTCTATTTTTCTTTTATCTGATATTTTCACAAGTAGGCACGCATTAATGTTGGTTCCAATATTTTTATGGAATTTTAGTTATGTGGCTATCCTAATTCAAATTATTTATAGGTCTTTGAGTTTATCATCAATAATTATTTTACATATTTTGTGGTTTATTGCTGGAAATGTCATCAGATTTGTTGCTTGAAACCCTCGTAGTATAACTATAGCTATTTAATTTAGGGCTGCTATTTTATATTTATCTCCAATATCACTGAAATCACTTGCTCACCTGCAAATAATATTGTACTCAAGATTGTGTTATTTATTCTAAATTAAATAACGTGATAATTATCCTTAGCAATTATGTGAGTAAAGGAACATTGACATGTACCTACATGAAGATTAACATTAACGCCAGGACATAAACGTACAACACAGTGGTTGATTGGTAGACGTGAATAAGGGATAATGCATTTACCTGTAGTACCAACATAACCGAAAAGACCATGAAATCGTACTTCTCCCGAAAAATATCTATTTAAGATTTACGCTTTTTGTCATAAACTTTTTTACTTTCTCTACTGGTAAGTAGGGGAAGTATTGTATTCCATCCAAAAATTCGATGTCGAGTTTTCACCGGAAATATATGTTTTGAGACCCCCTGAATAAAAAAAAAAAAAAACATTTTTAGAAAAAGGTATGTGTGTGTGTGTGTGTGTGTGTGTGTGTGTGTGTGTGTGTGTGTGTGTGTGTGTGTGTGTGTGTGTGTGTGTGTGTGTGTGTTTTAGTCTGTGGACAGCATAACTCAAAAACGAAAAGTAGTTTAAAAACCGAAGTTGGTATTTAGGTTTATTGTCTTTCAAAGATGGGACACGAAGATTTTGAAGAAAATAAGAAAATAGAAAACTACCCTTTACATGGAAAATTTTTCGAAAGTTTTGATTTTCTTGAAAATGGCCTAACGATTTTGATTAAAATGTCACATGTTTGAAATATTTTTATGACAAATGAAATGTATATCTTGAATTTTCTGGCTATAGCCCCTGTAGTCGTATTTACTCTGGACGACTTTTGCATAACTGATAAACCGTTAGAGATACACCAGATCATACTGTGCAAAAAATGTAGATCTTGCTAAAATACACAATTTATGTCTGAATAAATTTTCTTGTAGGGTGAACCATTTCGGAGATATTCCTTGTTATGTGTGTGAGTTTCGGAAAACTT
This sequence comes from Tenodera sinensis, assembly GCA_030765045.1. NCBI lineage: Eukaryota > Metazoa > Arthropoda > Insecta > Mantodea > Mantidae > Tenodera > Tenodera sinensis. Next base: position 60,993,262 of record CM060973.1, on the reverse strand, counting down.
AAAACTTTCGTGAAATGGATCATCGCTGTTCATTTCTTTATATGTTAAGTGTACAAAGAGAACAGATTCTCAAAGCTTTAAAAGATTTGACTATCGCACAAAGCCTACTGTATTCTAACTTTCCCCTTGCACCTACAAGGAAATAAGCAATAAGATAATTTGTACAAATGTTTATCTCAACTAGCACGAAGAAGATATAGTAATAAGAGTTTGTAAGAATGGTTAGTACAAGAGTAGAGAAAGTCATGTGAGTGCAACACATCAGATTTTTTTTACCGATGATTTCCAAATGAAATAACTTCTTATCAAGTTACTACAGTTCTCTTTTCTGTTTCTATGCAGCGCAATAGTGTCAATTCCCTCGCCTATCGAATCCCATTAACGCGAACATGAAAGCTTGGAAATTGCAAGGCTTGGCGTTAGCGTGTTCATGCTCATCAAAATCATTGTGAATGACCCCATTTATTAACTTAGTCACAACTTTTGTGTTGTGTTGCATTTGTATGAACGTTTCTATGTGAATAGGCCTTAACTAATCATGGGTTGGCAGAATAGAATATTCATTTTGAGGTAAGAACTGCAATTCTGCCTCGAACTAGTTATTGCCTCAATGCAGGAAATGCCCTTCAAGTGTTTGCTGTTTCTGGACACCCCCTCACCTCACCTCACCTTACCTTGTCGTGACGTCGCTATGACTGACACCGCATATCAATTTCGGGAGCCATTATGAAAACTTTAACGAAGACGCAATCTATCCAAATATTTGCACAGAGGAGGGGATCAGCAGCCAATAGTGAGCGTTCGACCGCCATCTTTGCCCGATCAAGAAGTGAAGGAAGGGTTCGCGTCCCGACGGTAGATCAAACAAACTCCTCCTTTTGTCGCCCAGTTGGTCTCAGACACGGCTGGCCGTCACAGTGACTCAAGACAGGTACCTGCTCGCCATCTGATTGGAAGAGCTCAACACATCCTCACTCAAGATAACATAGTTACAGAGGTAAACTTAATCATAAAGATAATAACTGTCCTACACAAACCTTACACACACTTGTTTATACATTCTCTAATAGTGCATTATATTCAATATTGTTATTGATATTTCACTAAAACTACTCCTTCTGAGGTGCCTGAAAAGAAAATAATCTTTGAGAGGCAAATACTTATACAATAAAAAATTCTGCATTACACTCACGTGACTTTCTCTAGCCATTCAACAACCTATTCTTACTAAAGTTTATTCTTCTATTAACTTCATGTCAATATAAATGTTTTTAGAAATGACCTTATTACACATTTCCTTGTAGGCACAATGGATGTAGGGCAGAGATACTCAACCTGGGGTACTCATACCCCTAGGGGTACGCCGAGACTTCTTATGGGGTACAAAGCATTTAAAATACGCATACAGTCAGTATAATATATCTCCTCAATTATCACAAATAACAAAAAGTAATAACTTTTAAAATACACATATGGCCAATATAACATATTTCCTTAATAATGACCGCAAATAACCAAAGTATTTCAGCCAGAGAGATTTGAATTGCCATCTTTCCAAGAACTCATTTTGTTTACTCTACCGGTTAGTATTGATGATGGACTTTGGGAAATAATAAAATTCCACCTACAAAGCCTCAGGTTACAGTTTTTATTACTTTCTCTACTGGTAAGTAAAGTATTGTATTTCACCCAAAAATTCGATGTCGAGATTTCACCGGAAATATATGTTTTGAGACTTCCTGAACCCAAAAAAGCATTTTTAAAAAAAGGTCAGCGCGCGCGTGTGTGTCTTTCTGTCAGTCTGTGGACAGCATAACTCAAAATTGAAAATTCGGTTAAAAACCAAAGTTGATATTTAAGTTTAAAGTCTTTCGAGGATGCGACACAAAGGTTTTGAAGAAAATCGCCCCGCCCTAAACTACCCTTTACATGGACAATTTTTCGAAAATTTTGATTTTCTTGGAAATGGCTCTAACGATTTTGATTAAAATGTCGTATATTAGAGAAATTTTTATGACGAATGAAATGTATACCTTGAATTTTCTGGCTGTAGCTCCTGTAGTCGTATTTACTCCGGGCGACTTTTGCATAACTGGTAAACCGTTAGAGATAGACCAAATCATATTATACGAAAAATGTAGATGTTGCTAAAATACACAATTTGTGTCCGAATAAATGTTTTTTGTAGAGTGAACTATTTCGGAGATATTCCTTGTTATGTGTCTGAGTTTCGGAAAACTTAACAACTTTCATGAAGTGGAACATCGTTGTTCGTTTTTTTTTATACGTTAAGTGTGCAAAGAGAACGGAATCTCAAAGCTTTAAAACATTTGACTATCGCACAAAGCCTACTGTATTCTAATATTCCCCTTGCACCAACAAGGAAATAAGCAATAAGATAATTTGTACAAATGTTTATCTCAACTAACACGAAGAAGATGTAGGAATAAGAGTTTGTAAGAAGGGATAGTACAAGAGTAGAGAAAGTCATGTGAGTCCAACACATCAGATTTTTTAAAATACTTTCTAAAAATTAATAAACACGATAATGTACTAGCACGTATTACAAATCCGTTTTGCACCACAGCATCAATTCCTCTGATCTTCCCATAAAATTAAACGAAAGTCTTTTGGAGATGTCTGCTGACAGTTCATTGAATATTAAAACATGTCAATTTGTGATTTCTGGTGTTAGGCACGCAACTTAGTGACACTGCCTTCTTCCATTCCTCTTTACATGTTTATGTGAGCTGGGTTTCTCTGTAAACAGCAACCGAAAAGAAACAAAACAATAGCTTGAATCCAGAATCACCTTCGGCACTCACAGTAACAAAGATTCAGCCACGAATAGAGCCGGTCTCCAGAAATCGACCTCAACCATCTTTTTAATATAGGTCAGAAACGTAAAGTCATATACTTTTTGTGTATGTGCTACCTGTAATGTAGTTCGTATTTACTTTATACATTTATAACACAATCATCCTTTGTGTAGTATTTAATAAATTATAAACTTTTAAGTCTATCTTAGATATAGCTATGTATAATAGGAATCAAGGATAACTCTAGGGGGTACAGCATAGAATGGAAAATTGTATTTGGGGGTACATGAAGAAAACAGGTTGAATACTACTGCTATAGGGGAATATATTAGGCTTAAACAATAGATTCTTTAAGAGATCATCGCCATATTTAATGGTTTTGACTTTTCATTCTCTTTGGATGGCCACAAGAAGGTGCACTCACATGACACTCCCCTTGCACACACTATTGCTAAAAACGCTTATTTTTCTATTTTATGCTAATTGAGATAGACGTTTATGAAATGGTTTTATTAAGCATTTCCTAATAGGTAGGTCGAATGTAAATTGGAGAATACAGTTGGCTTAAGCGATAGTGTGTAAACTCTTTTAAGAGCTGGTCGTTCTGTGATGGTGTTGAAATTCGGTTCTCTTTGTTGTCCAGAACATAAAAAACGAATAAGGAATTCCCATTTGAGAAAAATATAAGCATTGAAAAGTCAAATAAACATAATATATCTCGGAAACGGTTCACTCCACAAAAAAGTGTATCTGACGAAAAGTGTTTTAACGAAATCTACATTTCTTGTATGTTGAGATTTTATCCATTTCTTACGGTGTATGTAAAAGTCCAGAATGAAAAGGATTTATAAAGACATTCCCGAAAATTCAGGATATACATTTCATTTGCCGTGAAAATATCTTAAACGATTTTAATCAAAATGGTTAGAACAATTTTTGAGAAAATCAAAGTGCTAGAAAAATGTTCCATGTAAAGGTTATATGGAGGGAGGAGGGAGGGGGATTTTCTTGAAAAGCTTCATGTCGCATGCTTACAAGATGCTCAACTTAACTACCAAGTTTGATATTTAATCTACTTAGCTTTTGTTTGAGTTATACCTAGTGTTCTTACACGCACAGGGACCTTTCTTTTTGTAAAAATGCTTTTTTTTAATTTTATCCATGGAGTGTCAAAACATGTATTTCTTGTGAAATCTCGGTATTTAATTGTTGGGTGGAATACAATATATGCTTCTATTTTCTCTAAATATGTAGTGGGAAAAGTAGAAATCTGATTGGTCACATTCACGTGACTTAAGTTATTTTTTCAACAGATGTTCTTACCAAAGCTTGTTCTTCTATTGACTTCACGTTAATCCATTTAAATACTTATAGACATTATTTTATTGCACATTTCCTTTTAGGTTCAATGGGAATACAGTGGACTTAAGGGATAATCAAATCTTTTAAGAGTAGGGCAATGTTATGCCTTAGGATGACTAGCAGTTCAAGTTATGAATTACTTACATTTTTGTGTAGTAAGATTTTGTCTATCTTGGGCGGTTTACCAGTTCTGCGAAAGTTATTCAAAATTAGGAAAATATAGAGGCAATGCACAGAAAAGTTAAGATATGCATTTCATTTGTAATGAGAATACCTTATTTAAATTTCAATAACGACTGTTGTATCCATGTTTTGAGAAAATAAAACTTTCGAAAAAAAAAAAAAGTTCCACTTAAAGGATGATTTGTGTAAGGGCATTTTCTTGAAAATGTAGCATCCATGGAAGATGCTGAACTTAAATACCAAGTTTGTATTTAACCGACCATTATTCTCTCTCTCTCTCTCTCTCTCTCTCTCTCTCTCTCTCTCACACACACACACACACACACACACACACACACACACCTCTTACTCTTTCTCAGTCTCTCTCTCTCTGATTGACGAGCACACGCGCCCGCTGAGCTTTTCGTTCTTTTAGTTTTTAAGTTATTTAGGTTCAAACAAACTATATATAAATAAACCTTATTTTAAATATACACGGTATAATTTTATCTAATTACAATTCACTAGATTTTCGTATACATACCACACTCTTAATTCAAAGTTAAAAATAATTAAGACATTTATCATTGAATATTTCTGTTCCTTTACGGTCCCTTAATCCTTTTAACATCAATTACTCTAAAACATTTCACAACACAAACATTTATATTACCTATAGTTTTAATGCTTTGGTTATACATGACATTTTCAGAAGTTCGCACAGGAACATTTTGAGCGAGTTTTTCCAGACATTCAAAATTTGAAATGAAGATGTTATTAATAATGTTGCATAGGAAAGTAAACGTCAAAAAGTTAAAATGTTCCACATTTCGGTTATTGGATTTAGGTATAAAGCGTGTGGCTCCCATTTTCTATGAATAAGGGTTGTTTACTGACTGTTAAAGAGCTTAAGGCATATTCATAAGTGTGCAATCTGAAGAAACAGGAAAATGCGGATTTCATTAACATATACAATTTACATCAAATAAAAATGTATCTTTTCCGAAGTATTTTCGTTCCTTTGAATTTTCATGTTTTAATTAAAACCCTTTGAGATGTTAAGGGGTAGTTATTTTCTTTTTTCATTTGTATGGCTCTTTAAGTAGATATATCATATCGACGGCTTTATCTTGAAGAAAAAAGAAAGAAAAAAAAAAAAAAAACTTCTGGTTTTCAAAACTTGTTCATTTATTGTAGGTTTTAACGTGGACTTTGTTAATTTTTGCCACGAGACTCATTCGTATTCACTCTCACATTCACACTCGTATTTCAGTCTTCACGGAGGGAAGCGAATTGCCACCCCCAGTGGAGATTCCCAATCCTGAATCTCTGGGATGAGAAGAGTGGTTCATTTGCTTGTTATCGTGGCCATCGTGCTTCTGTGATGACATTTTTAGAAAAGAACAATAGTTTGATACATGTAGGTACTATATGCAGACTGTATAAGGGTTAAGCTCATGAAATGAACTAGTATGTCAATGCATGTTATTTAGTTGTAGTTATTTTATAGAGAAGGAAGAGTATTACTGATGCTGAGTATTACGAAGGCGAATTAGATTCTTCTAAACCTCATTTACTAGGTCAAGATGGTCGCAATGACTTAATCAGGAATTTGTCATTTCCTAAACACAAGGCTCTAGACTGAGGGAATGGAATTTGCTGCAGAAGCTTACCATAATCACACATTATCACGGCCGTAATAAAAAAACTGGCTTCTTTTTATTCACAAGATAATTCTATGTTATTGCAATGATATGAATGCCCTCTTAAACTAACTAGGCTATGTACACCAACCCCATGAATGGTGGTCGTTCATTGATTCATCTAAATTGAATTTAAAATGTGTTTTGTTACACATTGGTAACATTAAACCATCAATAGGTACCTATAACTTACGGAGCAGGACTGAAGGAAACATGAATCCATGGAGATCCGCCTACGAGTAATAAACTACACAACATTTAGATGGTACATTTGCCTAAATCTAAAGGTTATATCATTTTTACTTGGTCTATAGTTAGGCTACACTGAAATTGTGCTTCTTATGTTTGTGGGATAGTCGTGATGACAGTAATCATTTTAAGATTGAACACTGACCTCCAAGAATTGAACCAACTGTTGGAAAAAACAATATGAAGCACGAGATGCTCGTTGATCCACAGAAGGTGTTTCTTCCACCTTTTCATGTTAAACTTGGACTAATAAAAAACTTTGTGAAGGCTATGAAACATGATGGTGAAAGTTTTAAGTATCTAAAGGAAAAGTTTGGGAGAGTGAAAAGTGATGCAAAATTAAAGGAAGGTATCTTCATTGGACCAGAAATGCGACAGCTGATGTGTGACACTTGTTCAGTACCAAACTGGATGCTCTTGAACTCGAAGCTTGGGACACATTCGTGCTCATGACAACTAGGTTTCTACGAAATTATCGATCTGATAACTATGAACTAGGACATAAAATGCTTGAAGCTTATCACAATGTTGGTTGCCTTGTATCTTTAAAGTTACACTTTCTGCATTCTCACCTAGATGAACTTGGTGAGAGGTTCCACCAGGACAATTCAACATGGAATCATGATAGCAGGCTCAATATGGACCGAGCATGATGGGTGATTACTGCTGGTTCTTACAGCGATCATCCGCAAGCAAATACAAAGGAAGAGTAAGGGTCTCGAGCATTTTTATGTGAGCTTTTTTGTGCTCACTACACGTTAGGTATTCACATATAAAAGTATTTAAGGTAATTTAACATAAGAATATATCAATTTATTTCACTTGCTTTATTGGACCGGTATTTATATGAAATGCCATATATAGACTTAATAGTTACACTCTCATAAGTAATATATCTGACGTGCTAGAAGAAATCTGATTTCAGATCTGGAATTAGCGCACCAATTTCAGCATAAGACACAAAGTTTCCTCAGAAGCAGACAAAAAATGTTCTTTTGTGGACTAGTGTAATTAATGTAAGTTATTCCAATCTCAATTTGGAAGTATTAAATATAGCTAAGTGTACATCTATGTACTCCTACTCTATTAGTACTTTTTACTTGAAAGCGAAACAAATTTGAGGTTACATACACATGACTTTCTGTACCCTTATCGCTTATTAGTGGTTATACAAACTATTCTTACGAAAGCTTTTTTTTATCTACTCCACTTGAAGTAAATCATTGCAGAAATAGTTACATTGCACACATTCTCGTAGTTATAGATACAAAGGGAGTAGCGATACAGTAGTGTTAAAAGGTATGGCATGGATATTTGTAGAACAATACGGAGTATATCTATACAATGGTATAAGATCCAATATAGGTACTGACAAATGCATTCAAATGGTATCGCATTTGATGTCAGAAGAACAGTATATCACAAGACTTTAACAATTCAGGTGGCAGGAGGTAGAACTTGGTATAACGCAGTCACCTCAGTGTGGTGTTACTGTGTGTATTCTTGCATTTACTGCAGATAGAAAACATACAATATTAGTGGCAGTACTTGTGTACATAAACCACTATTATGACAATGCCACGCGAAAAACGTTATGTGATGAAGAAGCAAAAATTGGTGTGTACAACGAAATGGGACCTTCTAATCGTCAAATCGCTAAGGAGTTGAACTGTTTAAGTACAGTGATAATTCGTTAGATTGAACGCACAATATGGACAGAACAGAAAGTATGGGGAAAGTAGAAAATTTTCTAAGGCATTGAAACTATTAGTTTTGCGCAAAGCAAGGGCCACAAACCGTTATGCTTCTCAACTTAATATTGGTTTACAGTTGACAGTAACTGCCAGACTGTGTGACAAATTTTGTCAAATGGCAAATATAAAAAACGACCGCATAAACCAGCTCTAATACCCAAATATGAACAGATAGATTTGAGTTAGTTGAGAAACATATGTAACGGACTTAAGAATGGGATAAAGTGTTTTTCTGTGATGAGAACAAGTTTAACTTGGATGGCCGGATGGATTATTGGCAACAATATGAACTGACATTCTAATTACGGATGTGTTATGATTTGGATAGCGTTCTGCACTGAAGGTAAACCACGCATTGCTTGGCTGAACACTTGAACTCTAATGTGTACACTGAGATGGTAGAGACAGAATTGATTAAAATGAATGAGGATCTAGGGGACGAAGGTCTAATTTTTCAACAAGACAATAGATCTGTGCATTCATGTGCTAAACAAAAAAGTGGATTAAAGATAAACGTGTCGATAAAGTTGAGGAATGAACTAAAGCCAACAATGCAGTAGGTGCAGGTAATCAAGCTGAAAAAAGAATCTGAGCACTTTTCGTTATTCCCGTCAAAACAATTAAAAATGAGATTAAACTTAACTCATAGTTATTTATTATACAATTATTGCCTTGTCCTGCATATGGACCAGATTTGAACCGCATGGAAAACTTGGAGGAATACTTCCAAGGCGTGTTTCTCGCAATGTGACACCTGTGTGAGCTGAAACGAGCTATGCGAGAAGAGTAGGCGACAATTTCACTGCAAGAACTAAAAATCCTAACAAAGTGAATGCCTAAGAGACATTTTGAAGCAATTAGGAAGATTGGAGGTTCGAAAAAGTACGAACAATGCAATAACACAACAGGATACGAGTGCCTTTATACCAATTTCCATCCACGAAATGCAAACCCCTTATTTTCTTGTGTTATGAAAGAAATCAACGCTGTCATGATTTTTGTATGTCTTTATTTACTACTTTCACAATAAGTTACATATATGTATGCTTCAGATATTGTACCTATTACTTTCAGTAAGAAAAATAGTGCTTTTATATTTGTTTCCACTGCTGCAGTCAAATGTTTAAGAACTGGAAGCTATATGCTGGTCTTAAAATTCCATGCCCTTTTCAGGCATTCACGAGAAACAACAGAAGGTTGAAAGGACTTCAAAACAATGAAGTGTGTTGAACAATTCGAACCGCTAATAATGATAATGCCTTACAGCATTGAAAACTTATTTAAAATAAAATGTGCAATTTAAACAAAACTTCATTTCAGTACAGTACGTTTTCGTCTGTCGTATGTCGGTCTGGGTGGCTTAGTTGGTTAGACGCTGGTCTACTGATCTCAAGGTCGTGGGTTCAAATCCGGCCCAGACCGATGGTTTTTAAGTGTGGGGTGCAGTACTGGAGTGTGGTACGTGGTCAGCGTCCCGAGCCCTCCCAGCCAGTTATGTGGCTTTCTCGACCTGGAGTCGCTACTTTTCCATCAAGTAGCTGCTCAATTGGCCCATCCGGGGACCTAATGAGGCTGAGTGCACCCCGTGCCAGACCTGCCAGCGGGGAAAAATTCCCATACTGGTACCGGGGATCGAACCCGATATGCTACGGAGGTGATCGAATCAGAACGTGTTCTCCCGATATAATGCTTGTTTAGCCGAGGGAGGACTTCATTTCCAGCATCTTCTATAATGTAAGAGTGTTATACATGCTTTACGTGTGGATTTTATGTGGGAGCAAAGCCGGCTGTGGCACACCCAATCGCGAACAGGCGAAATGCCCTGCGCCGTTAGGTTTAAATGGAGAACCCTGTATATGGTAATTTTAACACAAAACGTTAGCCATTAAAAAAAATTCAAAACACTTTTATGTAAAAGTAGTTTAAGATGGAGGGATTTTTTTAAAAATCTTGGTATTGCATTTTTGAAATATACTGAACTTAAACACCTAGTTTGGTATTTAATCGACGTTTGCTTTTTATTTATGTGCTTCACACACGGCTTCACAGATCTTTATCTAAAAATAATTTCTTTGGTTTAAAGAAATTTCACGAATGCATTTCCAGCAAAATTTCGGTATCAATTTTTTTTATGGAATGCAATCTATTCTCTGCTCACTGTAGATAGTAGCAGAGAAAGTAAGAACCGAATTATTTCTTCGAAACAACATGGTATTGCCCAGCAAAACCCAGGCGTCCAGGTGTCTGAAATATAGTCTCGTTTATGTGAAATTATTCAAATTATTAATTATTTCTTCTCGAATTTGAAAGATGTAATTGATGAATTTTTTTCCTTCAGAGAAAGCGTTTTGCTATTAGAATAGTAGTTTAGCAGTTTAAAACAGTACGTTTTTATTCTTGGAATTATAAAAGAACACAAAGAAATGTCTCTCTGAAGCACACGAGTTTTAAAATATATTGAAACGTTTAAATACGCATTGGTTAGTGAAATACTAGTGTGAAATTCAAGAAGCACGGTGAAGTCAGCCGATTTTGTTTTCGTCGTCAAAGCTACAGGCTGCCTCTTTACAAAGACCGCCGTTATACATATGCAACCCTTCTAACATGTATGCGAGGCAACAGTTTGCGGGCGCTTTTTCACGGACTATATGCTCTAATCTAATGTATCAGATATAGTGGTTCCACAAGGATGCTTCTTCACAAAAATGTATAGCAACAAAATTAACAGAGAGAAAATTCTTATTTTAATATGTAAATAAATAAATAAATGTGTGTTGGTACTAGTGAAATTCCCGGGCTTGCAAGCTGTGGTCTACTAGACTTCTTCCCAAACGTTTTGTTTACTTCTGCGGCAGACATCTTCAGTGACATTGCGGGGGGCGGGGGGGGGGGGGCTCCCAACGGTGACTGTGATATAAATGTCAACGCCTTTGCTGAACTTGATTAGCCCCCAAGTTTTACAAATTTCCAAATTTAATTTTCCGGAGATTTAAATGTCAGCTGTTATATAAACGTCGCTCCACTAAACATACTTAAAACAATTTTATAAACACACTACACATTAAAAAATCTGAAAGACTGGTGCAGTGTTAAAAATCGGATGTGTTGCATTCACATGACTTTCTCTACTCTTGTGCTAACCGTTCTTACAAACTCTTACCCTTTATCTTCATGTTAGTTGAGATAAACATTTGCAGAAATTATCTTATTGTTTATTTCCTTATATGAAACGAGGAAATGGGAATACATTTGGCTTTGAGCGATAGTCAAAAGTTTTAAAGCTTTCAAATTTCGTTCTCTTTGTACGGTTAACATATAAAAAGTGAATAACAATGTTCCATTTGACAGAAGCCTAAGTTCTCCAAAACTCACACAAATAACAAGGCATATCTCCGAAATGGTTCATCCTACAAAAAAGTTATTTGAACATAAACTGTATTTTAGCAAGATCTAAGTTTTTTGTACATTAAGACTTCGTCTATTTTTTATGGTTTACCAGTTATGCAAAAGTAATCCAGAGTAAATAGGACTACATGGGCCATAGTCAGAAAATTCAAGATATATATTTCATTTGCCATAACAATTTCTCAAACATATGGCATTTTAATCAAAATCGTTAGAGCCATGTTCAAGAAAATAAAATTTTTCGAAAAATTTTCCATGTAAAGGATAATTGAGGGTGGGGCTATTTTCTTTTAAATCTTCGTGACACATCTTTGAGAGACATTAACCTTAAACACCAACTTTGGTTTTTAACCGACTTTTCGTTTTTAGGTTATGCTGTCCATAGACTGACATACAGATAGACACACAGATACACAGACAGACATACAGACACACAGATAGACAGGACAAACACACAGACAGACATACACACATAGGGACCTTTTTCTAAAAATGATTTATTTTTCTGGAATCAGGGGGCTTCAAAACTTACATTTCCGGTGAAATCTCGACATCGAATTTTTGGTTGGAATGCAATACTTTGTCTATTTTACTAAACGTATTAGAGAAGGCAATATATATTTTAAGCACTAGATACAAAAGTAGAGGTTTAGCAACGAGAGGTTCAAGTTGGAATTCGATCGTAGGGAGTGTCCTAGAAGCCGCGAGTTACTAATAACAATTTTGTAACGTGCCTTCTGGTATATTTTGTATATTTGGTATAGTTAATGAACTTTATTTATTGTAGAAACGATATGTTTAGAATAAGAGTAATGTGGGGCTTTGGAAAGAAAAACATACATTAACATATATTAACGAACACATTAACAAACGTCGTTATATTATGCAGTTTCAGACGCTAGCTTCATATGTGAGTTTAGAGTAAAAATGAGTAAAAAACTGATTCTCAAGGTTGATTAGGAGACATTTGAAAAGCAATGCAGGATGCAACTATTAATATATTTCCAGAAAAGTCAAGGGAAGTTTATGTAGGTATACGAAATTCAGGGACTGGTGTTTCGGCAATGAAGCAGTCGTAATAATACAATAAGTATCAATTAGGAGAGAAATATATTTATTTTAATGCATATTATTATCAAGAAATATAAGATATAGATGACTATCGTTAAAGTGTATTTTACTTTTTGTTGAACCTATATTTTATGTTTTGATAGCGTATTTTACGTTTTGTTACAATATAAACTGTAACGTTTGTTGCCAAGCAACTAGCAACTAAAACATTACTAATTATTATTAATATAAGGGTAGCTTAAAATATATAAAATTGAACATCTTGAAAGACACTAGAACACACAAACTGCTAACATCGAATGTTAATGAAAATTTCCTCTTCGTTTATTTAAATTCTAGAATTTTTTAAATTAGAAGTAAATATTTTCTGGGGTCACTATAAATTAAGGGGATACCATGGTACTAAATCGTTAAAATTGGAGCTTACAATAACTGTTTTTATACTCCTTTATCTATAAATCGGCCATATGCTGCTCTCGTTTAGTTACTTATTTTAGGAAGCTACCAAAGAAAATTTAAGTTGTGATTTCCACCAGGTAGAACATTAATGCTTTAATGTTGACAAGCTAGGGCACAAACCATTATACCAAATAGTAACTGTATAGAATAGGAATCTGTAAACACGTTAACATCGTTCCGAACACTGACATTAGAGATATAGGTATTCTGCTTCTAATGATAATAAAACTAAATAAAAATATACAGCGTACTTGTTCTTCTCGTTTTTTGTAATCAAGTGTGTGTGTATATATACATATATACAGGTGTGTATATACAGGGTGATGTACCCTGCCACACTTCGCTGTGGCACATTATGGTTATATGCATGAGAAATGGGGAACAAAACAAAGCATACATTTCAAAAAAGTTTAATTCTGCAGTACTTACGGTATACAATATTTTTTGTTTTTCCATTGTTTGCATAGATATAAAGGCTATCTGGTTTGTCGACATGGGAACACACAACATACAAATGTCCATGTGAGAAGCAATCCGCACCTAAACAATTCTAAAGATGGACCTTGAGCTTTATTGATTGTTATTGCAAACGCCGATCGAATTGGGAATTGTAATCTTTTAAATTTAAATGGTGTATCTGTCGGGATCATGGGAATTCGAGGAATGAGGACATCTTCGCCTTTGAAAGGCCCAGTTAGTATCTATGCTTCCACTATGTTGTTTATCAATTTCTTAACTGCGAGTCTCGTGCCGTTTATAATTTCCTCACTTTGAATGCTGGATTGTATAAAATTATTAAATTGATAGACATCTTCGCGGCAAGGACAGCTCGTCCATTGATCCAGTCGTGATTCCTATAATTAATTTGACTATTAGAAAATACTTTTTCGATAAGTTCTTCTTTCGAGGTTACTAAATTACAAAAATTATTAGTAAATGATATTTGTCTTGTCTCGTCAATTGGCAGCTGTCCATTTCCAGTGTCCAGTAACTCTCGTGAGAACACCGGCTGATTTAAAAAAAAAAAAAAAAAAGATCGTTATTGTTAACAACGCCATCTATTGGCAAGTAGTGGTAATGACCGTTGGAAAAGCTCTTTTCTTGCGGTCGCAGGTATGTTACTGACGCAAGAAATAGATAAAAACAATCTTTGAAGCAGGTTGTATATCGTGTCAAAATTTGAGCTAAATCGATGCAGAACTTCTTGAGTTTTTGAAGCGTACACAAATGAACATCCAACATAACACACACACACACACACACACACACACACACACACACACACACACACACACACACACACACACACACACACACACACACACACACACACACACACACACACACACACACACACACACACACACACACACACACACACACACACACACACACACACACACACACACACACACACACACACACACACACACAAACACACACACACACACACACACAGAGATTATTATATATATGTATTACATATATGTATACATTATATACCTATATTTCATTACAGTACTTCCTTTTAGGTAGCAAAGTTTCAAACCTATGTATTTGGTTTTTAAGTTCAGCAGTAACCTCAATTTGAAGGCTCTTCAGCTTAGAGGCCGAGTTATGTACCGATTTGCACTAAATTTGAAATGTATCTTCAAAATGTCCTCAAACTCTTTATATAAACTTTTAACACTGCACATGAAGGGGTCGCCTAAGATTTAGGCTGTCCGTCTAAACTACTCTTAACGTTATACAGATTTCGATCCAATACTAAAAAGCGTCATTAAAATTCCTTCTAAGATCTATCTACTGGGTCATCCAGATATCGTGTCTCCACAGCTGATACGGAGATCCACTGGGCAACAGGATCAGCATCTGTATGGACAAAGGGAGCGGTCAGCAGCTATAGCTGGTCTAGGAATGCAGTTTGTATTGAGTTTCAGCTGGAGCAACACGTGAAGTAAGAGTAATGGTAAACAATATCACTGATTATTCTATTCCACAGTGAATGTTTGTGACTCGTATATCCATACAAAATTCGGTTTTGTAGTCATGAGATTATTAACTGAAGATTGCTTGAAGTCCGTGATTGTTATCTCAGGTGACCGTTAAAAGATAGTGTCTAAAATGAATCCAAATACTTTAAACGAACTTAAGATTATTGTGCACGAGAGAACAATTTAATTTCTCCAAGAAGAGTAATGTATAATTTCAAAGAAGGTGCCAGAAATGCGTTGAAAACGAAGGAAAGCTGTTCTAACAGCTCCCTGGGAGACATGGTTTAATACATGAGTTGAAGTACCTTTGAATTTATTGGAGAGTCACTCTACCTTGCTAAACATTGTATTAACCAGCAAGTGCGAATGGCTAGTTTATCGGCTGACCGGAATCCCAACTTGGCCGCGGATACACGATATATGGATGACTATATAACGAGAGAGCAAAACGCTGCGCGTTGTTTCGCCTGTCCGCGTCCTTGACGTTCTTTGCAGTCTGCCGTTCTCGTAGAAAGGAGCGGATGAAATCATGGAATATTTTAAAAACTATTTTTAAAGGATTTGCTTACAAACTTTATGAAAACAGATGCTGAAACTGGCCACCGTCGTTGTGCATACACGTTTGGCACCTCTTTGGGAAGCTATCCATCACTCGCTGTAGTTCACGTTGAGATATGCTGGCAATTTCCTGCCGGATATTTTGTTTTAATTCTTGCAGGGCGTGTGCGTTTGTCTTGTGCACCTTGTTTTAAGTTATCCCAGATATAGAAATTTCAGGAGATTAGGTCGGGGGACCGAGGGGGCCACAACTCTGCTAATAATTCTGTCCCGGAACACAATTTCAATTGTTCTCATCGAAAGATTGCGTATGAGCTGTTGCAGGGTCTTGTTGAAAAAAGGCAAAAATCATGCTCCCTTTGTTAAATCTCTTAAAACGGGCAAAACTGCATTCATGTATGGGAGCCAACTGTTGACTAAAAAAATCTGATGTGTTGCACTCACATGACTTTCTCTTCTTTTGTACTAACCATTCTTACAAATTCTTATTCCTATATCTTCTTCGTGTTAGTTAAAATAAACATTTGTACAAATTATCTTATTGGTTGTTTCCTTGTAGGTGCAAGGGGAATATTAGAATACAGTAGGCTTTGTGCGATAGTCAAATCTTTTAAAGCTTTGAGATCCCATTCTCTTTGCACACTTAACATATAAAAAAATGAACAACGATGTTCCATTTCAAGTTTTCCGAAACTCACACACATAACAAGGAATATCTCCGAAATGGTTCAACCTAAAGAAAATTTATTCAGACATAAATTGTGTATTTTACCAAGATCTACATTTTTTTGTACAGTATGATTTGGCCTATCTCTAACGGTTTACCAGTTACCCAAAAGTCGTCCAGAGTAAATACGACTACAGGGGCTTTAGCCAGAAAATTCAAGATATACATTTCATTTTTCATAAAAATATCTCAAACATATGGCATTTTAATCAAAATCGTTAGAGCAATTTTCAAGAAAATCAAAATTTTCGAAAAATCTCCCATGTAAAGGGTAGTTTAGGGTGGGGCTATTTTCTTTAAAATCTTCGTGTGGCATCCTTGAAAGACATTTAACTTAAATGGCAAATTTGGTTTTTAACAGACTTTTCGTTTTTGAGTTATGCTGTACACAGACACACACACGGACCTTTTTCTAAAAATACATTTTCTTTTGGATTCAGGGGTCCTCAAAACAGGGGTCCGGTGAAATCTCGACATCGAATTTTTGGCTGGAATATAATACTTCTCCTACTTACCAGTAGAGAAAGTAAAAATTGGCCCTATAACTCAAAACCTAATCTTCATCAAGTACCCCTGCATGACGAAACCTGTGGCGTATGGTGCGCTATTAGCGGAGAAAGGTTTCGCAGAGCGATTTCTATCTCTGGGGTGAGTTAAAATATAAAGTGTACAAGACAAATCCACACACCCTAGAAGAATTCAAACAAAATATCTGCCAGAAAATTGCCAGAATTTCTCAACATTAACTACGGCGAGTGTTGGATAGTCTCCCAAAGGGGTGCCAAGGATGTATAGACAACGACTGTGGCCAGTTTCAGCATCTTCTTTCATAAAATTGGCAAGTAAAGCCTTTAAAAGTAGTTACGCATTAAAAACTGCCACACGGCTTTGGAGATGTAAAAAATAATACGTTCATGCAATTTTTAAGTGCCATAACATACATTAATAAAGTTACAACATGGTATGCATAAGGATTTGAAGGTGGATTTCCTTTGTTAGATGGATTCAAGTGGTGCTTGTACCTATGGTAGGTAAATCCCAGAAACTGGGCCGGTCCTGCTTACTAAATCTGACTGTCGTCATCTCCAAGGAGAGAGTGCTTTTGTGTATTTGGAACACGTCAACAACTGCGTAGCATCCACCGTCAGGACAAACTACACCACACCCTTTCCACCGCATTTTGTAAGAACTTCCGGAGAGCTCCAGTTTTAGAAAATTTAGCAGCGGCAAGGTATCTTATGTAAGCTATCTGAGTCACAGCAGGAAAAACAGTTCAGCCTACCTCTACTGGCTTACTATTAACGTCTAACAGAATATTCTTTCGAATTCTATGACAGCTTTTTGTTTTGTCAGACGATGTGGTATTCTCTGTACTTACCCCTGTGCTCATCAATGGTACGTAGAGGATTTCGAGATATCGGAAATGCGCGTTTTGAGATCCCCGATATACTTGTGATCAGCACAACTAAAAAAGTCAGCTAAGTAGCAAATTATTGAAGGCAATGCATCTATAAAAATAAAAAGAGAAATTAATATTTTTCTTCTGAGTGATTTGAATTTTTTACTATACATTCAGAACATAAAATGAGTGCACACAAGATTTAAACGATCTATATCAAACTGTCGTTAACATATTAATGTTTGTTCATAATTATAATTAATAACTTTTTGATGGGTAATATAGAATGCTCCTCAGACCTATAGTTTATCGTAATCGCTCCGACATCTTTTATTTGAACTTAGTATACAAATACAAGGAAATTATCCGTATTCGGGAGGTCGTGCGTTTGATTTCCGTTGCCAACCTTCCTGGCCCATACGTTTTTCGGGGGTTTCCTCGGGTTGAGAGACGAATGCTGGGAAGCATAATTACATTCCCCGAATTTCCTGTCCTTCCATTTCATGCCACTTCTCATTTCACTTTACTTTTCATCCTGGTTGGTGATTAGAGCTGTATTTTGGCGGGAGTTTTGACGTGCATAGCAGGGAATTTGTCTGTAAATCCCCATCCTCCGGATCGGGGGAAGTCTCAGGGTCCCGAGTCCCCTAGGAAATGTGTAAACCCGCAAAAGGGAGGGATGTTGGTTGCAAGAGCCACCACCGGGAGCTTAAATCTGTAGCCGTTAGGCACCCTGCTTTTGTTTCTCAAGTCCAACCACCCTTGAGTATCCTTTCACTTCATCCCTCCCTGTCGGGGACCGTCCAGTCAGGGACATAGGCACAAACGATCTTCTATAGGTCAAAGCACTGTGTCCCCCTCCGTACCTTTTTATAATCATAAAATTATTGAGTATTTTGTTAATTTTAATTAGTGGAAGAAAAATAATTTATGTTGACATGTTAATGCATTTTTCAACTTCAACTTCAGTTATAAACAAATAATTCTCACTGAACTATTTAACAATTTTTAAATCCATAATTTCCGCTAATTTGAAGCTTATAGGTTACGAATTGTGATTCCAAGGAGCATTTTGGAAGTTTAAAAATATGGAAGAAAAGGAACGGAAAAAAACGGAGTTTAAAGTTCAATGCGGTGCTTTAGCTAAATGGTATAGGACAAATTAAATGGACATTTTTTACTTTAAAAATTTTGTTATTAAAAGCCAATTTTTAGTATAAAAAAATTAAGTATAGGGTCCAGCAGAGGAACAGGAAATTTTAAATTGTTGTCATAATACAGAATGTGCAGTTTTCATGTTATTAAGTTAATTATAATAGAAGAAGCATGTAAAATCGCCCCTCACTCTGCCAGATACTTTACAATCCTCCCCCCTCCCAACTGAAAATTTCAATTTTTCCTTTTTTCTAAATTTCACCGATGCAATAAGTTTAGTCTTCAAGGATGCCAACTGAAGATTTTCCTCCTAAAACTATTCTTACATGGAAAAGCTTTCGCTATACATTTATTTTTAAAAATGGCTTTAACAAACTATTTTGATTAAACTACACGATTAAGATACTTTTAATACTGTTTATATATAAACAGTGCATTTGGTATAGGGGTCAATATATATATATATATATATATATATATATATATATATATATATATATATATATAGCTAGGTCTGTTGGATGTGACGAAGTTGGCAACCCCGAAGATTCATCATTTCTACTAGACATGTGTGCAGGCGAACCTTGTGAAAATCCACGTACTACAAATGATTAAGATTCTTTCCATAAACATTTGAATGCACAATTTTATACCCCGCATCTAAACATACACACTGTGATAAATATCATTCTAACAGTGCAACATGAAACAAAACATAAAATTAATTGAAATAAAAGAATTTTTCCGCGGCTGTTCTGTAATAATGAGAAACGTAAATAAACTCAATTAATAGAAAAATATAGAGTTCATAGAGATGGAAAACTGCCCCTATTACAGTATTTAAAAACGTTGGTTACCAAACTAAAATATAAGAACATTATCATGACGGAATGAGAAAGTAATTTTAGAATACTTACCAAAGGCTAAATATAGCAGCATTTTCAACCATACCAGGACTGTTGTTCCTCCTGACGCCCCAGTTTACACGAAATGAGAGGGGAAAATGTTGCTGTAAAATGTCCAAATGGTATGCAAAAAGTTGACTACGGCAGGCCCAAACGCGATGCTCGAATTGTCCCAAAAGCCGAAAATGTCGGTTGTTTCCGCCCAAATGCACTGCACAGTTTGAATTGCATATGGGTAGCTTGTGAAGACTAAATTTTTAAGTAATTTAGTATAATTTTTATAACTAGTAAAACATAAGAGATAGACAAAAACTTCTGGTCAAAATGTAGAAATCATTGAAATACACACACGTCTACCACCTAGGCGGCCCGGGTTCGATCCCAGGGACCCGCATGTGGTATTTGTGGTGGACGAAGCGGCGTCAGGGCGGGTTTTCTCCGGGTGCTCCGGTTTCCCTCGCCATCTCATTCCACCGGTGCTCCATCTTCATGTATCACCAGTGTCACCGCCTGCGGTGCCGTAGTAGTAAACGCGGGCGTTAAACACTACAACAACAATTGAAATACACATGTATGCCAGGTAACTTTTCTGTAGCATTAGTCGTTTTCGAAGCTTTTATTTTTATATCTTCGTAGTTTTCCCAGGTTGAACTGTCATGTAGTGTAGTCTTAAAAGGTATCTTACAGTATAAACTTTTACCTGTGTTGGTTAATTAATATCACTAAATAGATTGGCGATGCACTTGTTTACTTACCCAGATGTGCATACAGTCAAACCATACTATGCAATTTGAGATTATTTTAGGTTAAATAGCAGAATCCTTTTTGTATGAATACTATGATACTCAAGAGATTATTTGAATCAGTAAAAGGTAGAGATAGTGGCGTGAATATGACACATCGAAGTTTTACATAGTAAACAAAAGAGGGTAGTTGCATTCAACACAAATGTTTAGTATCGAAATTGTAGCGTAATATGGGACACTAAAGAAATAAACTTGAGAAAATGTAGATCTGGTAAAAAATACGGTTTTCAATTACGCTATGATATTAACCATTGTTGTAAAATACTCGAGTTGGGTCTTTAACTTCTCTCCATCTTTTAAGTAGCGTGGCTGCAAATTAAATATTATTTTATTTGTAATAAGTTAAAGTTTAAACTGACTTATTTTGAGACGATGAACTGTTGACTCATCCACCTATTTAGTACAAAAGTTTAATATTTAAATGAAAATCTATATTTGCAGATATTTATCGTTATAAACCGAAGTTGCTTAGGATAATAAATCTTTTATGAATTGTGTATGTATTACTAAGATAGGAAAAATTGATGCGACGTGCTTTCAGCTTTTTCTTGTTTTTTCCCCGTCAGGAGAATATTTGAAAATAAATCGTGAAAAGTAGCTAAGGACGAGCTATTTTCACAAGCCAATTAGCTTTCTGCGTGCATGCGTTACTATAAATGGCATGTCTGCTCGGCAGTGTGTTGCAAACCATGGATTGCCAATCCACGTTGATGTTCACAATCCCTCTGCCGCATCATGGCCACCTCTGGGCATGGCTAAATGTCGTTATCAGTTCACTGATAAGCTTTGCAATACCGATTAGTCATTTGGGACAGCTATCGCTTACGTCTTTGGTAAGATCCTTGAGAATAAGTCAGTTTGTCCTTATCATAGTTCTCTCTAGTCACATCTAGATTATAATTGCTAAGCTTGACGACATTTCCTGTGCTTAAAATTAGTTTATGAACTGAAAATGGGGTCGCCAAGGCGTCTATACTAATTCCACCGTAAGCCAACCTATTTTCCTTAATTATCTTCAACTATGGGTCAATCCACGTCAAATCGAACACCCGTAAAACACGACTTTTTCGTAGGAGGTTCAAAATTTTTTTTTTTATGAATAATAGGTATCAAATAAGGAGACCCGTATTTTTTTATTTCCGTATTTTTAAATTACTTGCTTAGTTATGGCTATTAGAAACTAAGCAATTTCTGCGCGCACCGTAATATAAAATCCCTTGTTACTCAAAGGCTATATAGAGTTGAGAGTTGGGGTTTGGCGCACTGGAAAGGTTAAATATAACACTTTTAACAACTTTCGATCAATCATTACTACACATAAATTTTGGACTGTTTTTTTGATGGAATATTTTGTAAAACCAAAAATAGAATTTAAATCGATGTGTTAAAAATCTAAAAAAAAAATACACGCGTATTCCCTGACATTTTATCTATAAAATAAGATGTTGAAAACTATGGAGCTTGCATTAGTGCATTTGCTACAATTTTTTTTCTGGAGGTCTGCAAGCGCACACGGACGAGTAACAAGCCAGATGACTGCAGACAGCATGCAAATTACCGCGTCAGCTATGCTACCCACATAACTTCTTACTAAGGCAGTACAGTCCATACAGAAAAATGTCTCCACAATGTACCTTCTTTCTGATACTCCTGTGGCATCTGATACGTGCTTTTGAACTTTTGAATTTTTTTTAAAAAATCTTCTGATGTAAGCAGTTCTTTGCTTTTAGCTTCTTCCTTCATGTACGTCCATACATTTGAAATAATTTCTCTACTCTGACGGTGTAATGTTTTGGTCCCTAATTTAGAACGTACAGGTGGCATAAGTGATTTACGCTATGATCAATGTCTCACAAATTCACTATATTCACTCTTTATCGCAAAGATCTATGTCTTCAACTGCACGCTGCACTAAAAAGCACGTGTGAATTAGCAAGACTGTCTCAGATCATGCAGACATCACTACCTTCCCCCTCCGTCCCCATGTGCATGGTTTCATTCGCAGAATTATACAATATGAGCTGATGAAACAGACAAAAGCTATGGATTCGCCAACAGGACTTCCAGTCAAGGTCAGGGACCAAGAACGATGGGTCCAGCTGTGCTTTAAAATTACACTCCTTCATTCCTTTGTCAAAAACTGAAGCTTTAGTGAAACAATTTTCTTTCGAAGAAGGAGGTAAAGTTGTGTGTTGTATGGAAACATTAGTTTAAAATGCATATCTTAAAAACATTTTGAAGATGCTAATAGTGTACATGTAATAGTGTCCGCTAGCAGTGTTCTCCTTACTGTACTGTTGTAACGTTCATGGAACCTCAAGCAGTGGACAGTTGTAATGAAAGGTGGCAATTGTGTGAGGTTACTGTAGCCGCCACCGCTGCCGTCACCGCTGCGCTAATTTGCAAAGTTAATTACAACTGAACTATTAGAGACTCCATTTTGATTTTTTCTGAGAATATTGAATAAACTTCATTGTACTTTTGTTTTTTTTTCCAGATTTTTAAATGGTCGAGTTTATGTTATCTAACTTTAAAACTTTAATCGTATAAAATATAATATTAATAATAATTAATAAAATTTTCTAATAAATACCTCACAAAATACTGCAATTTATCTTTAATTTGAGCCAAAGATCAAGTAATTTGCTTCATTACAATCGGAGGTACGATTGATCGAAGAGTGAGGAGCGCGCGATTTTTGGGACATTTCAAAAATTAATATCTGCCAAAATAAATTTTTTATATAAAACGAAGAAACACTGGTCAAATATATTTTTTTCCAAAACACCCAAAAAATTTCAAGAAAATCTGAGAGATCAAGGTCATTTTTTACCATATTTTGTTCGACTTGACGTGGAATGACTCCTATGTCTTTGTTACCAATTTTATTGGTTATGTATAGCTATTATTCTACAAGTAAGTTCACCACTTTACACGTTAGACAAATAGGCAGAGGCTTCATTTCGACACGTGGCCGAATCATGGAGATTTGCTTGCCCTGCAATGTGCTGTTTCTAACTGGTTCTGGTTCCTCTCTTCGTGTATAGGGTAATCAGTCGAGGTGAAGTCTATGCTGTAAAGAGATTGAGACACTGTGAGACTACGTGTTTCATGTTAGCGTGTTAGTGCTGTAATAGTGCCAGAAATTCCGTATACTTTTACACACAGAATCTTCATGCATGGTCTCTATGTGACGACAAACTCTTATAGAGAAATGAGACGGCTATTTACTGACAATTTCCCTGTTGTTCGTGCGGCTAACAGAGAATCTGGTCGTAATCTTGCTAATAGCTTTAGCAAAACGAGACCTATTCTCGATAAGAAACCAAAATTAAATTGCCAATTCCTTAAAAAGGAAAAACTTAGTGCTAAGGAAGGAAAGTTAAAACGAAGTCTTAAGAAATCACTGGGAAAGCTTACACAGGAATTAGCAATTTCCCAAACTTCGGCTTGAAATGACACTAAACTTTAAAATGAAAGCTCTTAGAAGCTCAGAAATTAAAACTACGCGATAATATAATTAATTTCACAATTGTGCGTTGGATAATACTAATTATCGCTGTATTGATTGCGTTTAATTTCTTTTATAGACTTTTATAATTGGTTTTATTTACATGGTTCAATGAGCATATGCGTTTAACATCCATATCAAATTTTTGGATGGAATACAATAATTCCTCCACTATAGATAGGTGGTAGGAAAACTAATAGACGTAGTTTACCTCTTGATTGAAATATAAATTGTCTTCATCATTCAGTGTAGGTATGGCACATCCAAGGACATTTAGTTTAGAAGTGTGTATCTACTTAATGGATTAAAGAGGAAAGGTGTAGATATCATTTTGCATCTTTTAGTTCAGTCACCTTAAGTGACTTCAGTCAGTCAGGCAGGCAGACAGACAGAACCAAGCGCTGGGCAGCTTAGGACGGATGTGCAGTTTCCTGTGGGACAACACCCTATTTGTCTTGGTCCTCTGTTGTGTGTGTGTTCGCCCAGACACCTTCCTCTTCGGGGAACCACCTCCATAAAAACTTTTGGTCGGATATTTGGACACCCAAATACCTGTTGTAGTTAAATCTAAGTGGTTCAGCTCCTAGTATCAGGTTTAGCTATATAATCTTTGGTACTTTGTAACTTGCATCGCTATAGGTTTCTATGTGAACAACAAACATCAAAAACGAAATTTTGAATAAATATCAAACTTTAAATTCAGTGCCTCCCAGAGATGCAAACACAAAAATTTTCAATGAAACTCCCCAATTGCTCCTCCCTCAAACTAATCTTTTAATGGAAAGTTGTTGGTTATTTTTTATTTTCTTGAAAATAGTGTTAACGATTTTGATTAAAATACTACACATTTTGGGATATTTACATAGGTAACAAATTAAACCTATATTTGGAATTTACTATGAAGTCATCATTCGGCACAAATTTCGTATAATTTTGTAAAACTGGTAAACTACAAGGAAAATAATCTGATGTGTTGCACTCACATAACTTTCTCTACTCTTGTACTAACCATCCGTATAAACTCTTATTCCTATATCTTCTTCGTGTGACTTGAGATAAAATTTACAGCAATTATTTTATTGCTTATTTCCGGTGCAAGGGGAATGAATATTGTCGGTCTGGATGGCTCAGTTGGTTGGACGCTGGCCTACCGATCCCTAGGTCGCGGGTTCAAATCCGGCCCAGACCGATGGTTTTTAAGTGTGCTTAAGAAGGACAGCTCCATGTCAGTAGATTTACTGGCATGTAAACGAACTCCTGAGGGACAAAATTAAGGCACACCGGCGATGCTGATGTGATCCTAGCAATTGGCAGCGTCGTTAAACAACAAAATAATGTTTTTAAAGGGAATGAATATTAGAATATAGTAGGCTTTGAGCGATATTCGAATCTTTTAAAACTTTGAGATCCGGCTTTCTTTGCACGCTTAACATATAAAAAATGAACGATGTTCCATTTCACCAAAGTTTTAAGTTTTCCGAAACTGACACAAATATAAAGGAATACCTCCCACATGGTTCACTCTACAAACAAATTATTCAGACATAAATTGTGAGTTTTAGCAAGATCTACATTTTTGTATAGTAAGATTTGGTCTATCTCCTAGGTTTACGAGATATTCAAAGGTCATCCAGAGTAAACAGGGCTCGATAGGCTATTGCTAGAAAATTCAAAATATGCATTTCATTTGTCATACAAATCTCTTAAACATATGGCATTTTAATCAAAATCAAAATTTTCCATGTAAAGGGTAGTTTAGGGTGGGGCTATTTTCTTCAATATCTTCCTGTCGCATCCTTGAAAGACATTAAACTTAAATACTAACTTCGGTTTTTAACCGACTTCTCGTTTTTGAGTTATGCTGTCCACAGACAGACAGACAGACAGACAGACAGACAGACAGACAGACACACACATTTATAAAGATGCATTTTTTTGGATTCAGGGGGTCTCAAAACATATTTGCGGTGAAATCTGGACATCGAATTTTTGGGCGGAATACAATACTTCCTCTGCTTATCAGTAGAGAAAGTAAAAAATACTGTACGAAAACGCAGACCTCTTTAAAGCATACAATTTGCCAAATTTATTGCAGCATGAACCATTCCGATATTCGTTCCTACTGGTTTGGATTTTGAAATATTCTATACTTTTTAAAGTACTTTAACCATTCGGCTGCTTCTCGTGATGTCATGGAGAAAGTAGGAAATGTTCAAAGCTAGCATACAGCGATTTGCTTTTGAACATTTGACTGTCGCTTTGGTCTCCTATATCTGTCTTCTAGGTACCTAAATGAAGTGTTTAACGAAAGCATTTCTGCAAATAGAAAAATTAGCTTTTACAGGAATAGTATGTAGACCATATACAAATTCTGATGCGTCACATTCTACAACTTTCTCTACCCATGTCTACAAGGACATATAACCTCTTGTAGCTACAATAGCAATAGAGAACTACAATTGGCTTAAGCGAGAGATAAATCCTTTAAGAGTTGCTCGCTATGTGAGGACTTTGAAATTCCATTCGTTTTCCATGTCCAGGGGAAGAACCAATAAGGACTTCCTATTTTAGACAAGTATAAGAGTGTAGGATTAGAAAATTGAATGCAATAACAAGAACTATCTAAAAGAGTTAAAAAGAGGAAGAAGAATAAACAAAGAAGGAAGAAGAAGAGGAAGAAAGAAAGAAAGAAAGAAAGAGAGAAAGAGAGAAAGAGAAAGAGAGAGGAAGAGAGAGAGAGAAAGAAAGAGAGAAAGAGAGAGAAAGAGAAAGAGAGAAAGAGAGAGAAAGAGAGAGAAAGAGAGAGAAAGAGAGAGAAAGAGAGAGAAAGAGAGAGAAAGAGAGAGAAAGAGGGAGAAAGAGGGAGAAAGAGGGAGAAAGAGGGAAATATATTTGATACAAATTGTGTATTTTGTGTTGTAAGATTTTGTATATCTCTTAAGATTTAGCATTATGAACTAGTTGTCGAGGGCCCTTAAACCTCTCAATCAATCAATCAATCAATCAATCAATCAATCAATCAATCAATCAATCAATCAATCAATCAATCAATCAATCAATCAATCAATCAATCAATCAATCAACCAAACCAATCCAATCCAATCCAGTCAGTCACGCACGCATTGACTCACTCATGATTTACCAGTTATGCAAAGGTCATCCAGACTGAAGAATACTGAAGAGACTATTCCCACAATATTCAGGATCTACATTTCATTTGTCATGAAAATACGTATTTTTAAACACATGGTATATTAATCAAAACCACCAGTCATTTTTGAGAAAATAAAAAGTTTCGAAAAGTTTTCCGGGTAAAGCGTAGTTTAGGAGGGGGCATGCTCTTGAAAATATTTGTGCATCCGTGAAAGATAAAGAACTTAAATACTAACTTTGGTATTTAACGGTATTTTCGTTTTTGAGTTATGTTGTTAACAGGCACATACACGAACCTTTTTCTGAAAACCTCTTCACCGCCTGAAGGTACCTCAAAACCACGTGCATTTTCAGTAAAATCTCAGTGTGGAACTTTTGGGTGGGATACAGTAACTTCTCAACTTATTTAAAAAATGGAAAAGAGAGAAAGAAAACCCGGTAGTGGATAGAGACAATCATATAAATATAACACATCATATAGCTGCTATTTTGTTAAGTTCTAATCTTTTTGGGGTAGTTTAAATTTTTAAAGACTGTAGCTATTTTGTAAAAACGCGAATATTTGCTCCATATGCAGTTTCTACTAATAAATGAATCCCGCTGTAACTTTCCCTACAGAGTTTTATTGACACAGTAAGAAAGAACGGATGCTATGTACCACTTCCGCATGGTGCAAGGCTCCTTCCTCCAGCATTATAATGTCCTTGTATACTTCAAAGTGTCTGTTCCACTCACACGTGTGCTCTCAGAAATGATCACGAGCTATGCAATCACTTTATATGGACTTACAAATGTGATGTCCACAGATTTGGTGTTTACAAGGAGATGGACAAGCAGACAAAGCCACAGGAACCGGAAGCAGAAGATAACCGCTCCGTCATCACAACTCGCCATGTTCGGACTATCACCACAACAGGGCACATCACCACAGGACATGTTCCCCCGGATCCTGAAGATGAAAACGATGATCAGGTACTCACATATACAGTTATGTATCTGTTTCGTGAAGGGTAGACTGTCGCCAATGTATGACATCTGATCAAGGTGGGCGTCCAGACCCGTTCCATCTCTTGCCATTCAATCCTCAATCCTATTCAGAATTTCTTTTGGAGTGTATTGTATGGCCTGGGGTGTTTCTTTTTTCTTCAAAGTGTGCTCATTTCATTGAGTGTTGTTTAGATATATCCTTTCATTTAAGTTAAACATGTTTAATTCTTGTTTAATGGCTTCTTTTGTTACATCCAACAACTGTTCTCAGAAATTTCTTTCCTGCATTTCCGTTTTCCTTCTATCTGACTTGCTCACTGTCCAGTTTGATCAATACAGAATGTAGGTACACTCATATCCTTGAAAAGCTTCGTCATAGTGTCTTGTTTAGCTTTATTTGTTAATGTTCTTACCACTATCAATGCATTTTAATGCACTTCATTTTGTGATTTAAATCTTCAATGGAATAAAATGATAAAATTCACATACATATTAAAAAATAACACTGTATTTTATGGATATTTATGAAAGAAATTGCTATGTTTTCCTCCGCATTATAAGTGTAACATGCTAGCCTCTAGTTCCTGAGGTCGCAAGTTCAAATCTGACGGAGGACGATGGATTTTTTCGGCCGCAGAATCCTTAGCATGATTTCCTTCGGAAGGGAAGTAAAGCTGGTGGTCCCATATCTTAAAATGTCAAGTAGCCTCAAGCCTGATAAAGAAGCCTTTTAGAAAAATTAAGCGGTTTTTGGCGTACAATATAGGCTGAGACGCTGACAGTCATAGTAGTTAAAGAGATCGATAAATAAAACAATGTAATTTTAATGTGTAAATTTGCTATTTTATATCTATGTTAATGTCTACCTCAGGAAGGCCACTTTTTTGTAAATCTGTGTACATTTTACTCCTTTTCCTCCTGCAATCCAGGGATTCTAACCTTGTTCATTCTTTCCACGTGTTCCACTTATTCTTGTTTTCTTCAATCTTCTCATTTAAATAAAATATTTTTAATTCTTCACGTATATCTCCATTGCTTATTAGGTCTCTTCTTGTACAACCTCTCACACTCTTCAGCACTCTGTATCTTAATTCTATCCCTCTACTTTAGGATCCAAGATTCACTTCCATATAATACAATTGGCACCAACATTTTACTACTTCATGGTACAACTCACTGTAGTCATAACTACCTGTAATTGATCGTCCGGAAAGAAAATTGTATTTAAAACAATACATACTATTTTAAAATTAGTTGTAAGCTGGTTCTTCCGTTGGAGACAGCAGCGTATTGGAAAGAATATGTAAGTAGTTGTGTGAAACAATGGCTAGCCCTAACTTACTCCTAGTTAAATACTTCCAATTTTAATTTATTTGTTCTAATTTGTTCAATACCTTGTTCTCATACATGTTTTATGACTAATATTATGTTTAGGGCATTCTGTGCTTATCATCTCCCACTGCTACGGATTATTTATTGAACTATTTTATAGATCAATAAAGATGAAGATTGAACTATGAAAATACCATTTTTAAATTCAACAGTAAAAGAATATGCCATACCTCTTTTACCGATGAATGCTGAAATTCAGCACTCTTATTCGACTTCAAGCAATATATTTAATAACAGTAATTTGCTACCAGGAGGATTCATTCAGATTTGCAGTTCCGGGGAAAGACGCAAATCTGCTTCCTGCACTATGCCGTTAATAATTGTGTTCTGTGCGAAGCATGTGGTTTCGTTGTTCATTGTGTAACATCAAATAAAAGTGCTTTATTTTGTACTGTACGTAAGTGATTTGGCCTGTCATTATTATGTTATTGTCACTGTTAACAACAACATGAGGGATGCATTGCTTACATTAGTGTTTCACAGTTCTTCGCAAAACAAGATGGGCAATATTGTAACGCTCGGGTAGAGACTGTAGAAGTTCATTTCAGAGCTTTTAGATGCCCTTATTTCACGGTATTTTAGTATTTGTGGTTATGAAAGTTGTCTCTTATTGATCTCACATTTTACGTAGTCTTGTATTTACGGACCACTTTTCCTATCTCCCTTTAATGCGTTTCCGATAAGGATCCAATGTCACGTCATGTGAAATCAACTATGTCAAAAGCTTCTTGTACCTATATGTTGTCTGCAGCCTGTAAATAGTTCTACACTTTCAATTTCAGAACCTTAAATTGTTTTGTTATTTGCAATGAGTACTACAGCAAGAATTTGAATTCCCTACATTGCGCCATGTCAACAATTGCAACTTTACTTTATGTAAAGTATTACAGGTGTTATTTCCAGGAGGAAATATGTTGAGATAAAATTATAGTAAAACTCTAAACATCTTGCACAGGAGACTCTTTAATTAAATTTATAAGAAAATTAATGCTATAAGATGATTTGTGTTTGTCTCTAGATAACAAAGTTAATACTTTTAATGAAATACTGAGAAGTTATACCTGCTCGTTTACTTTCTAACAGGCTCTTGAAGCTGAGGGAATGCACCAGTCTCCTTCTCCTTCGACAGGAGGATCACAGGCGAACATAGTCATTAGCCATACACCTCCGGAGTCCTCGCCTCAGCACAGGGTGAGTTAACTTCCTTCCTAATGCCAAACATCTGTGGAATTTGAAAACCTATACTTTAGTTGGGGGAGGGGGGGAAGACGCTGGAGAATGGCGTCCTCCAAATATTTGGAGTCGATGTTTTAAATGTATTTCTTACATTTACTATAACTGTATTGCTGGAACCATCCTAGTTAGTTACTTTTGTAAAAATGTTCATAACAAAATGACAATGTGACAAATCCCACTCCTGACACCAGTGTGGCAAGTGATACTTCCAGTTACTTTCTCTTGTCATTTTATTTCTCTTCTAAAACAGAAGCACAAAAACATGTTCTCGTACAGTTGTTAACGCAATGCACACTTGTTCGTGACTTTATAACACACAGCTGTTCTGTCAAATCATAATCCTGACAGTACTTTACTATCTTTCTCTGTCTCACAAACTGCTTCCGACGATTACACTCACTAAAACTGTTTCACACAAAAACAACTCCGATGCGACGACTCAATTTCTACAACTGTCTCTGACTTACATTCTCTCAACACTGAGTGTACTCATACTTAAAACTAGATTGTCTCGCTCAGTACTTAACGAGTTGGCGAAAAACTCACTCCTCTCGCCGTATCGCCTCGTTTATGTAGACGGGAATGACGTAGCACGGAGTTTTGTCGAAATTCACAGTATTCGAAAGTCCTTGTTCTCATACACCATGCAATATATTCTTATTGGTAGTAAAATAGCAGTAGCGATGTAAAAGTCAACTAACGTAACTATACCATACCAACATATTATTACACAGTGTTAAGTGATGTTGAGATGATCAGATGAAGGGCCACAGTTGGCTACTTATGCACCAATGTACTCAGTGACCCTAAGAGATAGTGACCCTAAGAGATACTGAGCAGTAAGTTGGGTGGCCTGTCTGTGCAGGATCCGCGCGCGCATCTCTGAAACGAAACGTTGGTTGAATAACAATATATTACTTTATTACTTGAGTTCAGTCTCTTCCGAGGATACGATACGAAGATTAATGTAGAGAAAGGTGCTCACTGATCGTCTATGTAACAATTCTTACTCAGTATTTGCCATCTGATTCACTTATTTTTATTTCAGACCCCAAATGGCAGCACGGCGCCTTCTCCTCACTCTTCCGCCGGCGGCGATAAGGGAAGCTATCCTGAACAGCACCAACATGCTGAGCATGTATACAGCTATGCTACAGAACCTCTGCAGTACACGGTTGCTTCACACTCGGCGACTCCACCACCCTCTGCTCTGCTCTCCATGGCACAACGCTTCTCGCCTGTCCCAACATCCAATGCTACGGCCCGCGATCGTCTGTTGCCTGCCTCTCAACACAGGTATGTCCTTCGAAGATTCTACAAGAAAACAAACGAAGTATACTGTCTCATCATTGTCATCTAATTCCTCCAAACAAATGCTCATCATAAGAAATGAATAAAGCTGCTAGTTTAACTCCTATTGAATGTAGGCGCCTGTTACTTATATCGATGCATCTCTATAACTCCTGCAACTCGTATCCAACATTACCTATGAATCATGCATGAGAGTTGTGTTTGAGTGACATTTCTAGACATTTCTGTATGTATTCTGCATTTTAAATTTATCTAGCACTCTTGGAAGGGTAGTAACTGATTTATTTATTAGATATTAATGATGTCATTAGAACATTAACGCTGCTTTAGAACCAGTCAGTTATGTATTGATTTCGATAATATGTATTTTGGATACATATTCATTGCCAATGAATTGTGTCACTATTCATCATCTGTAAGCGACGACCATCATGACAAACGGAAGCGGATGCTTTAGCTTATTCCAGGAAAAATGTAAATATCGATCAAAATTTGCTCCAGGATCATGAAAAACTCCTAAAAAACTCTTAACCATTCCCGGTCAGTAAATGGGGTCTTTCCTAACTGCAGCCGCCAGTTTTCCCTCAGCTCCTAAATTGGCTCCCCAGGGACTTCACGAGGCTAAGTGCACCCCGACCAGGTCTCCCAGCGGAAGAAAATTCCCACGCAGGTATCGGGAATCGAATCCGGCCTCCCGGTTTGTAAGCAGCTGCGCTATCACCGCGCTAAAGAGACGACTGCAAGATAATTAACAATTTCCTTTAATTTTATTTTTATTACATTCATTTTATCACATTTTAAGCAGTATAACTTGAAAAAATTAAATTGTCTTATTTTTGTCTCTGTCTTTTCTGTAGTAAAATTTTGCTTAATGTATATGGTTCTCGAGGAACTCATAATCCATCAGAATAAACAGGACCTTACCGGCGATTTATAGAAAGTTGGCTCAGGAAATCAAAAAGTTATGGGCAAAGGCAGTGGAAGCCTACGTAACCATGCATATATTCCATTCGTCATAAAACCATTCAGCTTATATTTTAAAATTTTGCGAAAATGGAGAATAAGCATATACCCATACAGTGCTATTTATCATAGCTTCATAGTTAATCAAAACGTGCATTTAGTGTAATACGTTTCACGTAGCCACTCTGAATTGAGAATTGGTTGTATTGGCTGCTTTTTAAGTCCTCATATTATGTTGTGCAAGAAATATGGCATATTTTCTAAATGATCTATTAAAGAGAAGAGCCTCTTCAAGCAGATCTTTGGAGGAGAAAACAAGAACTAGATATACAGTCCGTCTGGTCTAAGTTGGAACATGACCTACTTAGCGCTACCCCTCCCTGTGATAGGGGAGGGATGACAACACCTCGCCACGGCTATCCGCGACTGCCTAGTCTGAGTCTGTCGGTAATACGTGTTTCGACGAGTGTACGGGCTGCTTATGTACCCTTAATATTGAGAGTGAAATATGGAAATGCTGGTGATGCGTTTAGTCCTGCTCATTGTGTTGACAATCGTATTGTTCCAAGCTGGTGTTGGAAGAAAGGGGAAACCTCTTCAATCTGATGCACGGGAAGTTGTATGTTTGGTACATAAGTGTTTTACTGATGAACTAGAGGCGTTAACATCGGGTAAACCAACAATGTCCGTGACACAGGTCATGGAAAGAACCGCCGCAGCTACTGGTGTATCTCGCACTTCAATATACAGAATTTTGCAAGTAAAGAAGAAAGCAGACGAAAATGAGACCGCTGTTAGAACACCAAACGACCAAACAGACAACCAACAAGCACAACAGCCGCTTCATTTACAAAGGCGGCTATTCGTAGTACAATTTATAGGTCGTACACATCGCATTTCCTGCCCGAAAATTGGAAAGCTGTCTGTGAGCATGTGAAGCGCGTAGAAGAAATGTACTGGGGAAAAAGACGAATTAATGGACGACATATTGGACAGTTTCAACATAATTTTAGAAGACAGTTACTCTGAATTGGAAGATGCATGTGAAGACTGCGGATGTGATCCAGCATCCGATATCCATGAAGCCGAAGATCTTACCAGCTTACCGGTACCCTCCAAGGAACCCTTCTTGGACGGGATCTCTACACTGACGCTATCTAACAGCAGTTATTAAAGCGCTGCTCTCTGATAGCTGCGCTATAGTCAGGCAGTCAATCCAAGGCCATCTCTAAGTAAGAGGCCTGGATATGCGATTCGTGACGTCACAACGCGAGGCTGACGTTCCAAGCCATTCATACGGAATAAACACATGTTTTACAGCATTTCTGCGCTGGAAGAAGCGTGCATTCATTTATATTTTCACATTTCGTATTAAAAGTTAATGTGTGTTAGTATGTTAGTGGAAAACATGCTTTGCATAGTTGTTAATGCATGCTTCTTACGTTCGCAATGCGAATATATCTCCAGTTTCTTTCTTTTTTTTCCTGTAGATAATACCAAACTTTTTTGTTTAATAATGCAGTAGTTTTTCAAGAGGATGTTGGTTATTACTTTTATTATTTTCCTCGTCAAAATAGCACCCGGTAACTCGCAATCACTAACATTACAGTCAGCACCGATATTATTGTCACATATCTCAGCACCTAAATGTAGAATTAAGTTTCTCTGGTTTTCTACTTTAAGAAATTCTTGTTCATATGTCTCAACAAATTTACTACTTTTTCATGATCACCTTCTCTGATAAATATTTTAAATGCAAGAGTTTCTATCAGGACTGAGGGGTTGAGAAAGTTGTCTGAGGTAATCAGGATGGGGTAAAGAAAGAACATTGGAATCAAGTAAGTGTCTGTAAGCTCCTGGGGGAGTGTACTTAATTTACTTTTGACTGACCAATTTTACCTGCTCTTCTAGGAATTTAGGTTTTAGATATTCTGTGGAATCTTCATTTATGTCCTCCCAACATACCTTTAAAATGTTGACAGCCTGAAGTAGTTTATGTTCTCTTTGTTCACTTGCTATTGTGAACCAAAAGAACATCAAATTTAGACCATTTATCCAATATCATTTGTTTACCGAGAATGCATTTAAACTTACTATTGGGTATTACAATTTTACCCTATAGAACCTAAATAATAACAATGGAATTAATTTTTAATGCTGCTACAATTTTAGGAGTTTCTTCAGTACAATTTTCACAAAAATTACATCGTTTTCTTTTATGATGACGGTGAATCCCTCTAATTTCAAGTCACTAATTCTATTTTTAAAGCTCTGAAAATGAGCAATTTTTTCATCTTCGAGTCATTTACGAAATGCTATGGATTTTCAGTAAGTTTAGGAGTTTTTCTGGGTGCTAAAAAACGCTTGCCTCATTTCCCGTAACAGTAAATCCCTTCACTATGTGCTGTTCAGAAAAATGTTTAATACATACCACACCCGGTTCATAAATATCCCTGTGAATAGCACGTACCCACTGTTGTTTCCTGTGTGGATCCTTTGGAAACGAAAACACTGTAACACACTTTTCTACACTTGTTTTATAGTTTGAGGTATAACCCAGCACACAACACTTCCTAGGCATTTTGTATTGAAAACTACACCACTTTGTAATTTAATTTTTCGCTCACTTGTGTACTGACACGTTGTAAGGCACAAGCAACTTCTTAGCGTTCCAACCATGTAATGATGTGTTGCATTCCCGTAATAAACAAATAGGTGATAAACATAAGCCTCCCGTGATGACGTCATTAACGTAATCTCTTTCCGTATACAGGCCTCTTAGATAAAGATGGCCTTGGTCAATCGCACCGTTGCATGTTGCATGGAACCGATGCGAAATGGGATTAGGCAGTCCTGGAGTACCCACAAGGGGGCGGGCAGTAGTGCGTTCTCTCTCTAATTCCCATGTTTCAACATAAACCGAACGAACTGTACCTACTCGAAATTTAAATGTAAGTCAAAGGTAATTGTGGAGAAAAGCGAGTATACGAGGAAATTTAAAAGGAAAGTAATATGCCAATCTGCGCGTTGGATCCTTGGAATGCACTTTCCTTCTTTGCATGTTAGATGCGCGTAGCAGAGGGGAAGTGAGAGATCTTAGACATATTAATTTGGTAAATATGAATCATATAAGCATATGATCTTAGTGCGTTAGGTAATGCTAATGACGAGATAATGAAATACAATCAGCAGATTGGGGAAAATTACTCTCTGGAATTATTGATTATATCAAATGTTGTGGTCCTTTCAGAGGGCACGAGAAGACAGAAATATTGAAAAATATCTTTTTATAGAGAGACGTAGAAAGTGCAGTGAAAAACATGTAGCAGGTGATCAGATGAACATTGTAGCACCTTGTGTTTCTGCAACTGATTCTTTTTATAACAGATACGACTCGCCTACTCTGGAACAGAACCAAGGAGCCATGGTACAGCAGAGGTACGCGTCGCTGCCAGAAGAGGAATCCTTGCAGGGTTACCATCATTCACACCATCCTCAACAGCAGGACATGACTCCTCCACCTCCATTGGAGATGGTCTCGCACCATCACATTCCCGCCTTCGATGATACCGGCCACATCAAGTTCGAAGAGAAGCCACAAACGCAAGAACCTGTATCTCTGACATTGGCTGCACACTCGCATGCCGATCTTCAAGGTAAAGCTCTGCTCGATAGTAATTAATTCAAATCGTCTAAAACAACTGTACTATTCCATTTTAGTACTAAGGAAAGACGGAAGGAAGCATTGATTTGCAATCCATCAGTTTGACTATCGCTGTAGGTAATTTATTTTTTCTTTCTCTACCACGTTTAGTAAAGTAGAGGAAGTATTGTATTCCACCCAAAAATTTTGTCGAGATTTCACCGGAAATATATGTTTTGAGGCCCCCTGAATAAAAAAAAAAGCATTTTTAGAAAAAAAGGCCATGTGTGTCTGTCTGTCTGTCAGTCATTCAGTCAGTCTGTGGACAGCATAACTCTAAAACGAAAAGTAACGCTCATTCTTCCATCTACTTCATTTTATCGAGAGAAACATTTATAGCACTTGTTATATCCTTTACATACAATGGGAATGGGGAATACTGTAGGCTTTAAGCGATAGTCAATATTTAATTTACGCAATATTTTGGATTAATTTTATGGTATATCATTTTTTCTACGTTTCCTGAAATATTCACGATTGCTACCGGTCTACTTGTTTTCTCAAAACCGTGACTGCAGGAACGGTTTCAATCTTTTTGTGACATTTCATTATGACATGTTATCTAACCTCTCTTAAATTATATCGGAGCTGCTATTTCCAACTAACCTCTGCGTTGTGCAGCACTATTCTCACTAATGTTTGCCTAAATTTTTAGACCTTGATGACGATACACTGTGATGTCACAGTTTGATCCTCCAGAAATCTCTCAACAATGTATGCTTCCAGCTACAACATACACGACGCTGGAGACGGTAACATCAGCAAATGGCAGCACAGCATTTCAGCAGCAGCAGCAGCAACAGCATCATCAACAGAATCAATATGGAGCCCAGTTTCTTCAGCCATCAACATCGCCTGACAGTTATTCTTCCTATCGCACGGATCAGCTCTTCTCCAGCCCGCTGTTGTACACAAAGTCAGACCCCACGTTGTCCTCCACGTCACTCTCCGTCAGCACACCCAAACAGCAGCAGCATGTCACCCTCTTCCCGTTCGAGTCTCATTCACAGCAATCCTCGCCGCCACAGCAGCAGGTAAGTGATTCTCTTCAGAATTCATATCTATATTTTTCCATATAGTGGTGTTCGCATTCTAGGCGTCCAACTTCCCCGTCTTCACCATAAGTAGATATCCCTTCATGGGTTAAAACAGTTGCAGAACACAACGGCGCAATTCCTATGAAGCTCACGACAGTGGCGTGAGCGAACATCGTTCTGCTTACCAATGGTAATATAAACAAAAAAATTGTATATAAACGTATGATCACTTTATTTATTGATGATTAAATAACTACCGTGACATGAACAATAAATGTCCGTAATGTTAATATACTTTTCTGCGTATTTTTAATGTCACGATCATAAACAACTACTTACAAAATTCAGTTTTGTATGTCGTACTCTGGAACACTTTAGTGATATTGTCTTAAATTATATTTTCATTGTAATGCTTTATGGTGCACGATATTTTTTGTTTGGTTACCTGGCGCGTAAACAAACAAAGCTGATGTTTTCCAGCACGGGAACAGGCAACATACAGTTCGCCATGCGAGAAACATAGGTTTTCAAGATTAATACCGCAAACACTCAATGAGTGTCTCTAGGATTTATTTATGGTCATAATGAAACCAAGCCGCACTGAAAACTGCAGTCGTTTAAATTCAAATGGTATGTCAGTTGGAATCATTGGGATGCGTGGTATCAAAATGTCTACTTCTTTATACTTCCCTCTAGAATGGCTGCTTCGATCACATTGTTCCGAAATTTTTTCACCGCTAGCCGTGTGCTGTTCGCAACATTATGATCACCGATCCGACCTTTAATTGAAGATTGTGAAATCCAGCGAGTTCAACAATTCGGTTGGATAGTTGACGACATCTTGGTAGTAGCGGAATCAACTGATTTGTATGTCCTCCATTCACCGGCAATTTCATTTTGAATTTTGAAATATAATTCATTTACATCCATGTCTTTGGCAGCCAATATAGCTCATTCGCTCAACCAAATATGATCTCTGTAATTTTGAGCAACGTTTGATAGCACCTTTCGAATGAGTTAGACTTTTTGATACAGAAAACTGACAAAAATTATCAGGAAATGTAACGCAGCCACTCAAAAACGTCTAACGGGAATTTGTCATTAACTATGTCAATGAGTTGTTTTGAAAATATTTCTTCAAATCGATCATTTTGCAACTCGATACATATATTCTTGCTTAAAATTATATTCTTGCAGATCGCACTTTCGTTGCTTTGCATATTCGACTTTTGTTTGATAAAACGAAACAGGAATTAAATGAATCCAGAGTCGATTTTACGATGTCTGAGATTGATTCACTTAATCGATTCATTGGTCCAATCGGTATTTATGAACCCAAAAAATCTATTCTTAGATTAATCTATCTCTGATCACCGTCCCTAGAATTGACAGCTAGGAACAGTTTGAATAAGAAAAAGAAAAATGTGGATTTTCCGTTTTTCCGTGCAGATTTTTCCAATTTTCCTCTTCATAAGAACCTTCCTCGGACTTCAGCGAATATTTGAAGACAAAAATTAGCCGAATTGGGCAACCCGTTCTTGAGTTTTGTGCTTAGCAACACATTTAGCCATTCATTTTTATTACTTTCTCTACTACGTATAGTAAGTAGCGGAAGTATTGTATTCCATTACCGCAGTGTTTGCACTCTCCGTTAAGTTCTTCCTTATAAAGGGGTTTATTTATTAACCTATAAATTAAAGTATTAAAACAGCAAATTTGTGTGAAAAAGGATTAAAACTTTTATTTTTATGTAATTATCAGTATTATTAGATTTTCCATAAATACCAAAATTCAATTTACTGTTATGTCTTACTATCTCTAAATCTAGAGGAGGGAGGCAATCGTTATGTTCAGTTTCCAAAGTGAATTTTATGGCTTTATCTTGTAAATTTCAAAGTTTTCAGGCGTCACGTATGTGTTTTTCAGGAACAATATATAGACACTGTTTTATAAGTAATGTTTTTTAAGAAAAACAATTATTTGAAGTGTGTTC
This sequence comes from Tenodera sinensis, assembly GCA_030765045.1. Lineage (NCBI taxonomy): Eukaryota > Metazoa > Arthropoda > Insecta > Mantodea > Mantidae > Tenodera > Tenodera sinensis. The sequence continues at coordinate 60,953,448 of CM060973.1, read as the reverse complement.
TGACAAGCAGTTAACTAATCTTCAAAGTGCAGACCATTAGATTCTATTAGATTCCATCTTTCAGCGAGGTTTATTATTCTATGATGGTACAAGTCTCTGGTTTTTGATGCGAAGAATTAGGTGAGACCCACTTGCACTGGTTCAATGTTGTAACAATTTCTTCCACGTAGAAAATGGACCATGGATCGAAGAAGATGATAATCTGATGGTACGAGATCAGAACTGTATGCTGGGTGTGGTATCAGTTCGATTCCTCCCAATTCCTGAATTTTTCCCATGGTTTTTCGTGCAGTATGAGGTCTTGCATTGTCCTATTGCAATAGAACTCTACTTCGGTTAACTAATGCTGGGTATCTCCGTCTCAAATTTTCATGTTGAGAATAAAGATCCGCATCAATGGCCCACCCGTTTGGAACAAACTCCCAGTGAATCACGCCTTCAAAATTCCACCAGACACATTACTTTGGGACTGAACCGATTTCCTTTTGATGATGACTTTGGTAGGTTGGCGGGGATCAAGCCACTGTTTCGAGGCATCAGGGTTTTGGTAATATACCCATTTTTCATCACAAGTGACAATTCGCCTGACAAACCTGTCATCCATGGGATTACGGATAAGCTGACGACAGATATCCAGTCTAAGTTGAGCCTGTTGAGGTGTCAGTTCATGAGATACAGATCTACAGCTTTTGTATGATTTTACAAGTGTCTTAATGAGACGATGTATGGTATCTTTTGATACACCAAGTTCTTCTAATAGCCTACACGTACTTTTCAGCGGATCTTCTCGTAAAACTTGTCCTGTATCCTCAATATTCTATACTTTAGATCTTCCAGAACGTAGTAAATCTTTAGTGTTTTCGTCTCTATTGTTGAAACGTTGGAACCATCGCTGTGCCACACGTTCACTTACGACACCTTCTCCTTCCACTTCACATATTCTTCGAGCTGCGGCAGCTGCTTTATAATCTTGTTTATAGTAGTGCTTTAGAAGGACTCTAAGTTCAAACTTTGGTATCTCCACTTTGTGATTGTTAACAACTGAAGACTGAATACATGCTCGCAATGTACACACCACTAGCCATGGCATCCTGTAAATAGCATTGCCAAACCAAAGAAACCCAATAAATTTTCCAAAACACCAAAATCAAACAACCTACATTACTTATAAGACAACCTAATAAAATAATTAAATGGACCCATAGATTTGATAGTTTGGGAAAATATATTCATTTTGAAAAATGAGGATCGCGTAATGTATTTTAAAATAACATCGATTGATTCCGTAGACAAGCTTGTTTTGTTTTCATAGGTTGGTAACACATAGAAATATTAAATGATTCAGCACTTGTTGCGATGGCAACCAGTGTAAACAAGAGTGCCACTGATAATAGCGTTAAAGTACTGTAAAAATATGTAGTATGCTTTGTCTTTCAATAACTTGCAGCTATACTAAGATAAGTGAAGCTTATAGTCTCTAAGAAAATTGTGATAATTTTTAGATTTGTGTTGTTTCACTGTTATAGCTTCAGTTTTTCATGATTTGATATCTTATCATTTCAGGTTACTCTTTATGGAGCCAGTGGAAGTTCAGCTACATATCAGTCCGCCAACAACAACGCCCAGTATTGGACAAATGGATCTCCAACACCTATGGAATACGTTGTCGCGGGTGGTTATGGTGCAGGTGGGGTACCCGATGGAGTGCCCACGTCGTCTTCCTCAGGCATTCCGCCATCTCCTTACCCATATAGCAACAATGGTGGAACCACCGTGTCCTCTGCGTCGTGGAACAACATCGTTATCGACGATTATGATCCCAGTGAGCATACAATTATTTCATTCAACTCTGCGCGTATAATGAATCGCACTGGGTAGCACGTATAGATACTGAGCAGCAGGTTGGGTGCCCTACTTGTGCAGGGGCTGTATTACTGCAGCTGCACACATAACATGCGGACACACGCTGAAGCTTGATATAACTATATACTAGTTAACCACGATATAAGCTCTCTTGGTGGAGGGAGTCTGTTGACAATCTGAACATAGTCAAGACTAGCGATCAGTGGGGAGCGAGGGGACAAGGAGATAGGAATGTACAGTTGCACAATAAAAATTTTACATTTGCAGGCCTCAGCATTCTAGTAAATGTAACTCGCAGCTGCGGTTGTTTTCTTTATGTGACTGTACTTCCCATTCCCTGTTCCCCCGAGTACATTCATATCCTGGTTAAAACATCTACGTGTTTTCACACTCTTGTTATTCTGATTACTTCTTTAAGCGTATTATCTTGGAGCGACCAGACATATAAATAACGAAATAACGAAATAATTGATATTTTCTTAGTGTTTGGAGACTCAACATAAAGGCAAACATCCATGAGCAAGTTATAGCCAGAGGTTTCCAGCTAGACGACTAGAGTAGTTCTTTTTCTTTATCAATTGGAATAATGCCTGTCACTACTCTTACGACAGAAAGAGCCTGTGGTTGCAGTGTGTTGCGCACGAGCAGGACAAATCTCATTTTAAGTATAATCTCGAATTTCCAGTATATTACAATAGAAGGCCTTGCAGCGATCGGGGTGTAGGCCACCCAACCTACTGCTCACTATCTAGGCCAGCCACACAGTATAATGTAGTACTTAATTCGCACATCGGCTGTTTATCTGCTGATATATAGATTATTTGCTCATTAATTATCAACAGTAATGGCTTCGTGGCATTTCGTCTTTTTACTGGCAATGCACATAAGTTGATTCTGTGTTTTATAATATTACTTATAATTTTGTGCATCATCACACTTTATCTGTGAAACATCTTTACATTATATTATTATTTATTTATGCCAACAAACTTACTGTTGGTGTTTTTAAACACACAAGCCGTTTGTGGGCAAAGTTTGAGAGGTAGAACTGGAACTTAAAAATTCAATGCCACAACTGGAATTTGAACCACAGACCTTCCGCTTACCGGGCGGCTGCTCTACCACTGAGCTATTGTGACAAACTGCCAGAATGGCATTGAATGTTTACCTCTCAAATCTTTACATTATATATTTATCCTTTATTGTACATTTTTAAAACTGTCTTTTTCTACAGATTTACTAGCAGGCTGTATCTTTATGACAACCCTTACGGCTATCCAACAACTGGATTCTCTGTCTCTCTCTCTCTCTTTCTATCTGTGTGTCACAAGAGAGTGACATTGTTGCCCTCTCTGTACAAATCTACATATTCGCCTAGAAATTTCTATACCTGTCTTCTCACTGATGAATCTAATTCCTATTAACTTTTTCTTTAGAATTAATCTAGAACAGAAAATTAGTGTATTGTTAACAATTTACGATTTTTTGATCTATCAGAAGCATTATTAAATTTGTGTCTAAATGAAGAACGTTTCTAAAACATCTAAATAAAGCATTAAAAAACATTTTAAGAAAATGTAGTAGGTATAGAAAATGATACATTATGAAAAATATTCACATCTTGAAGTTTTTTTGAACTACCTGTGAATTCCACTTTATTTTTACCAATTTTTATATAACTTAAACATAGAATGTGTAATTAATGTTCTTCCACATTGAATTTTTGAGTCTCACTGTACCCTTTCCATAGAATGTGTATTTCAGAAACCATTAATGCTATGAAACTAATAACAAAAACTGCATATTGTAACAGATTATATTTTTCTAGAGCAATTGTAGATATATATTCTATATTAGTCCCTGAATCAACAAATGGTGGTGTGGATGTTCTCTGCAAGTAAACAAACAATTATTAGGATTTTAACACTGTGGGCTTATCAGACTGTCCTGAAGCACAGTTCCTTACAATTTTTTTTTTTTCATTAGGATTAAATGCCTTAAGTTTCGAGTTCGAACCTGGCTGGGAACTTACCCGGATAGTGTTTTCTTTTTTTTTTTTTCCGGGGTTTTGGCTTAGCCCATTAAGACGAAACAAGTCGAGTAGCTCTAACCTAGGCATGCACACAAACAACTCAAAAGAGCCACTCCATTAAAACGCGTTCTTGACTCGCTCCGTCGGTTAACCCTCCCCTTCACTGCTGTTTGGTTTTACTTTGCTTCGACACGCCTCATTCAGTGCTGAACGTCGGAACGTCTGTTTCATGAAGAGTGGCGCAGAGAATTTTTTGTAAGTCACAAAAACAGAAAAATTTTGCTGTTTAACATGCGGATTTCAATTTGCAAATATATAATGTTACAATATCAAATACCACTATGATCAGAAGCATAAAGCTTGGTGATCTTACAGGTATTTGTTTACAATTTAAAAAGGTAGTTTATGAATACTCGTATTTGTAAACATATAACATGGACGGTATGATTCCACTTTTTAGGGGTTTAGTTTCTTATTAGTTTATTTAATATCAAGCTGTCGTATTTCATGTTTTAAAGTTTGAACACAATATTGAGTTTAAAATAAAACTATTTATTATGTTGATTAAATAGTTTTAAAGTAATTTAAGGCTAATAGCAATGGAAATTTACTGCTTTATTTATCATGAAAGAGAATAAAATATAATAAAAGCAAAGGATAGTAGTAGAATACAGGCAGCGGAAATGTTATTTCTGCGGAATGTGAAAGGATGCACAAGAGCAGATAGAATAAGAAATGAGCCAATAAGAGAAGAACTAAATATTTATAAACTAGAAGACAAAATTAAAACAAATAAGAAATGGACAGAACATTTAATGAGGATGAGTGAAGAAAGGATACCTAAGAGGACCTTTCTATATAACCCAAGAGGAGCACGAGATGTTGGCCGACCTCGCAGAAGATGGACTCCATGATGACTTCGGCGGAACGGGCTGCATAGCCTAAACCATGATGAAGAAGAAGATCATAAGGTGGCGTAAGAATATTACGTGCGTAAGATAAAGGAAGGTTATAAACTTGAAGATTATGCAATTTGTCGAACCACAGTAGATGGCTGTAATAATTATTGTATGCAAAATATGTGGCACCGCACAGGTGAACCGTCGCCACCACTACGCTTGTCGTATCAAAACTACCTTCGTCACTCGGAAAGAGAATGTGGCAAGTTCAGTCGCTACCTCTCCTCTCATGACCATGCCTGCTCTAATCTATAGGAACCCCGAGCCCATTTAAGGAGCATTTCAACCATTCACCCTCTGGTATGACCTGCCCGGCCAAGGACGTTGAACTTCACTACAGAAAGTAGGGCAAAGCTATCTGACCAACAACTCGTGATCCTGTAAGCACTCAAAACTGTCACTGTTGGAGTTTGAATATGGGATGATAAGAGCTGGTGGAGTGTGGCTCACTCAATCTCTACACCCGAGAGCTTGTTACTCTTCCATATGGTGTAATATAAAATTGAGAAATGCAGGACAAATACTTAGAAGTCCCTCTTTACTGATCCAGAATTCTTAACTGAGCTATTTGGTTTGTTACCAGGTGCCGGTATGCTGGGAGTGGACATCAAGGAGTGTGTCAATTGTGCGGCTAGCGTAACGCCCTTATGGCGTCGAGATGGAACTGGGCATTATCTTTGTAATGCTTGTGGCCTGTACAACAGGATCAATGGCATCAATAGGCCGCCTATTCGAAGCCACGCAAAGAAAGTCAGTTCGGTGAGTCAATTTTGTTTATGTGATATGCCCATCTATAAGAGTAAACTATCCTACTCAGTAAATCTCTTATATTCACAAAATTAAATTCAAATGCTGATTCCATTTGTTTTTACTTTTTTTCAGATTATGTTGATCGTTTCTTATATCCTCTATCATAATTCTCAGAAGACATTTCAGAAGTTTCAATTTTTTTCATCGTATTTAATTAGTGACTATATATCCACTATTGTGGAACTTCTATTGTTTTATAGAATTTTAATTGAATTTCTGTTGTAGTTTTATTTTTGCATTTCTTCTAATTGCAGCACTGATTCTTTGAAACTTTCCCAGCTTGTTTTCCATGTCCTTATTTTGCATTTATATTGCAAATGTCTAAATCATTGAGATGAACTCACTTGTTCTACATTGTCAGATACAATTTTAGTCAAACATAATAACAATTAAACCCATGAATTTTGTTCTTTTAAATACTTTGAATGCATTATCTGCTTTCTTTTTGATCTCCTTATATTGTCGTTCATACCAGCGATGATGTATCAGTGTCATGATTTCACTTCGGATTTACTTTTAGTCACTTTTATCATCGATACCGATCTTGATAAACACTAAAGTTCTCTAAATAAGGAGAAATTGAAGCTATTAACAGTGAAGCAACAAGATTCTAAATTAAGAACAAATTAGAAACTAATGTAGCTTTGGTAACGAATTTGTTTATATGGCTTTGAGAATGAGTTGGAGACAACTTGAAACCCAGGGTCAGTAAAAAGAACAACAACATTTCTAAGATAAGTGAAGTTTTTAGTTTCTACTTTAGACTAAAGTTCTCTGCTGACACCACACCTTCTACTCTTCTTCTGTTCTTCTTCCCTATCATACCACTATTGCGTTATTATTTACAACTTACTGTTGTTACGAATTGGCTGGAGAATTCAATGCCATTCTGGCAGATTGTCACTGTAGCTGTAGCTGTAGTCTGTGGTTCAACCGGGACATAAGTACTTAAAATAGTAAGTCACCATTGGGATAATTGTCTCTGATGTGAGACTGCCTTTGTGGTTTACCGGGAGAAATACTAATTGGTTGGAGAATTCAATGTCATTCTGGCAGGTTGTCACAGTAACTTAATGGTTGGAGCACCCTCCTGGTAAGCGAAGGGTCTGTGGTTCAAATTCCGGCTGTGGCATTGAGTTTTTCAGTTCCAATTCCACCTCTCATCTACTACTGTGTGTTAAGGGATTGCCTTGATCCATGTTTTAAATTCTACTGTGTCCTCTGCCATTCTGTTTAACTGGTTCCATGCCTTTCCTATCTGCTTGATTCCCTCTTCCCATGTCATTCTAGTTCTCCTTACTGGTTCTCCCCTGGCTGTCGCTTCCAAAACCTGCCTTACCTTCCTGTTTTCACTCATGCTCTTTACATGTCCAAACCAATACAATTTTGTATCTTCGATCCGTTGCATGGAGATGGAAATTGCAATTCTTCTCGTATTTTTATTTCTTACTATCTCTCCGAGTCCTCCTTACCATCCTACTTAGACTTCATTGTCACTATTCGTTGTCCAACTTTCACTTTCAACCTTGCCTGCTTTTTAATACACCGCTCTACCCCAGTTCTTTTTTAACCCAATGTTTAAATTATAATCCTTAGATTGTATAATTTATGGATATATTTTTGTAATGATTTGGCCATCTGTATTAAAATTTACAATTTTGTCGCCTACTTATCAAGAGCTACTGAATGAATCTTAATGAAAGTCAAATGTCACATAAAAGGACGTTAATGAAATGCATACGTTCATTATCTATATCAATATTATAAAGAGAGAGAAGTTTTGGATGTGTGTATGTAGTGTAATCTGAAAAACCATGTAACCGTTTTGATTATTATTTCACCAGTGGCGAACTTGGGGCTATAAAACACATTCTAATTTAATTTCATAAGCTGCAAAACGCTTGAAAACTTACAAAGCCCTTGTACTTAATACCAACACATTGGAGATATACAATACCCAATAGGTAGGTAATCAATGTTCTGGAATTAATAACAAAGTAATTTTCCTTCTTGCTTCCTAGCATTTGGATGTCATAACTTGATAATCTTGGAGTGCTATACAACGTAGTAGATGTTCTCGTCCATTTCTGCATCTTGAGAACACAAATTACAGCTTGGTGATAATATATCACTTGTTTAGAGATATTTCCCTAGATAATCATGTCCTCAATTGAGACACCAGGTTTTTGTGCCAAGTCCAGGACTACAGAGGGAACTTCTAGGAGTATTTTGAGATTTTTGTTTCCAACTATTTCAATTAATCTGGAGTTGTAATGATTTTGTTTCTTTTTGCTTAATTTTGCACCCTTATTTTGCCAATATGTCAGCTCTTTCATTCCTCTGTATTCCAGAACGTGTTGGAATTCGTTATAAGATGATATGTTTACCAAGGTTTTAATGTTCTTAATCATATTTTGAATTTATACAATTTTTTCCATTTTTGGTAAACTGGTTGTTGTTTAGATTGCTGCTTTGGAACCTGATAATGTAACAATATTTTTGCAATGCTGTAGCCAAACAATAATGTTTGGGAGAGAGAAATAATAGCTTCAATTTCACCATCAAAATTTGTGGTATTTCTTCCAACATGTTTATAGAAAGAGAAGAACTGACAGATTCCACCAGCTCCAGCTCCGCTCTCATGCAAAAGAGATCTATCTGTATAAATATATGATTTCAGGCGCATAAATTTTGTACATAGTTTATAATGCCACAGCTATTGCTTCATCAGGGGATATCTCGCTTTTGCTGATAATCTTGTTTAAATTTAAATTGTGATCAATAACAAAGTTATCAATTGGGTCGCGACCATAAAGAAAATTTTCGTTATTTTTGGGAATTCCTAGGTTTTGTGTTAATTTTGTTACTTCTTGTATAAAACCAGTTAGAATTTTCATAATTGGTTTGCGTAGTTTTGGATAAGTGATATTTTTCCCACTTCTCTGAGACTGGAAGTCGTTTTAGCTTTTCATTACCAAGCACTCTTGTCATAAAGGATAGAGTGAGACTGAAAATTTCAATGCCATAGCCGCGACCTACCGATTGGCCATGGTAGCTTAGTGGTTAGAGCATCCGGGTAGATCCGTAGTTCACTCTAAACTTTCCAATCCTGTCCTACACGTGGCTATTGTGTGGAAGAACGATTAATTGCATTGATTGATTTTATGTACTCTTGTTGTTCATGTTCGGTTATAATAGGTTTGTTCATATGAATATGTAGAGCTTCGACTGGCAAAGATTTAGATGTTCTAGTAATTAATCGTAGTGCTTGATTCTGTGTCCCATTTAAATATTTCATTCCAAGTAATAATGTAGTTCAACGGTGATCGACTGGTGCTCACTGTGCGCAATCTGCTCAAGGCCTTGATAACCGTCTCTTCAGCAGGTAAAAAAATTAAGGTCGCTCAAGGGATCCCGCGAGTCACCCAGGCTGATGTAGATGGTCACGATTTAGCAATTGGGGTAAAGCAAAACAAGAGAGAATCGAACCAACGCTACGATACCATGGCATACAAAAGCCAAAATATTTTAATAACCCTCAAGTAAGAAAAAGTGTTGCTTTATTTTCTTTGTAATTTTGGTTTAATCAACTTAGGTATCAATTTACATTAAATAACTGTATAAAGAGAGAAAATTTCTAACACTAGAAATCATGTTTATTAATTAACGAATAAGAAGCTTGATTTCTCTCTGGCCGCAGACTATGCAGAGGTTAACTTGGTGGCCTGGGAGTGCTGAATCTTTCATCTTCACCAGCTTCACCTTGTTCCGTTGTATATGGCAAGCGTTTTTGTATTGTGTGAAATGTGTGTACCATTAAATAACTACGGGACCAATCTAAAATGTTTTAAAATTTCATTTACTGTAATTACCTTACAAGTTACTTTGGCCATTCTGACCTGATTTTTCCACTGCCAAAGGATACTTTTACGCTATCTAGTATTTCCATAACTTATTGTTAGAAGACTGTCGAGGGAAAGTTTAAGAAAGTGAGATATTCCACCGATGTTTGCTATCCTTATGCTTGAATATCAGTTTCCTTATCCGCTATCAGGAATAGCCGGGGCCCTGCCATGCATATATCCCCACGAAGCCTCGCGTTTGTAACCCCGTTGTCATCAAGCCAGAGTATAATACATTTCATTTGACTAGTAATACAACAAACTTAATGGTATATCTATTTGTTTCTCTATATCCAGTTTATCTGCTTTCCTTATTTGTGTATAGATGGCACTGCAATCATTATTACCATCTATTTTTCATTTATACTACTGTTTTACAGTTAAGGGTACACCACAGTGAAAAAGGTGATGTTCTAAAGTATTGAAGTTAGAGACTTTATTTTTTGCACAGGTCATTTAAACATGAAATTAATCCAGAGGTTAAATTATTAAAAAAATTAAGTGGACCTATAGATTTAATGGTTTGGAAAAATATATTTATTAAAAAAAAACAGGAACCGTATTATGAATTTTGAAATACCTCCAACAGGCTGTAGTTATAGTTTTTTGTTTTCAGAGACTGGTGATTAAAATGAACATCAGTAGCTATGGTAACTTTGTATAACTTTGAGAGTGACTTGGAGTCAACTTGAAACGTGTTAGCTTCATAAAATCTTGCAATATTACTAAGATAAGTGAAGTTATTAGTTTCTAATTTGTTCTTACTTTAGACAATTATAGTTCATTATTTTTTTAAAAAGGTGTAAGCAATATAAAAATTCCAGACATTTTATTACCCATATTCTAAACTATATTGGAAAATATTTTTAGACGTTTAGCTAGATTTTTGTGGGAGAAGATAGATTTTGAATATGAGAAAGGAACAAAAAATCTTTTCCGAGAAAAATGAGTTTAAAGTTGAAATGGAAGGTGCGGACTTGTCCATTTAAAAGGCGGAGGCGCATCACTTTAAAATGACGTTCAAAATATGCGTTCCCCCAAATATCGATTTTTTTACCAAACAGGCTAAAACATCACCTCCGTGCTGCCTTAAGCTGGAACTTTGGGAATTGAATATCCAATCCGGTATTTACCTCGACGGCTGAAGGAAACCATGAAGGGGGAGGAAAAAAAACCAGTCAGATTCGTCAGCCAATGGGATTTGAACTCGGTATCTCCCGAATACGATGTGCATTTTATTAACTAACAGTGAAAGTTACGACAACGGTAACTTCTGCGTTTACAATTGATTTTAATTTACCTAAATAACACTCAGTAACCCTAAGTGTGCATAGCCATTATAAGTACTAATTTTTACTTTCTCTACTGGTAAGTAGGGGAAGTATTGTATTCCACCCAAAAATTCGATGTCGAGATTTCACAGGAAATACATGTTTTGAGGCCCCCTGAATCCAAAAAAAGCATTTTTAGAAAAAGGTCCGTGTGTGTGTGTCTGTGTGTCAGTCTGTGGACAGCATAACTCAAAAACGAAAAGTCGGTTAAAAACCAAAGTTGGTATTTAAGTTTAATGTCTTTTAAGGATGCGACACGAAGATTTTGAAGAAAATAGCTCCACCCTAAACTACCCTTTACATGGAAACTTTTTCGAAAGTTTTGATTTTCTTGAAAATGGCTCTAACGATTTTGATTAAAATGCCATATGATTGAGATATTTTGATGACAAATGAAATGTATTTCTTGAATTTTCTGGCTATAGCCCCTGTAGTCGTATTTACTCTGGACGACTTTTGCATAACTGGTAAACCGTTAGAGATAGACCAAATTATACTATACAAAGAATGTAGATCTTGCTAAAATACACAATTTATGTCTCAATAAATTTTCTTGTAGGTTGAACCATTTCGGAGATATTCCTTGCTATGTGTGTGAGTTTCGGAAAACTTAGAACTTTCGTGAAATGGATTATCGTTATTCATTTTTTTATGTTAAGTGTGCAAAGACAACAGAATCTCAAACATTTGACTATCGCACAAAGCCTACTGAATTCTAACGTTCCCCTTGCACCTACAAGGAAATAAGCAATAAGATAATTTGTACAAATGTGTATCTCAGCTATCAAGAAAGAAGATATAGGAATAAGAGTTTGTAAGAATGGTTAGTACAAGAGTAGAGAAAGTCATGTGAGTGAAACACATCAGATTTTTATATTAGCAATTAAAAAGAGTGTACTATAACAGTTCGCGGAATTGCTAATTCCTACAACTGTGTCAGTTAGGTTTATGAGCCGGTAAAGATGAAAGGAATGACATGCATTTGGGTGCGTCACAAGGGCGCGTACAAAAGCACACATCCAAACGTAAACATCACCTTCTAAGTAGAATAGGACGGGAACTTTTCTTTGAATTTTTTACTAGACAAGTTCTGAGGTATTTTAGGATGGTTATACATCACTGATATTGCCGATACATCCAACAATACTGATACACACTCTGTACTAAATCATTTTAATATCTATTGATTTCAAACAATTTACATCCGTATATATTTACTCAGCGTTTATTAGAATTGTTGTTTCAGTTGTTTCCTCAACATATAATCGTTATATGCTTTTATATATGTGGAGTATTATAATGACTCCTCGTCCTCCGTGACCCAGGAGGTTGCCGAGGTCGCTAGTGCAAATCCATAGGAGGGCAATGAATTTTTCCGGCGTAAGGGAAGTAAAGCCGGTGATCCCGTGTCTTAGATTTACATCACATAAAGGAACCTCAAGCCCGATAGAGATCTCTGAACAAAATTAAGGTCTTTCATGGCTAATATGGAACTGGACGTTAAAACCATAGCATTTAAAGAGCATCCCCAAATCATCTTCATTTTATTAACCACCCCTTGTGGAGGACTTACTGCCGCGTAAGTCCAAGGGGTGTGCGTAAGTTCAGATTCCTGTCAGGCAGCAGAGGAACCTATGGACCGGACAGAGTGAAGACCTGGAAGCGGGTGGTACCTCAGCACCAGGTATGAGAGTGAGGAGAATGATATGAAATGAAGGAGAAATGGACGATTGGAAAGATGATCGAGCAGTTGGCGGAATGAGTGGCGGGGGAAACCGGATAACCCGGAGAAACCCCAACCAGACGTCGCTTCGTTCACCAAAAATACCACATGGGAACCCTGGGATCGAATTCCGCCTTACATTCCCAAATAAAAGCCAAATCAATCTCCTTCTCAGCTCCTCTTGTATAGGCTGGATTCTTCATTGTCTTATCTTCACGTTAGACATTCATACATTTGAAAAATTGCGCGATATACTCATTCCGAAAGTATTCTCCTAATTGACTGAAAGTACTCCATCCAAAATTATAGTGTTTTCTTACTGGTGGATCTAAAGACAAGTCACATGATTTAATGAAAACTAAAGCTATAAACAGTGAAGCAATATACTAATACAACAAATATTTAGAGGCTACAGGCTTCAGCTGTCTTTTTATATATGGTGTAGGTTATTGATTAATTAATAATCAACTCGAGTTTAGCTAGTATTGTGAACTATTATTACAAACGCTCTGCGACGCATCTGCATTACCAACCACCACTAAAAATAAAACAAATTTATTAACAGAATTAATGGCGGTATTTAAGAATCCCTGTTTTTCAAAATGAGTATTGTCACCGCGCCCGCCGCATCTAATTGCCGACAACCGCAGTGTCACCCATCGCGTTATTGTCGGCACTACCGCAAAGGAGCCGAAGGAAAGAGACAGAGAATGGCCGCATTGTTGGGGCGCTTGCCGAAAGAGAGAAAAGGATAGATTCTTCTGGTGTCTTGTACTTTGTATCTCGCCGCAATAAGTGAACGTTCCTGAAGCTTCCAGAATAGTGCCTGGGAGATATAAATAGCGGTAAAGTGTGAGAAGAGGCAGTCAGACGTATGTGAAGGTTGAGTAGTCGTGCCGACGGAGACGGACAGACGATGTGAAGAGTTGTGCCGACGGAGAAGGGGTGGTTCTTTGTGTTACGAATTGGGAGTCGTGCTGTTGGAGAATCGGAAAAGACTTTCTTGCTGTTGCAACGAGTGTACAAGTTACTGTTTACGGAAATAAAAGTGTTTCTTTATCTCGACTACATCTGTCTTCTTTACTTCACACCCACACCAAAAAGTCACACTGGTGTCAGAAGTGGGATTCGTCGAATTGCTTCTAGTTTCATTACATCGTCAGAAGTTGCAACGTTAGAACCAAGATGGAGGGAGATTCGGAAACCAGGATGATGGCAATGATGAAAGAATTATTTGCCAAAATGGAAACGTCATACGACAACCTCGCTGCCAAAATGAAGACGGCAAACGACAACCTCTTTGCCGAGCTGAAAGAAGAAATAAAGACCAGAAACAACCTCGGTGCCGAGCTTAAAGAGATGAAGACGGCAAACGACAACCTCGTTGCCAAAATGAAGACGAGAAACGACAACCTCGCTGCCGAGCTGAAAGAGATGAAGACGGAGCTATCGGCGAAAATTGATGGCGAACTGATTGGCGTGACGGAAGACGTGGAAGAACTCGGCGAAAAGGTGGTAGACCTCTGCCAGCACGTGGACGTCGTGGAGGACGACGGGGAACGTCTTGGCGCCCTGGTAGTAAGAGTTGACGAGAGCGTCAAAGTACTGGATGCCAGGGGCAGACGGAATAGCGCGGAGCCGGGGAGGGAGCACCTAGTGGCCGAGGCGACAGCTGCGCCCGTTTCAGATGATGTGAGGGAAGACGTGAAACAACTCGGCGAACTGATTGGCGTGAGGGAAGACGTGGAACAACTCGGCGAACTAATTGGCGTGACGGAAGACGTGGAACAACTCGGCGAACTGATTGGCGTGACGGAAGACGTGGAACAACTCGGCGAACTGATTGGCATGACGGAAGACGTGGAACAACTCGGCGAACTGATTGGCGTGACGGAAGACGTGGAAGAACTCGGCGAAAAGGTGGAAGACCTCTGCCAGCATGTGGACGTCGTGGAGGACGACGGGGAACGTCTTGGCGCCCTGGTAGTAAGAGTTGACGAGAGCGTCAAAGTACTGGATGCCAGGGGCAGACGGAATAGCGCGGACCCGGGGAGGAAGCACCTAGTGGCCGAGGCGACAGTTGCGCCCGTTTCCGATAACGAAAGTGTACGTCTCGGGGAAGACAAAGGGGCAGTTCAGGGACGTCGTCGAGGATCCTCTGGAGGAGTGTGTCGGGTACGTAACCAACCAGGATATGACGTGGAGGACGATCAGCAGGGAAGCGCACAAGCAAACGAGCAACACGCGAAAACCGACTTGGCGTGGGACATGGGGGGACCGTCGGAGCCATCCAATCACCTGACGCAGAGTGCCGTGAACGGAAGAATGGTGGACATCATCGTGGACGGCAGGATACAGGAGAGGCCGTGCCGAGCACGAGTGAACACGAGTGCAGCGGTAGACGCGACTCGCGCGGATGTGGTGGGGTTTGTTGCCGGACCCATCGGAAGCAAGGTGGCTGCGAAGGTGCGCCAGAGAGGTCGGCGGACACGGTACCCAATGAGCCGTTTCCAAGTGCGCAGGATGGCCCGTCAACACACCAGGAAGAAGGGCAACTGGACGAGGGACCGTCAAGACCGGCGGTACTGTTGCAGAATTTCGAAGCAGGATGGCATACGTCGTCCTACCCAGACCAAGGGACACTATCCAACAGCGATACCTAGGATCGTGCCTCCTGGAGAAGAGGTTCGATGGGATAGTCCGCCAGGGCGCAAGGGAGATGCCGCAGTGATAGTGCTGGTCGGGACGACCAACTCTGAGGAGGGAGCAGTGTCACCGCGCCCGCCGCATCTAATTGCCGACAACCGCAGTGTCACCCATCGCATTATTGTCGGCACTACCGCAAAGGAGCCGAAGGAAAGAGACAGAGAATGGCCGCATTGTTGGGGCGCTTGCCGAAAGAGAGAAAAGGATAGATTCTTCTGGTGTCTTGTACTTTGTATCTCGCCGCAATAAGTGAACGTTCCTGAAGCTTCCAGAATAGTGCCTGGGAGATATAAATAGCGGTAAAGTGTGAGAAGAGGCAGTCAGACGTATGTGAAGGTTGAGTAGTCGTGCCGACGGAGACGGACAGACGATGTGAAGAGTTGTGCCGACGGAGAAGGGGTGGTTCTTTGTGTTACGAATTGGGAGTCGTGCTGTTGGAGAATCGGAAAAGACTTTCTTGCTGTTGCAACGAGTGTACAAGTTACTGTTTACGGAAATAAAAGTGTTTCTTTATCTCGACTACATCTGTCTTCTTTACTTCACACCCACACCAAAAAGTCACAGTATCTTTTCCAAACCCATTAAATCTATGCGTCCATTTAATTGTTTTAATAATTTAAGCCCTGGGTTTATTTCAGATTAAATGACCAAAAATTATCTGCCTTGCTGATTTAGCCATCTCCTTATGTTTAATATTTCTAAAATGTTTAAGTTATTCTGGTTTCCAAATGACGTTTAGTTTTACCAATGTTCGTAAACCCTGTCGCAATCTAAACAACTGAATTGATAAATTATAAATTTTTTATAATTTGGAATTTTATCTTTTTTAGATAAATTAACAATTTTTATATTTTATTTATTTTAAGGAGTCAAATATGTTCTTCACCTATTTTTATTAGCCCAAGGATGTGAAGTAAACTTTTTAAAATTACAATCGTCCTTTTTTTTTTTTGAGTGTAGAAACTTGCTCTTTAACCTTTTGATATTTAAATTTCTCTATTTTTCTGTATAAAATTTGTATTATAACCATTAATTAATGCACTAGTCATAATGTCTTTATATTCTCTGTTAAATTCTTCCTTATTAAGGGGTATATTTATTAACCTCTAAATTAAACTATTAAAACAGCAAATTTATGTGAAGAAGGATTAAACGTTCTATTGTTTAATGTAACTATCACTATGTGTTGACTTTCTATAAATGCCAAAACTCTATTTCTTGTTATATTTTATGATATTTAAGTATAGGAATGGAAGACAGCCATTATTGTAACTTTATAAGGTGGATTTTATGGCTTTGTCTTGTAAATTGAGGTGTATTAAAGCATCATTTATAAGTGTCTTAGAAAAAATAGGTCATCGTTCGATTTATTCTGTTGCTGTCCGAAACTGTTGCTATCAGATGTGTCATTTGTTAAAGCAGAAATGAAGATTTAAAAAATAACTTCATGTTCACATATGCTAAAATTGCTATAGATGTGTAGGTTAATAAAAACTGGACCTTTTAAAAAAAACTGGAAAGAGTAGTGTTCCATGTTTTAAACACGTCGAGATTAATAGACAAAACTCATCTGTGTTTTGAAGAATGAGGCTTGGACTTGTGCACCCGTAGAAAAGGAGGAGAAAAAAAAATAATAGTAATAATAATAATAATAATAATAATAATAATAATAATAATAATAATAATAATAATAATAATAATAATAATAATAATAATAATAATAATAATAATAATAATAATAATAATAATAATAATAATAATAATAATAATAAAAAAAGAGCTATCTCCAGATTCTATGTGTCTATCGTAGAGCTTCATGTATCTTCGTAAAAGCTGTGTTCACAACGCACACGAAAGAACTGCGTATTGGTCCGAGACTAATAGCGCAATGGTTAACTTGTGAGTACTGAAAACAGAACCCCGAATAACGATAACGGTGACCGATAGGTTAAGGAGGCATTGCTTTCACTCATAAGATCCTAGCTTCAAATCCCGCGTCGCTTGTCATTTTGTTATGTTTGTTAATTTTATGACTGGATATGTATAACATATATTGCATTAATGTAACTTGATATAACAATATAACTTTGAAGCAATGGGCTTGCTTATGCACTCAAAAACATAATTATTCTACTAGCACTCGTGTTAAATAAATAAAAACATATGTAAATACACTTAAAAGCACAGAAAATAAATATGATTAACATCGGTTGTATCAATCCCCATCACATATAACTGCACGCAACCTTCGGGCTATAGACAAAATTAAATGCCTGCAGTAATGTGGACGAGAATTTGTGCCTAGAGGCCATATTTTATCTTTGGCCCAGCTACAGGGTAAGTGAAACACAGCTCTCTTTTCACCTCAGCCCACACATCCTCAATAGGATTCAAATCTGGTGAACAGGTAGGCCAGTCTACCACTCTGATATCCTACCTCTCTGAGAACCAGTTTGAAACCTTTCGAGATGTGTGGAGAGGATGATTATCCTGTACGAATTCAATAATTCCATTAGGATATCCCATCGTCACAGAGGGAACAAAAATATCCTCAAGTGTTAGTGTGTACCGCGCACTGTTCCGGACATTGTCAAGCTGCCACAGTACAGCTAGACCGTCCCTTGATATCCAGTCCCAACACGATAAAGATACACGATCATGATGTAATTGTGATGCTACGTACTTTGCATCGTAATGGGATCCCTTTGGATAATAAACAATCACCATTCCCTTACGTGTGGAAGAAAATGTGATCTTGTCTGAGAATACCACGTTATTTCAGTTGCGGTTGGCATTTTCCTCTGCAAACGCAAGACGAAACAATCCGTGATCGTCTGTCACATTTTTTTAGCCGCCGTTCGCACAAGAAGTCCTGCGTCATTTACACGTCACAGAGCTGTTCGAGCACATCCAGGGAAATTCGAATATGCCTTCATTTCAGAAGCAGTTTGGAAAGGGTTCCTCTCTGCTTCTGCAACTAAAGCTGCATCCCTTTCTGGAGTTGACACGCGTCTTCTTCCTGAATCAGGGCGACAGTGTTCAACCCCTCCCCTGGATAACCTCACCCAGCTCTGCGCTGTAGAGGCAAGGACTCCAATATGAGTTGCAGCATCACGAGCAGAAAAACCTCCTACTTGACTACGGCAAGGAGCCTTGCGCCTATATCTTTGTGTGCACGTTCTGTCATTGTCAAGCGTGGTACGATTCATTGGCAGAGAACTGTGCCTGCCTGATGCGTTTGCGCACCATTCTGCACACCACGTGCTTTCGTGTGCAGCATATTGCTGTTCGGTAGAATAAACCATTAACGAAGCATCATAATAATTCTCATATTATTAACGTCACCGAATGTTGTGTATGAAATAAGTGTATTGGTGCAAACAAGGCGGTGGGCCGAGTAGGACAGACGAATATGGTATTCCAGACATGACTCTTTAGTCCATGGTGTACACACGCGTGTTTAACTACATACATTTTCTAAATAAATTCTACGCTTAGAGAAAAACAATTGTTCAGACGTTATTGAATTTTTCAACTTTTTAAATTTGTGTTACGGAAAATAATTTATTATAGTTGAAATATTTTATATTAACTAGTGCACAACAATTTTAAGTTCACAATTCCTGAAGATTTTAAAAAGCCTTCTTGGAAAGTGAAAACTGCTAAAATAAATGAATTGAGAAAAATGAAGTTTAAGTACTTTATCTAGTGATACAGGACTAATTAAATACACATTTTAGGTTTAAATTTTTTATGTTAAAAGCTGCTGGTGTGATATGAAAATGCAAAAAGAGAGGGAAAAGAATTGAAAATTCCATACTTTTTGCCAATGCATTGCCTTAAGATATTGTGTGTTTTATTTCAGACGGGGAACCGACGTACAGGTGTTTCTTGCGCGAACTGCAGCACCAACACAACGACCTTATGGAGACGCAATAATAACGGAGAACCCGTCTGTAACGCCTGCGGTCTCTACTTCAAACTGCATAATGTGAGTTGCAATCATACTATTACAAACAGATTTATCTGAATAAGTGATATCCTACCTAATGCAAAAGAGAGGAGTGCGGAGTTGCCTCCACCCACTGTTCGCCGAGTTATGACGCATCCATGGGACTCAAAAATGCCTCTCTAATGCTTGGTTCTTAAGTGTGTGAAAGGGAAACGCTTCAAGAATAAAACGGAGGTGGGCGACGTCATTAACAGGGAATGTGAAGACGTTGGCTACCACTGCTCTATATAACTGAATAATGTGCTATTATCTGTTTATCATTAACATTTACGTTTATTGGTTTATTTAGAGGTTAGAAGCTGGCTGTTGCAGAAGAAGTTGGTTGTGTTTTATTGTTGTGCAATTTTATCTGAATCAAGAAAGAAAAGAATCTGATGTGCAACACTCCTCAGGCATTGACTACCTTTTATAGATTCGAATGCATCTCTTTCTATTATAGAACTTAAAAATGTGAATCGCAGAAAATTCAAAACATATATCTTATTCCTCACGTCAGTATTTAAAAATATCTCCTTTCGATCAAAATGTTTAGGGCCGTTATCGAGTCTACATTCCCTGTTTACCTGGAACATACGTGGAGCCTTCCGCTGTTCATTCAGGAGTTTATGAAGGACCGCTTTTTCCGCGTAAGGGTTGGCTCCGTTTTTTCTAATTCTTTTGTTCAGGAGGAGGGAGTACCTCAGGGTTCGGTACTAAGTGTCACGCTCTTTGCTATAGCAATTAACCCCATCTGGAAATGTGTTCCACCTGGAGTTTCGTCATGCCTATTCGTAGAAGACTTCGCTGTCTATTGCACTTCTCAGCACACGGGGTTCTTACAACGGCGCCTGCAGCAATGTTTGGACAACCTTAGAGAATGGAGCTCCAAAAACGGCTTCCATTTCTTAACTGAGAAGTCAATCTGCGTTAATTTCTGGCGCCGTAGGTGACGATTACCACCTTCGCTCCGTTTCGGTCCAGATTTACTTCCCTTCGCAGATGAGACGCATTTCCTGGGGTGATGTTGGACAGGAAGCTTAGTTGGTCGTCGCATATTGCACAACTAAGAGCACGATGTGACCGTTCCCTAAATATCATCCGAGTACTAAATGGCAAATCGTGGGGAGCGGGTCAAACAATTTTGTTGCGAATCTATCGCGCATTGCTCCGGTCCAAATTAGACTATGGGTATATTGTTTATTTGTCAGCACGACCATCTGTGCTGAGAAGATTAGACGCGGTCCACAATAGGGGCATCCGCATTGCAATATGAGCTTTTACAACAATCCCAGTGGTGAGCCTTTACGCCGAGTCCGCAGAACCTCCTCTGCAATATCGGCGTGAGATTCTCTTGGCAAATTATGGTTGTGCGCTTAGATGTATGCCTAAGCACCCAACGTTCGCTTCTTTTTACACCACCACGCTAAGAGGACGGTATAGGAATAGTACCCTTAATCCAGCGGGGTTTCGTTTCCAAGATCTTCTAGAGAAGAGAAGCATGAAATGCAACTACCTAGGATGTTCGCCAAGGGCGAGAAGCTTTACCCCCTTTGGCTATCTGGCACGCCCCATGTAGATCTTGGGATGACCGTACACCGGAAGTCCACGATGCCTATTTCAAGTATCCGTACGTGTTTTCTAGAATTTTTGTAAGGCTATACTGACCGTCGATGTATTTACACCGATGGGTCAAAGAGCACCAACGGTGTTGGATGTGCTTATGTTTATGGAACCGAACCATATACATTCGGTTTTCCAAATAGCACGTCCATTCTTACTGCAGAGCTTTATTCAATTTACCGAGCCGTTTTGTCGGTCTGGGTGGCTCAGTTGGTTGGACGCTGGCCTACTGATCCCAAAGTTGCAGGTTCAAACCCGGCCCAGGCCGGTGGTTTTTAAGTGTGCTTAAAAACAACAGCTCCATGTCAGTAGATTTACTGGCATGTAAAAGAACTCCTGCGGAACAAAATTCCGGCACACCGGTGACGCTGATGTGATCCTGGCAATTGACAGCATCGTTAAACAACAAATGATTAATTTTTTTAACCGAGCCGTTTTGTATGTGCGCCGTCGTAAATTAGGTGACTGCCTGATTTTGAGCGATTCCCTTAGTGCACTGCAGAGCCTTTGTCAGTTGTACAACCGCCACCCTATTGTACAACGCATCCAGGATGCCCTCCATGTTTTACACGCTTCTGGCGTTGACGTGGTGTGTGCATGGATTCCTGGTCACATAGGTTTGTCGGGGAATGAAATGGCAGATTTGGTAGCAAATACGGCAACTACAGAACCCAGTATTACCATCTCACGTGTTACTTCGGAAGACTAGGCTTGAAGTGCGGAGAGCGGTGCTGTCGTCCTGGCAGGAAGAGCGGTCAGCTCTCCGCAGTAATAAGCTTAGAGAACTGAAAGAACTTCCGATAAACTGGGTAACTTCCTGTCGCACATCTTGCCGCGAGGACGTTAGTTTGTTTCAATTAAGAATAGGGCACTGCAATTTTTCGGATGGTTACCTATTTAAAAGGGACCCTGCTCCTCTATGTCCGCTGTGTGACAAGTTTTTGTCTGTCCCTCACGTGTTACTAGTGTTCCTCTCTAACGCACCTTCTAGATTCTCTGCAGCTACCTGCAAGACTTGCAGAGGTCTTAGCGGACGACAAAACAGCCGTTGATAGTTTTTAAGTTTTTAGCGGATTGTAACATCAATTTGAGGATTTAAAGTTTTAGATGTTTGCTTATGCTTTTTGACATATTTATTACCTTGTTTTATATCTGGCTATTGTCACTGTTTTTTACGTTTATGTGTATATTTTCTTTGTTGCTAGTCACTTTATTTTTTATGCAAATTTATATCTGGCTATTGACATGAATTTTTTAAGGGGGCTGATGATCTAGAAGTTGAGCGCCTTTAAACCACAAAAAAAAAAAAAAAAAAAAAAAAAAAAAAAAAAAAAAAAAAAAAAGTCACTATCGAGAAAATCAGAAACCTCAAGAACGTTTTCATGTAAACAGTAGGTAGTTATGGTTTATGAAAATGTCGTGAAATCGCATTTCATCCTTCGAAGTGGCTGCATTTAATAATAAGTACTATTAATGTGAGCTTTCGTGCTCTTTTGTTTTGTTCTTGCGTATACATGCTTTCGTCAGATTACATTCATTAATACAAAACTACCCTTATATCAATCTTCCTTTCATAGAAGTTTGAAAACAGTGTTGTAATTAATTTAATTTAAAAGGTGAGTCAATAACACTGAACAACACTTACAAAATATTTTTCCGGGACGCGTTTCGAAGGTTAACTTTCCTCCATTATCAACCGGACAACAAGTAGGTGTTGTTCCGTGTTATTAATTAACTCACCTTTTAAATTAAAAAATACCATTATATCAATTTAACCACATTTAATTATCTATCTAGAAACTATCTAGAAACTCATCCGTGTATAATAAGCCTCTGTCTGTAGCAACCTCTTCAATTCTTTTTTGAAACAACACATGGACTGCCTTTTTTTAAATTTGCTGGCAGTCTATTAAATAATATAGTCCCATAATACTTTAGTCCTTCTGCAATTATGTTATATAACTCTTAAATTTGTTTTCTTTCCTGTATTGTGGAAAGGAATAACTTCATTTTTCATAAAATTATAGCTATAAACTGGGCACAGTTAATTTTTGTAATTCTGTAAAAAATGTCCTACACGAGTCAATTTTACCAATTTTTGTAATGGTTCTAATTACTTTTTATGGATCTTATACGCTTAATGACTATTTCCCAAAAGGATTATCCCATATCCCAATAGACTTTCCGCGTATACAAAATATAAGATTTTTGTGGCATTCATGTCTAATTCCCTCTTTGTTACCCTTAGTGGAAAGTAAAATCTGTTTAATTTTTTTATTAAGTTATTTATATGGATTTCCCAATCTAGATGTTAATCTGGCCATATATCCAAAAATGTTATGTGGTTAACTCGTGTAATTTTTGTGTTATATATTTTAAGATCAATGGTATCTCTTGTTTACTTTTCTTATGCCTTAATGCAATTACTGCTGTTTTTGAAGGATTTAAAATTAACAAATACTACATTTCTCTTGAAATCTTAATATGATTGGGTGTAATATCATCCTTCCCCTAACACTCTACACGCTCAGCTGTTGAGGCTGACTTAGATCCCCTCGGTCTTGTACATTCCCATGGGGGGCCCGAGGACCCACTCCCCTTCCAATCCGGGGGACGAGATTTCCAGAGCGCATTCTTTCCCCTGTCGCGATGCCACCTACGCTTCCAACCCTGAAAGAAACCTAACGGGATGAAGGGTGAAATGAGTGATTAATGTAACGAAATGGAGGGACTTTTGTAAGATATAGAAATCGTTCCCAATATTCGCCTGGCGACCCTGGGAAACATTCGAAAAAGCCCATGGGTCAGTAAGGTCGGCCACGGGGATCGAACCTGCGACCTATCGAATCCGCGCCATAGACATTACCGCCTGAAACATGCCGCTCAGTCCTAAGTGGCTGGACTAAGTAGGTTCTCCGTGTAGTCTACCCTTAGTTTTGTGCTGATCTAAACCAAATTTGAAACGTGCGGACAAACGGACAAAGGGCAAAGTGATCCACCTGAGAATAGTGAAACAAATTTTAGACCGAAGAAAAGTTGGATATTTATGTAGTTGCCTTTTACAAAAAATCCTAACACTCTGAGAAAAGAAGATTTTGTGTTGTTCATGAAGTATATGAAACAAAAAAAACTTTTGTGGAATTCTGTAAATAACATGAAATTATAAAAATAAATTTCATAGCGGTTGCTGCAGAAATATTTCTCATCGATATTCTAAAACACCTATTCATGGCTGCATGATTGTAAAGCACGTACCTACATACCTAGCGATGAGGTTGCGAAATACTGTTGCCGTCATATTCAAGTATTTCCTTTTTGTAAATGTAACATGGCAATCCCTAAGCAAACATTCATTGTCTCCTTAATGGAGTGGCCATTCAGGGCAATTACTAAAGCGAGGTCTTTGCTCTTGTTTCGCTTATCTCTGTACACAATGCTTCATTTTTTCTCCTCCTTGTAATCCTTGAATCGCTGTCCATGTGCAACTTGTACAATCATAGACAAAAGTTTGTTGCAATGCAACTGCGAGGTGTGTGTGTATCTGTGCGCGCGCGCGCGTTTGTATGAGTGTGTGTGTCACACTCCAAAGTACCCTTCCCTTAGACATTTTTCTTATTCTTTAATTCTCAAAAATGGCTATAAACAATTTCGATTAAAAGTTATATGCTTAAGATATTTATATGATTAATACAATTTGCCTATTGAATTTTCTGTACATAACTTGTGAAGTTACGTCTTCTGAATGAGTTCGGTACAATTTTAAAGACTGATAAACCATGAATGATACCAAAAAAGAACGTTGCTACATACAAAATTTAAATCTCCTTAAA
This sequence comes from Tenodera sinensis, assembly GCA_030765045.1. Classification (NCBI taxonomy): domain Eukaryota; kingdom Metazoa; phylum Arthropoda; class Insecta; order Mantodea; family Mantidae; genus Tenodera; species Tenodera sinensis. The sequence continues at coordinate 60,928,681 of CM060973.1, read as the reverse complement.
GCAGAATTTATTTGACTTGGGGGGGGGGGGGCGGCATCAACCATTTTTTAGATATTCGATGTCGCTGTTTCAATTTTTCAGTATTTTCCTAGTATTTTTTTAGTGCTGTCGTAATTCGGTTTTCTCATGTTTTCTTGAAAAGAGAGTAAGATTTCAAGGCCAACATATCGCGATCCGTTTTTAAACATTTGACTCGCTTCATCTTCCTGTATACTTCCTGACTTGATGTACCTACTACATAATATGGAATAAAATAATTTTTGCTAACTTTTATCTCGATTAACTTTTGAAGAATAATTTCTAGTAGCCAAACATACCTCCGGTAGTTTAGCTTGTCTCTAGAACCATAAAACTGGAAGGTCAGTTAGGGGCAGGGGTTAGCAAAAATGTTTTGCGAGCAGAAACGTCGGAAATCTATTCATACTTGCCTCTTCAGTCTAGCACTGATTGGATAGAAGCAGCCAAATTCTTTCCCACCTTTCCCATAACAACAGACACAGAGGGGTGAGTATCTGCGTCTCTTTTCAACATTTAACTCTCTTTCTTTAGACCAGAGACAACATAAACCACACAGGGTATACCGATAAATGATAGTGACTAGAGAAAATAATGTGAATGTAACACACCAAATTTTATTTCCTATAGCGTCACGTTGCAGAGGCACGTAAGTTGAAAATCAAAATCAATTATTTGGAACACAATGAAGAACATCACTAACTTCGTCTAGGCTTGTGTGCAGTTATGGCGTATATTGTCGCTTCCAATCTAGCGCGGAAAAATAAAAATTACGCAGTGTAGATATAAATCAAGCGTATGAAAAACTACCATAATGAACAGGTTTTAAACTTGAATAGATTGCATGCTTTAGGTTTTCATTGTAGAAGAAACCCTCCTGCGTATTAATCCGATTTAGAATCACAGTTTAATCAATCTAGCAGTTTATATTTGGGACTCTTAAGGTAAATATGTGATAGATTTAACGCCTAGAACTTCCCAGCTCAATTGCGTATTCACTGATCATCCGAGGTGATTTTTTTTTGTAGTGTTTAACGCCCACTTTTACTACATACGGCACCACAGGCGGTGACACTGATGATACATGGAATGAGATGTAGCATCGGTGGAATGAGATGGCGGGGGAAACCGGAGAACCTGGAAGAAACCCGCCCCAGCGCCGCTTCGTCCACTACGAATCCCACATGCGGTTGTCTGGGATCGAACCGGGGCCGCTTTGGTGAGAAGCGAATGGTCTAACGCTTAAGGAGATTACACTAAAAGAACAGGAGAAAATAGTTCCTTTATCCGGCAAGAAGACTTTCCGCTTTTTGATGTTAATACTTAGTCATACTGGTATACCTATATTTACTTTATTATTCACGTTGTCAATATATTAATAATGAAACTTCAGACAGTATTGGTTAACCAAATTTATGATTTCGAAAAAGGCACACCACTGATACTATGTGTCCCATTCATAGACGGGCCATAGATCCCATATGCGTAACTCACTTGCACCACAGTGATCTCAGTATGTTCCACCAGTGCACTAGCGGTGAATGACCCGCCCATTTATCAACTGTGTCACTGCTGTCTTCTGTTGGAGCTCCAAAGTATTGTTATTGTGCATCTCAAAAGTAAAAGTTTGAGAGACATTTGTTCCCTATTAGTCTACTGGAAAAGTTATCCTCGAGCAAGGAATATTTATGTAAGATACTACGTAAAAATCGAATCATGTAGACGATTTATAGATAATTTCAGGAGAAGTATCCCTGTACTTCAGTTCCAGATAGAGAAATTGTGATAGGTTTAGGACAACCTAAAGATTGATAAATAAGTGGGAAAGGAAAAATGACGAAATTGGTGCATAATTCAGACGCTCTTCAAAGATGCCTCACAGCAACTTCGTGTTTCAAATCCCTCTACCCACAGATCTACTAAACTTTAAAAAGTGACTATTGCTCATAAATTACAACCTTGCGGATGGGCACCCCTGTCAATATAATAGTGCATGTTACTATCACCGGGCAATATAAGGAACACACTGTAGTTCGCAATAGTAGATAAGCTTATTAAAATCAAGTGACAAGGTAAAAGTACAAACAGGTCGTAAAGTAATGTACTTATTCAACATACTCGTAGTTCAGATTTGTTTATCTACCCCAGCCCCAAGTAAAATTAAGAGTGTGTTTCATCCAAAATGATAGTGTCATAACCCAACCCAAAATACCCTCAAAAAATCGTGTGCTTTAAACACGGTTGGTAAAAATCACTTCCTTCCACGAGTCACTAAATATGCACACAAATTACGAAATTACTTCTCAGCAGCACTATATAAATAACAGCCATTCAGAGACGGAGTGACGTCAATTAGTTACAAAGCTTCATAAATAATATTTTTGCCATATATAGCTTGCGATGTTCCCGTTGCCCTCATATCTGTATATAATCGCTGAAATATGCCGTAAAATATAAGAAACACTCACTAAAATATTTATTCCGTCGCAGCAGCCATTTCCGACATATGTTTTTGTGGTACAGCCATGGAAAAATGATTGAGCAAATTACGTCGTGTTGCAGTGTGGTTTGTACAAGTCGATATTTGCAACATGCAGCCTGAGGTTATTGATAGTTACATATGCTATCGTGTGTCAGACACTCAAATAGTGAATCGGCGGCAAGATGGGTTTTCTCCGGGTTCTCCGGTTTCCTTCGCCACTCAGTCCACCAATTGCTCCATTATAACCTTTCCAATCATAGATTTCGCCTGCATTTCACATCATCCTCTTCCTACTCTCACACTTGGTACTTGACTGACCACTCGCTTCCAGGTCTTTACTCTGTCCGGTCCATAGATTCCTCTGCTCCCCGACAAGCATCTGATCCTTTACACAGGCTTTTAAGTCCTAGGGGTGTAAGTCCTGCATATGGGGAGGGTAATCAGGTAAATAAAAAAAGAAAAAAGAAAAAAAAAAATAAGACGCACAAATAGTTTACTACACGGTCGCTTTGCTTATCAGAAGCAAATGCAAATGCGAGTGGTGATTCAAAAGACGACCTGTTTGTGTTCCGATTAACGATACTATCAATAAACTCCTACTGGAAATATCGACTTGTGTAAACCGCGTTGCAACACGACGTGGGACTTAGAAATATTCTGCTCTCAATCATTTTTCCATAGGTGTGCCTATGTTCAAGTCTTAGTGCGTGGTAATATGTCGGATTATATTTCAAATGGAAAATAGTAATTCATTGGTTTTTTCTCCTGTTCCTTTAAAGCGAACGGAATTTCATCACATGGCAATCGCTCTTAAAAGATTTGACTGTCGCTTACAGCCTCTGTGTTCTCCTATTCTCATTGTACCTACAACAAAATGCGTAATAAAAGTATTTCTACGAATGTTTATCTTGATTCGCATGAAGTAGGTAGAGGACTATGCTTTTATAAGAATTGTGAAGAATAGATAGAAAATGTAACACAGAATTTACTTTCAACTGGGGAGTTGCTGTTTTTTCTCGGTTAATACAAGCAGCATGAAATTTCAAGGCTTTCGCACAACGATCCGCTTTTTAAAAATCCGACTTACCTGAGTTTACTGTTTTATTATTATGCTCACAACGAATGCTGTATGAAAGTTTATCTCGACTAACAAGAGTTTGACAAAATAATAAGCTTCTGTAAGATCTGTTTGTAAAATAGTGAGTAGGGAAAACTATGTGAATACAAAGCACTAGAGGTCTTAAACATAAAGCTGTTTATGTCATCTTTAAGGAATGCAAGCACTGGTTGCGAAATTAGAATTCGCCGGTGGACTTTAAGTCACTCTTAGAGTCGTAGCTATTGTTCTTAATACTTGACAATAAGTAAATTGTCTTATCTAGACATGATCTTACTGATACAGATCAAGTTGGTTATCTTGCAATGTGACCGTGTGTCAGCGCGGAAAGTACCAAGAGTTCCGTTAGAAAACAGCATGAAGGAAATGGGCGTGAACCGCAGGAAAAAAGGAAACCAACATGTGACGTCAGGTAACGATGTTTGTACTTGTGGAATGGCATTCAAAGTCGGCGGATAGCTCAAGGCAGGGAACGTCACTTCCGCCCTTCTGGTATCTCCAGGCGCTACGTCACAGTTACAAGATTTGGTGGAATCGCCGAAGGCATTCGGCTCCACGCAATATAATTTCGGAAATCTTAAGGGTATGTACAGGAGCGGGTAAGATGTGGAGGGGGCACTTAGACCTTACAAGATCCATTGTGGTTGTACCTCACAGGAGGCTACACGCCACAGAGACAGGCGGAAATACCTTAAAGTTCCACACTCTAAGACTTGTCCCATTGCTGAAGGACCTAGAACCCGTCGACCAAGCAGCCCTCTAGTGTTCATCTGGAGCACTCCTATGTTTGAGCAAGTATCCGCGTCATATGTCCGGCATCATCGTGCGCCACTAAACCTAGAAGCACAACTAAATGATGAATGACAAACGCTGGAAGACGAATCATGGAAAGAAAATAGTGGTAGATGAGAAATCACCCCTAACATTCGCCTGCCGTCCAGGGAAAACCACGAAAAACCCTTGATCGAAATGGGTGGCGGACGGGAATGGAACCCACAATTCAACAATGAACTTGAGTTTTTATTTATGGACGCTCTTCTCAACGTCCCGCGCTTTATTGGGCGTGAAAACCCGTTTAATTCTACTCAGAGGTTTGGTTATGAAGCTTGAGATTCTTTTACGTGCCGTAAATCTACGACACAGTACCACCGGGTTTATTTCCGTTCCAAAGGAAGCCATGCTAAGAATTTTTACGCCTGGAAAAATCCAGCGCCCTCCGCCGGGTTTGAACCGGTGGCCTGGTGAACCAGAATCTAGCATTTACCCCTAGACCACGGAGGAAGACCCCGCAATTCAACGTTACGCAGAGCCAACTCGCTCGATTCCTCTAAAATTTAGTGTATTTCCAAAATCACTAACGAAAATGAAGTACAGATGCGGTGGTTTAGCTTGTCTCGAGGACCATCAAAGTGGAAGGTCGCTTCCACCGCGCAAGTTAGGAACAGGGGGTAAAAACATGTTTTGTGGGAAGAAACGTCGGAAGTCTATTGATACATATCTTCAGTCCAGCACTGATTGAACAGGAGTCGAACCTCTCCCAGAGGGTTGAGTAACTTTTTTCAACATATCTCTTTCTCTTTCTTTAACATTGAGACAAGTTAAACCAAACAAAATATTAGTGGGAAATGGAGGAGAAGCCTGCTGCGAATGCGTTGTGGAGTATGGTGGAAGCTAGCCGACATAGTTCAATGTGAGTAGTCGGTTTTATGTGCAAATCCCAGCGTTTACATCCATCTCTCTCTCTCTCTCTCTCTCTTTCTCTCTTTCTCTCTCTTCTCTTCTATAATCATAGATGCACTCGTAAGATGAAAATTATCTGAAGAAAGGATTTAGTGCTGGCTAGACCTCTCGTATATAAAGGCTGCATCATATGTGAAAACCCATAATTAATGCTATTTGTTTTTATGCTATTTTAAATTGCTCTGTTATTACATCTTCAACGTTGCAGATTCTTCACACTGTGAATGAAATGAAGCAACATTTGTTTAAGGACTAAATTATCTCCATTTTTCTCTGTGACTCTGGGGATTTGCAGTACCTTCAAGGTTGTAAGCACTAACTCGACTTCTCTTCATTATAGAGGATTTGAGTGCTTCTACTGCAACTTTATAGAGAATAACGTCACTAGATTGCTCACGTAAAATTTCCCGCCATTTCGCGATTGATACAACACTCGTGGGGTGATATGACAGGGAACTTATAACGGTCTCGTAAAATTATCAGGTAAAACAGCTGTTGCTACAATGAGAATAATCTTGTTGTATATCATAATCTCGGGCGAGATTCAAAATTTGATATTTTTGTGATAACCATAATCTGTAGAGGGAATATCTGTAGCAGAAGCTATGTCTATCTGAAAACTGATAGGTTATCGAACCGGATACGGAGGGCGAAACCTCCACCATGTTTTGATATGACCTGTAATCTCCAAATGGCTGTCCCAGACAACATTTTTCGAATGTTTCCTATGCTGATACCAAATACCACTGCTGGAATTTAAATAGACATTTAGAAACCAGAATAAAAGAACATTTTAGAAATATTAAATATAAACAAACTGATAAATCAGCTGTGGCAGATCATTTTTGGTTATTTAATCATGAAATTAATCCAGAAGTTAAATTATTAAAACAATTTAATGGTTTGGGAAAAAAATTTTGATTTTAAAAAACAGGAACCGTGTTATGAACTTCGAATTACCTTCTATAGATTGTATTTATAAATTTTTGTTTTCAGAGATTGGTAAATAAAAATTGAATATCAGTATTTTTCAGAAAAAAAATGAAAGATTGTAGCTTTGGTAACGAATTTGTTTGTATAGCTTTGAGAATGAGTTGGAGACAACTTGAAACTCGAGTCAGTTTGTGCAAAAAGAACGTGCAACATTACTAAGATAAGTGAAGTTTTTAGTTTCTAATTTGTTCTTACTTTAGAATCTTGTTGCTTCACTGTTAATAGCTTCAATTTTCCTTATTTAAGACATTTATAAGTTGTAAAACATAGAGAACTAAGTAAGTTTTTTCTAATTAGAGCTTATCATCATTATGAAAAGGCCCTGAATACTTCCTACTTTCATGTTTAAGTGAAAACTTTATTAAGTCTAATTTTATTCTGATAACTAAAATAGCAATGTTGATAGGTTTTAGTGAATATAACTCGAATATCACCAATTATGAAACTCGTAGAATATTATAAAATATAGCTGGTGTCGCTATAGTTGCGGTGGTATAGCTTGCCTCTTGGACTATAAAAGTGGAAGGTCACTCCCACCAAGCAAGTTAGGGACAGGGGGTAGAAAATTGCTTTGTGAGCAGAAACATCAAAAGTCTAATCCTACTTGCCTCCAGCACTGATTGGATAGAAGAGCCGAACTTTCTTCTATCTTCCTCATAACTAAAGCCAAAATTTTTAGTACCGCATCGTGTGTAGGAGTGTCGGTTATTACGTGAGTGTGTTCGCCCAGACCGAGGGGCCAGCCATCAGCACTGAACAAAACATTCCCATGAACACGGTAAGGTGTTGTGGCTCTACTCATAACTGAGTCAGAGAGGGCGTATCTGCGTCTCTTTTTAATATATATATCTTTATTTAGGCATGAGACAAGATAAACCAAATAACATATATAACTTTTCAATTGGAAATAATGAAAATTGGGCTATCGAGACATTAGGTGGTTGTCCAATAATGTGAGGAAAACCTAAAGAGTATAAAATATGCAAACAAATTCATATTTAGAATATTATATTTTAACATAATACTTTATAAACGGTAAATTTTAAGGTTCTGTATTTATATGTACTGAATCGTCAATTTAATGCACCCTTTCTGGTCGTTCTCGGAAAGCAAAGATAATATACATAATATCTGTGCACATTTTATGTGAATGTGAAGTGTGACGTATATAGTCATGCATTTTAATTCTAAAAAGACTTCTGGAACTAAGTTACAAATGTGTAAAAAATGAGTAACCTCAATTTCATGAACAAAGCACCATAACACAATATTTTGTGATACCTTTTTGGGCCATTGATCCATATTATACAGCAAAAGCGTGTTTGCGATATGGAGCACCCTAAAATGAAATGATATCAGTGTTGTTGAGGTGTGATCGAGACTCTGCCAGGAAACTCTACTTGATAAACTAGGGAAGAAAGTGAAATACTTTTATATGAAGTCCTATGAGATATTAAGTATTGGAATGAATACGACCTGACTATTGTAGGGCACTCCCGGGAGGGAGAAATGAGGTGATGGGAGACCGCAAGCTCGGCAGAGATTGGGGACGGAGCAGAGACACAGAGGGCGTTGAAGCGACTCTAACGGCCACGGCAGCGGCACACAGCTACCTCAAGCGGGGCCATGGGTGAAGACTTATAAAGCGCAAGCAATCGCATCTACCCGCATCTACTCGAACCTCCACGCTGAAGCCATACTTGAAATATTACAAGTGAAATGCTATGAGGAAAGGAAGGAAAGTAAGCTCCACAGCGTTCGCCTAAGTGCCAAGAACAAACCACGAAAAACCCAAGCTAGAGTACGCGGTCGCCGAGGATCGAACCCAGGATCTTCCGAATGCGACTTACAGACTTTGCCGTGGTGCCACCGCTTTGGGTAATAATTTTTATAAGGCAAGTAAATTATTTATGTCTTACTATGCTGGTTTTGCTGTGTATGTAATCCGTAAATGAAGAGAATGCCTTCTCGCTTTCTTGGCTCCAGTACCACTTCATTGGCATTAATTTCGTAATTTCATCCTTGTAATACTTTGTTTTTATTGTGGATTTGGCATACAGATTGGGCAATCAGAAATGCTCTGAGCCCCAAGAAAGCTCACGAAGGATTTATGTAGATGTCTAGAGCTGGAATGGAATGGAAACTTGTTTCTGAACTGATTTAAAATGATACTGCATTGTTGCCCAATTGCATTCTGTGCCCACGACGGTTTTCCAAAAGTCACTCTTTGGTTCTTCTTACATATGATGGTATGGCGTGAATAAGGTCTACTTAGGGTTACTTGCTGCTACATACTGTAGCACATCCTTGTACCATACTTTACAAGAGCTCTTTCTCTGGCAGCTTAAAGTATTTTTTGAAACATGATGACCTCGTCTCCCTCCCGTGTCCAAGTTGGCAAAACTCTAAGGGTTGGTCTTACAAGGTTTGCGGTTTAAAGCATACCTCACAGTTGCCAAGTCATTAGTGGTTCTAAAACTGTGGGGCCTGATTCGCGTGTGGTACACATAAAAGGTATATTTACTAAATATTACCTAAATTAAATTTTTATTGTGACAACTACAGAACCTGTAGCTTCGCTCACCTTGTGTTAACTGAAAAATGCAACTATCATATATTATATTCAAAATCTGCAATAATATATAAATAAATCAATGGATCTAATATAATTCATGCATATAGACGCAGTAAAATAGGTAGATAAGGTTACCTGGACTGAATGTAGGGAATTAACTTATACTATTATTTATATTAACAAACTAGTACAAACTTAAGTTACGTCATACACAAAATTTAATGGCTGCTGATAGAAGACCGCTTCACGACCAGATTATTTCTCTTTCCTATTAGGCAAATAAATGTTGTGGACGCAAATTATATTTATATTAGCGACTTTATAGCGAGATTTCATAACGTGTTTAACTATACAACCCAGCAAGACGTGGCGATCCTCTGATTGGATATTGTGTTGGCAGCTCCTCCTACAACTAGCCATTAAATTTTGTGTCTGCTATAATTTAATTGTTTATACTTAATTTTATCATTTATTATCATTATTGCAAGAAAGTTGTTACATTTTTCAGTATCGCTACTGTTTGTTTGTGTAACTTAGGACCTCTTCCAGCTATTTTTATTTTCACGTAGTTTTTAGCGCAGAAGGTCCAGGTTACTGGAGTTTATTCATGTTCAGGTTTAGATCATATCCAGGATTGGAAAACGAGCGATATATTTTGCAAACTTTCAACTTCAAATGCGAAATCACACTCTGACGAAGCTAAAGGAAATACAGGAAGCCTGCACTTAGCTGTGTTGCTTCTCAATGTTAGAAAAGGTAAACAGATACACAGCTCCTGCTTGCTAAACATGCTTCATCTTGCGGAGATGGCATAAATGGAAGTGAGCTCGTACTAGAGGAATTGCGATTATTTAAAAATAGATTTCGTACCTTCCTACTCAACTTGTTTAATTGCCCACTTATTCCAAAAAAGACACACCTGCATGAGTATTTTTATTTCCAGGTCAACCGTCCACTGAGTATGAAGAAAGAGGGCATACAAACCAGGAAGCGGAAACCCAAGAACCCTGGTCATGGTGGCCATGTTTCACCGGGAGCAATGTCAGCCATCATCAAAACTGAGATGAAACCCAATATGCATTGTAAGTCCATAATTCGTCTTATTAATTATAATAAATAGCTTGCGAAATTTAGTTAAAGTGTGAAATTATGTTTGTATTTTATGTCTATCTACTCTATTTATTTTGGTCTCATTTATGATGATATCATTTAAACACTGAGAGCTAGAGAATCGTTTAATACTCTGCCGCCTTATGCATTAGAGTTGTATATTTCATTGCACGTGGTGTACTAGATATCCGTGAAATTGTGGCAGATCTTTCGTAATTTTAAAATAACGAACAGTTTAAACGATGAACATGCATGACTGTTCTAAACACTATCTACGTCTCGTGGTTCAATGTTAGAAAACTTGTAAAAATGTTCCATGGGATCACACAAAGAAAATGCACTTGTTTCTTGTATTTGTTTCATTTCATTGTTGTGTTTAAGGAAATGTGGAAAGGTATGACAGTATAAAGGTTCTAAATCACCACTGTTAGATCTGAGTCTTCATGAAACATCTAAATTATGAGACGGAAATATTTAACATATATAGGTGCATACCCTCTACTGCATGATATATTTAATATAATACATAGGAAGATAACCTTCCTTCCTTTCTTTCTTTCTTTCTTAGACACACCAGCAATTAATTATTCTAAAATGACCAACCGTAATAAGTACTAAAGTAGAACCACAATAGTATGAGATGATTTATCATTCTCAAATGTTTATCTAAAATTGGACATTCATGTCAGAAAAATGATTCTCAGAAATGATTAATCATAGTAAAATAGGATTAAAAAATCTGAAGTGTTGCACTGACATGACTTTCTCTACTCTTGTACTAACCATTCTTACAAAGTCTTATTCCTATATCTTCTTCGTGTTAGTTAAGATGAACATTTGTACAAATTATCGTATTGCTTATTTCCTTGTTGGTGCAAGGGGAATATTAGGATACAATAGGCTTTGTGCGATAGTCAAATCTTTTAAAGCTTTGAGATTTCGTTCTCTTTGCACACTTAACATATAAAAAATGAACAACGATGTTCCATTTCGGAGAAAATTTCAAGTTTTCCGAAACTCACACACATAACAAGGAATATCTCCGAAATAGTTCACCCTAAAAAAAAAAAAAAAATATTCAGACATAAATTGTGTATTTTAGCAAGATCTACATTTTTGTATAGTATGATTTGGTCTATCTCTAACGGTTTACCAGTTATGCAAAAGTCGTCCAGAGTAAATACGACTACAGGGGCTATAGCCAGAAAATTCAAGATATACATTTCATTTGTCATAAAAATATCTCAAACATATGGCATTTTAATCAAAATCGTTAGAGCAATTTTCGATGAAAATAACAATTTTCGAAAAATTTTCCATGTAAAGGGTAGTTTAGGGTGGGGCTATTTTCTTCAAAATCTTCGTGTCGCATCCCTGAAAGACATTAAACTTAAATACCAACTTTGGTTTTTAACCGACTTTTCGTTTTCGAGTTATTCTGTCCACAGGCTGACACAGACACACCCACACGGACCTTTTTCTAAAAATGCTTTTTCTTTTTTTTCTTTTTCTTTTTTTTTTTAATTCAGGGGGTCTCAAAACACATTTCCGGTGAAATCTCGACGTCGAATTTTTGGGTGGAGTACAATACTTCCCCTACTTACCAGTAGAGAAAGTAAAAATGAAAACATGACCTGCCTTTCTTTGCAGCTCATGATAATTTGTAGAGCAAACGTTTCCCAAAGAAACTAATAAAAATTTATATCTGTGCCCCAAAGAGTATAGGAGCTTTTTCTGTGGAGTGGTGCTGTAGTTACAAACAAAATAGGAGATGCAGTACTATTTTTAAAAACATTTAAAATACAGTTATCCTATCTACAGTAGTAAAATACCCATCAGATTAAAGAGGAAAATCCAATTTATAAGTCTCTAAAATGGATAAAAAAAATAAATAAAAGCTTGTTAATTTTTGGTGTAATTGGCACCATTTTCCCCTTCATTTAAAATTTACTTAGGATTTAGGCATTTATTTTGTGAAGAGAAACGCTACAAAAGTGATAGATTTTCAGCATTTGCTACATGAAAAACTGTCTGACCTTAAACACACTTAAAATACAAGCTGTTTGTCACAAAGTTTCTGAAATATTGTGACTGAGGAATTCAACAAAACCTGTTTTTCGAAGTATAGTAAAATCGTCAGTTTCTAAATCCTGGTGAACACTTGGTTGATATTGGAAATCTCACAGGCTTAAGGAAAAAGTGTGATTGGGTGGGGGAGACGCCAAAATAAACGGATCAAAATGTCACGTAGGCCATGAAGAGGTTCCTTATCTCTCTCTCTGCCCGAGTTCAATAGAAATAATAATATAAAAGTGTGGGGAATGATGAGCTCAGGCGTTGTTTGTCCCCCGATAACAGGTACAGTCACCTTAGCAAGTTTCCGTATTATCACATAAATCTCGACTAGACTGAGTCATGTAATTAATACGAACACTGTATCTCCCCATTCTGTGACAGGGAAAATTTTGCAATTTTCCTGATCAGTTTATAATTCATTGATACTTTTTATTTTTAGTCTGTTTCACCTACAACCTTTCTGAAATAGTACTCCTAGGTCTGTGCACTGTAGATTTAAAACCATTAATACAGAGGTGTGAAACTAAATTGAATCAAAGCAAAATTTTGGTCATGTACTATGTTGTTATTTTATTTTTTTCAATTGTTCCATTTATATTCCGGCTTTAACAACAAAGGTCATATCGGCGGCCTCTCTGTGGAACATATTGCCTATAGGCAATGGTGGTACTTGTTCAACAGTGGGGTGTTGTGCTTTCAAGATGTTGAAGCCTAGTGTCATAAAAGGCTTATAATTTCCCACCAATCAGAATTATATAGCTGCCTATAATACTGAAGAACAAAACTAGAGAATCGACATTTCATCACTACTGCTGAATAAAAAGTACTTTTTCTTCGATAAAATAAGTTTGCCAAAATGAATTTTAAATTATTCTTTTCCGTCATTCTTCACCTCAGTATTATCTGTGAAAAGTGGAAATTAAATAATGGATATCCCTTTTATGTAATTTTTTTTAGATCAGGAATTGCAAAACTGATGTTTCGCCTAAAATACATGTTAATAAAATGCTGTTATTGGAGGATTATAAATGTTTACAGTGGTAAACAGGCTTTACTTAAGGTTTTTATTTGATTTTAGATATTTTATTTTAAAATTATTTTCGACCTTATAACAAGGCTTTACAACCAATTTAAGGTAACAATGTACTATTTTCGCATCCTTGTAATCATACTCTAAAACGCCTTGGACAGCTATAAGGGAAAGTAATATTCTTTATTGCAGCATTTCTTTTAATATTTTTGTCATGAAAACTTTGCACCCAAAGAACTCATATGAACGGGTGGAAACATCACGTTTAAGTTTCCACCTAAATCGGATTAATTTAAGAAAAAGATTGTGTTTAACTTATAATACAAATGACATTTTATTGAAATTAATTCACTGTATCCCTTACACAACAGATTTAATCAGAAATCTTTCCAAATGTGTACTAAACCTCGCACACTCCACATTGATTCGCTTCCAGTTGTTGTAGTGTTTAACGCCCGCTTTTACTACTACGGCACCGCAGGCGGTGACACTGATGATACATGAAGATGGAGCACCGGTGGAATGAGATGGCGGGGGAAACCGGAGTACCCGGAGAAAACCCGCCCTGACGCCGCTTCGTCCACCACGAATACCACATGCGGGTTCCTGGGATTCGCTTCCAGCATTGTGATGACTGATACCATTACTTTTTGTTTTTTCAATTAACTTTGCAGGACACATTTGTCATATAGTTGTGCTAATTACGACGATAAATTGACTGTGGAATTCGAATTCGAATACATAAACGGAGCATACACATTCGTATTCACCTGCGACACTCTAGAAATATAAAGGAACTTTGTATTTAAAAAAAAAAAAAAAAAAAAAAATCTTTCCAACACATCCGAAACGTCAGGAGGCCAGTCAAAACATGCTTTTGATCTGCTTTACTGCAATATGTGGTATATTATGAAATGAGGGGGAAAAACAACTAAATTTCCATTTTGCGATTCTTCGTATAAATTGTCTTTTGTATAAAAATCAGTTTTTTCTCTACTATTAATTTCACGACAGTTTTAAGCAAATATTGACTCGGTTTTACCAACACTTATTAAGAATTGCAAGCTGTTAGAGTTCTTTAATTTTTAAGTTGACAAAAACCACACTGCACGAAATAAAAGCTTTGTGTTAACATTACGTTCCTCTTATGATAAAAGTTTTAACAAATGTTAAAAGTCTGCCGTAAGTGGATCTAACAGTTGAATACTCTCGTATGCAACCTGTGACAAATAAACGGTTGCAGAGAAAACAATTACAAAGCGAAAAAATATAACCTAAAAACGATGGTGAGGGAAGTTATTGATGAAAAGCCTGGAAGTTAATATATTGTAAAAAGAAAACGGGTATGAAAAAAAGTGAGACGCAAGGGTTGTTTACACCTTTTCAACAAAGAATATTTAGCGAGCCTCGTCAGTTGAGAATTCGGGTTTATGAATGTTTTTCCATTGTTTGCCATACTGAAATGCAAATAATGCCGCAACTCCAAACTACAAATATGACCAAAAATGGAGCTTGAGTTTTATATCTGCGATCTTTAATTAGTTTGGACAGTTAAATTGTTTTTATCTCATCAGTGTGATTTACATTTCTGTGGGATGGCCCTACGATAGCAGAAGTTGATTGGGTAACATCAGATTTAGAGTAAGGACGATGCATCATGCTTTTTTTTTTCTTTTTCCCATGCAAGACCTCGATTCCTATAGCAACCGAAGCTATATTTACTCAAGTGATACTCTATAAGCTAGTGGTGAGAGTTTGCGAATTCCCTCAGCTTATTTCCCCCACTTTTTTCTTGTCAATCAATCGAACGCTTATCTGTGTCAGGAGATGTTGAAATTGTGCTTTGTGAGTGTAAGGTCGATAATGAGCTAATACCTGCAGAGATGGAGAAGGACAAATACATCTCTGTGCAAACAATTACGTACAAACTGGCACAATACCACGTGACCTTGCGTGGCATTTTTTGAATCTTCTATAATTGCTGTCTGAAGTGTTAATCACAGCCTTCTTCTTACTTTTAAAAGTATTTTTATTTATCGATATCTTAGTGCGCTGTGAAACCTAAATAACAAGCTACCCATTATGACAAGAAAAATCAGACCTATTGCACTAGCATGACTTTCACTTGCTTTTACAAACTATTCTTACAGGCGTTTGTTTGTTTGTTTGTATCTGCTTAGTACTAACCAAGATAAACATTTGTGGGAAGTATCTTATGGCTAATTTTCTTATAGGTGAAAGAGGAATATGGGTAGGTATACAGAAGACTGATTGTCAAATGTTTTCAAGCCTTGCTTGGTAAAGATGTAATAACGCCATCACTGAGTTACTTGTGCAGTGCGTATTTTTAATATCACCAAATATATCATGATTTTGGCTCAGAGAACTCACAATCATTTTGACCGTTTTCACTGCAAAGGATTTCCTAAGATTAAAATAAAGCTATTTCGTTTTTTACAAGGCATTATGAAAAACTCTTGAATCATTAAGATAAACGACTAGTAGGAACAGTATTAAAACACACAAGAAATACAAATTAAACTTAAAATGAAACAGTCTTACGTATTTGGTTGAATGGTAATTCCTCGAAGTTCAATGCGTCGGTGGACAGCTCCCAAAATATATCCTTAATTGTCTTACTACACATTTTGACATTCGTAATTGAATGTAACCAAAAATATCATAGTTCTATCTTGCGGAAACCGCATTCAAAGTTTCCATCATAGTAACAAACGCTTGTGATGAAAAGAAACAAATGAGAAACAAAAATATGGATAACAATTCCAATTCAAGGAAACTACAAGAGCTTGAAACTTGAAGGTAATAAAATGCAACATCTCCACAAAGAAAACGGTATGGATTAAATTCTGTGTTCTAACAAGATCTATATATTTTCTACAGCAAGATTTGGTGTATCTCTTACGGTTTACCATTTTTTCCAGTCATCAAGAGTAAATAGAATTACACGGACTATAGCTAGAAAATTTAAAATATACATTTAGTTTGCCATAAAATACTTTAACATATGGCATTTTAACCAAAATCGTTAGAGCCATTTTTTGAGAAAATAAAAATTTTCGAAAAATGTTCCATATGAAGGGTAGTCACCAAATTTTCTTCAAAATCTTGTTGTCGCATTCTTGCAAAAATACTAACCTTGGTTTTTAATTGACTTTTCGCTTTTGAGTTATGCTGTACACACACACGCGCGCGCGCGCGCACACACAGACGTTTTTCTAAACATGCCTTTTTTATTTGAAGGTTTCAAAGCTTATCTTTCCGGTGAAATTTATACTTTCTCTACTTACTATACGTAGTAGAGAAAGCAAAAAATAAAATAAAATTAAATTAAAAAAAAAAAACACGACTTGGGGTAAAGCACATCGAACCCCTCTGAACGAAGAATTTTATATCAGTACAGAACTAATAGAAGCACAAGTTAGGAAACCATTATCACAGGATAACAGCAGATCCTGGAGGAACCGACTAGTGATCCAACGATTTGCTGAAACATGCACCAAACATGTCGCTGAGCTGGAAAATAAAAATTAATGAGGTTTAGAATATCTATGTTCAGAGCAGGTAACCTAAATCCAGTTAATGTTGCGTGACTGCCAAGTACATTCAACATAAACTGTAAAACTTTAATTTAAAAGACGGTTACTCTTGTACACAGCTGAGCTCTTCCAAAGGGTGGGCATTCCTTAACACCTTGATGCCCGAAGAAACAAACTAAACTCCAGATAATGCGCTTATTGGGTTGTTTGGCCATGCTAAACATTAGAAATATCATACTTATTTGGTTGAATTTGTTTTCTTGACACTTTTTCTGAAAATATTTGGTCTGTTAGAATTTCTTACAGAATGCAAATTTTACACTCTCTATACTTAGATAGATTTTGTTGGACCCTTCATATCTAGTACTACCATCGCTTCTTTTCACTTTCACTTTCATCTAGTAAATAGGGGAATTATTGCATTAGATCCAAAAATTCGATGTCGAGGAAATGTTTTCAGGCCCCTAAATACAAAGACATATACAAGAAGAAAAGCATGTTTATGTAGATTAACATGAAGTAGATAGGGGAATAAGCGGCTTTAGCAATAGCTTAAAGAGTAGACAGTCATGTGAGTGCAACACATCAGTTTATTTTTTTCTATCTTTTCTTGCCTGCAGTGATCTTAAACGATTCAGGATTTAAATTTATTCTGGTTTGTATGACTGTGTATCAATCATCAACGGGTCTCTGTATATAGTCCCACAAGAAGTTAAACTGGAATAATGCGTATACGCCGCATTAGCACTAAAAGAGTAAGTAATGGACGAAGTAAAATGTATGCAAAATAGGGCATTGTGTAAGTGTATGCTTCGAGAAAACTGAGCAGAGCATCGAAAGTGATTCATAATGGCCCCCTTGGATACCAACGTGATCTCTTGAAGGGAAGGATGGGGGGGGGGGGGGGAGACCGACGACGATATGCGCGCGCATCGCCCGGGGTGTCCCACAGACCCAAGTCACCACCAGTAAGGGGTTTGGTTGGATCGCCAGGGAGAAATCCTTGCAAAGTGTACAATCCGTTGTCCTGCAGCAACACACCGAACGCCGTCTTCTGGTCCTTCAACCCTGAAATAGATGAAAGGACATGTTGTGTACAGGAAGATGGAGAGGGAATTCGTGATAGAGGAGGAACCACTCCAGCATTCGTCTAACGATCCGGAAAAAAAAAAAACTACGAAAAAACAAGGTCGAAGTGGCCGGCCATAAGGGAATCGAATCCAGGATCTTCCAAATGCGAGTCCCACACGTTACTGTGGAGCCACTTAGCTCGATCAACAATGAATTACATTGTACTCATTAGGAACATTTTGATTGAGAATTGGATGTAATTTCATGATCTAAAGTATGAAATTTAATTCAGAATTTATATGACAATTCCAGTTGAGAAAGCGATTGAAGTAAACGTAGAGTGATCACCAAGGAAAACAATTTTATTTTAAAATTTGGGAACTTAATTACAAAGCAATAATTAATCATTATAGCCTTCGACGATGTCCATTAGTAAAAACAATTGACTGTGTTTAGCGGCTGACAAACTTAGAAAAGAAATTGCGGTAAACAACCTACAATTTTTTCCCTGGCAGACTGCTCTAAATTGCCCTAAAACTGTCGAAGCTCTACGATAACATCCAAGTTCCACACAGGAATTTATACTTCCTGCAAAAGAGGCAGCAAGAAACGTTACGAAATTGGCATGTGCAGACCTTAACTTTCGTAATTAGGGAAGTCACTCCGAAAATGATCCAAAATGCTTATCACAATAATACAAATGCCAAAGTTATTAGCTCTTTGATACTAATATCTGATAGTATTTTGCTGTGAAACCCTGCTCGTATCCAAAATGTTAAGTTTTGATGATTCAGTTTTTGTCTGTTGGCAGCAATGTATGGCTCTAGCAGTCCAGATGTGAAACCCCAACACCAGCTTCTACACCAGGCCGACCATTACGTTTCCGCTCAGTCTCCACTTCTGCCAACCAGCACTATGCTCAACAGGCACATTTCCAAGTAAGTAACTCTGTTATAGTCCTATTCACTTTACTTACATAGGAAATGGTAGGTATTTATAAATGGTCATTTCATAGCTTTTCATACTGTTACCAATGGTTCCCTACTTCAATTAGCAGTGCAAAAGATTTGTTTAACATTTTGGTTCTGAATATATGAGTATAGAGTTTGTCTACAAGAGGTCATACTCTGCTGAGGTTCTGCATCATATCTCCTTCATCTTGTTCATCCATTTAGCGACATGTTAGCATATCACTTGGTAGATTTCGTCATCGGCCGCTAATAGAATTGCGCTCTGCCAAAACTACGGTTCGCTAGTTTTGGTACAGTACATAAATGACGTAATAAATGTCAGGATTACGGGAGTACTGGTAGGGAAAGAAATATATTACAAAATGCAACGGATTCAGAAATTTAATGAGACATTCAAACATACTGATCACTAAACGCTTGATCACTGTGATGAAAATAAACATTGTACTTTTCGGTTCAAAATAACATTACTGGTAAGCTATATCAGTGTCTTCGATCTGAACTGTAATATACTTAAAGGAGCTTTCAAATGTTTTTGAAGAGACTAATGTTCCGTAGGTTAGGTAGCCCTTTACATACCCTCTGTAAGTTTCGGAAGTTTCAAAATTCAACGCTTTCAAGGAAACCGTACAACCCTGACTGACCTCATGCAGGGAATCTCGGCGGTCAGAGGTTATGCTAACGTGATTAAGAATAAGTCAATCACGCGCCACTCATGGTCACGTTTTGCGTGGCGACCCGGCCCCTGTGTGTCCTACGTGCGATGTACAACTGTCTGTGTCGCACGTTTTGGTTGATTGTCAGCCCCTTGGACTGGGTTTTACTCTGTCCATTCTAGGTGACGACCCGATACCCCTAGATAAGGTGCTGCGGTTCGTCGCCGACTAGGACTTTTCATTTTATGGTTTTAGAATATGATTTCGCATAAGTATTGTTAACGTTTTAGGCTCTTTTTAACATTCGCTTTTCTTGTTTTAACTGGTATACCGTTTTAATTTTCTGTTTTAGCTTGACCTTTTAACACAAGTTTGTGAGTGTTTTAGCCTTTCAAATTGGACTTCGGGTCCAAATGACCTAGCTGTCGACAAACCCTTAAATTCCGCTCACTCACTCAGTCATCCTCACTCACTCACTCACTCACTCACTCACTCACTCACTCACTCACTCACTCTATAGTCATTCTTCTACAGACTATTATTTGAAAATCTTATTTATTCTATCCGCTTCTTATCAATCGAGGGATGGGCCTTCGTTACAGACCTGGACGCCGACAGCTCATGCTTTTACATAGAGTACGCATGTGCGTGCGTGTACCTGTGAGTGAGAGAGTATGAGAATAAGTGGGGTAGGACTGCACGTAGATTCACAATGTGTGCAAGACGCGCTACCCTTGTCTTTTCTAATCCCGAATGGGAAGAGAAGTATTTGTTATCCCTGAAGGTTGTTTGGGGCAAATTATCTTGTGAGCAGTTTTTCAGCAGAGTAAATAACGTTAAAACTATTTCGCGTAGCAGTCTAAATGTTGACAACTTAGTGCCTATCTTGCAATGTTCCATATTGGAAGCAGAGTATGTCAATAAAATCCGATGTCAAGTTTCAACAGAAGGGCAAGATAACTAAGCAATTAGTAGGCTTAGTTCAACCAGTGAGATGTAGCTTGGTGCAGATTAATAGGCTTCCAAGTCGTGCAAAAGTAGATATCTACTGTTATATAATGTGAGCAGCAAATACTACTGCTATTACGTATTGTATTTTGTTTGATTTTATGTTTGTAATAAATTGTAATTTAACATCACTGACAAACCCACACACTAGTGCGGTGGTGACAAAGAAGGCCGCTCAAGCATAAGAGTCGTCCTCCATGGTGTAGGGGTAACATGCTAGCCTGTGGTTCTCGAGGTCGTGGGTTCAAATCCGTCACAGGGCGATGGATTCTTTTTTGGGAGTTAAAACCCTTAGCATCCATCCTTCGAAAGTAAAGCCGGTGGTCCCATGCAGGGGACATGTGAACGAACCTCAGAGAGGCCTCTGAGCAAACTTCGACGGCCCTTCACGCCAAATGTAGAATGGGACGCTGAAAACTACAGTAGTTAAAGAGCACCCATAAATAAAAATTAGATTTAAATTGCATGTGCGCGAGACCTCCATCACTGCATTAAACACATTCAGTGTAGGTATAGAAATATTTAGTAAGCTAAAGCGACATTCAGATTTTTAAAAAATCTCGTGTGTTGCACTCACATGACTTTCTCTACTCTTGTACTAACCATTCTTACAAACTCTTATTCCTATATCTTCTTCGTGTTAGTTGAGATAAACATTTGTACAAATTATCTTATTCCTTATTTCCTTGTAGGTGCAAGGGGAATATGGGAATACAGTAGGCTTTGAGCGATAGTCAAATCTTTTAAAGCTTTGAGATCCCGTTCTCTTTGCATGTTTAACATATAAAAAATGAACAACGATATTCCATTTCACGAATGTTTTTTTATTTTTTCCGAAATGGTTCACCCTACAAGAAAATTTATTGAGATATAAAATGTGTATTTTAGCAACATCTACATTTTTATAGTATGATTTGGCTTATCTCTAACAGTTTACCAGTTATGCAGAAGTCGTCCAGAGTAAATACGACTACAGGGGCTATAGCCAGAAAATTCAAGGTATAAATTTCATTTGTCATAAAAATATCTCAAACATATGACATTTTGTTCAAAATCGTCAGAGCCATTTTCAAGAAAATCAAAATTTTCGAAAAATGTTCCATGTAAAGGGTATTTTAGGGTGGGGCTATTTTCTTCAAAATCTTCGTGTCGCATCCTTGAAAGACATTAAACTTAAATACCAACTTTGGTTTTAACTGACTTTTCGTTTTTGAGTCATGCTGTCCGCAGACACACAGACACGCACACACAGACCTTTTTCTAAATATGCTTTTTTATTCAGGGGGTCTCAAAACATATATTTCCGGTGAAATCTTGACATCGAATTTTTGGGTGGAACACAGTACTTCCTTCTACTTACCTGTAGAGAAAGTAAAAACGGATCACTGTGTGATAGCTTTGAAATTCCTTGTTTCTTGCTTAACCATGAGAAAAAATGAATAGCGACCCACTTGAAAAGGTAAAGCATTTGAAAATTCAAACCAATAAAAGGAAGTATACTAGAAATGAGGAAATAATGTTGTTTGACTCTCTGGTTCAACGAGATCTATACTTTTTGGTAGTGTGTATTTCTTAAGGTTTATCAATTATACGAAAGTCCTCCAAAATGAAGAGGACTTAAGAGACAGTATCCATGGTTATTTTTGATTCAGAGGGCTTTAAAATATGTATATCCGGGGTAATATCAATATTGAATTTTTGGGTGAAACACAATAACTTCTCTTACTGGTACATTCTACGTTGTATAGAAAGCAAAATGTCATCAGACGATAAGAATGAGAAAATATGGCTTCCATACTTTTAAAGAGAACAAAATATAGTCCAAAAGCAGATCATCGTCTAGTTTCAACTCGTACACTAATCAGAAAATAAACTGAATAATGCGAATTAAATGTATATTAAGAAATAAAGTATAAATGAATACAGACGAAATACCAAACTGGGGGAAATAATATAAAATGGACTGTATTTCATGCTTATAATAACGAAAACATTAACAGCTTAAGGTTATGGTATAAGTAGCGCTATAGGCTGTAAAAGCAAAAGAAGAGGTGGGTAGGTTATGTTGGCAGCAACAAATGCATGGTAAGTTCATTAAAAACACGGCTATTGCATACTGAAGTCTCTGTGTTTAACAGCTATTTGTTATTCTTATTATGTGCGGATCCAGTCTTTAGACCACATGAAAATCAATCATCCAGTTTCTTCTGATACAGTTGGAAATTCATCCTTTAAATATTGAGACAGGATATTGTAAGACCCCAAAAGAAAATCGTTTATGTGAATATTTGTTAAGAGTATAATTTGTTTTTGATGTTGGTATGAGTTGGTTAAATGACGAAAACGTGTTACTAATGTTCATTGTTACAAACAATTAAGTTTGTTTAAAGACGTCATAAATATTTCCATATTTAATTTTAGTATATATGTATAAATAAAAGAATTATATGTGTTCAATACTGAAAGCGAAGGGAGAATGGCTAAGGATCGCTTCCCTAACAATGCGGGAACTATTTGATGGACACATACGCGGATGTACACATGGAAGTCGGAATGCTAGACCCGCAACCAAAAGAATTTGGGAATAGCGTCTGTGTCTTTGGTGTAGATGGACGCATTTTTATGTGTGCGCGTCATAAAATAGTGAAAGTAAATTTACTAAGTGTTTAAAGACCGTTAATTTGTGTAAAATAAGTGAAACATTAGCTAACTTTAATAAGTTAGTTAATACGAAGGGTGCAATTAAATGAAAGGACGTAAAATAGACGAAGTTTAAAGTGATAGAAAACACATTTAGCGAAATATCGCTATATTTTCAGACATTAAATCTCGGTGATGCTAGGGAAGTCGATCCACTGAAATAAAAGACTTACTACTGTAATACGATTTAAATACTGTGAACAAGAAGGTGCGAATAAAATATTTCACTAAAGTTAACCCCGAGTGTATGTTCATTCCATCCAGTACCACGACCCGAGATAACGAAAGAGTCAAAAGCTCATCACCATCACCGTGTTAATTTATAAAAACAGCACCAATATCAACGTATTTCCTTTTCCTTGTACCACCTTTTACCTCTGCTGAAGAAGTAGGTATTACTGCAGTTTGAAGTAATTGTGTCTGTTGCAGTGTTCCGCCACTGGAGCCGATACCCACACGACCTCCCGTGGATGTGCTCACAAGCGTCATCACTTCAACGGCAATGCTCAGCAACGACCGACAGCACGAATAATGGACGTCAACCTTCTTCGAGTGTGTTATTATTCAACACAAGTTTGATACTGGGAGTCTTTCTAGTCCGCAATTTACACACACTTCCAGTGAGAGAGAGTTCAGTTACGGACTCTTGATTAAGTTGTATCGTCATGACGCTGTGCAACGACCTAGCCCATGGTGATAGTATAATAAAAACCATCTAGAACGATGATTATTGTTCAGAGATCAGAGCGCTAGGTAAGCATTATTTGGGTTTGACGTCAGTAGACAAGTGAATGTGGAGGCGCCGAAATTTCAGCGCGCTATTTCGAACCGAGATTCTCTCAAGGTGGTCTGGATTCAATTCACCATACTGACATGAGGATGCTATAAGGCCTGTCATGGGGTACTCTCAACCTCCTAGGGTCATTGGGGACCGATTGACGAGCTACTTGATGGAAAAGTCTAAAGACTCTGAAGACCCCGATCTCTAAAACTCTCTCCATGATGTCCTGTGCAATGCAGTCAGCCGGTAGGAGCGATATAAGCAGTATCATGATAGATGCACGTGGTTTCGTCATCCTGAGAGGCCAAGTAAACCGATGGTTCCTTCTATCTATTTGTTTATAAGAATTTACATGCATCTCAACTCTGTTGAATAATGTATTTCGTTCATGCGGTTATGAAGATGTAAGTATGGAATTTCTCAACGAATATGTTAAGGTAAATGATTATTTTAAATAAGGAACTATCGCATAATTCGTGACAGGAGCAAATGCAAGGTGATTAGTGCACGTGACAGAGAGGGAAAAGTTAAATGGAATAGAGTTTAGGGATATTAGTTGCTTCCACGGATAACCGAGCGGCACTAGAATTAGCTATTTTGTAATTTGTCAACGACGTGCTATTTTAGAGAGAATTAAATCTTCCTCAATACCACCTTTATACATTTTCACTGATTCAGTACAGGGCGTTTTCAAGAATTGAGGTAACTAATGCTTAGTTTTGCTGGAAAACCATCTCCAAACCAAATGGCACAAGAGAATCCTGGAACAGTCCTATCACTAGCGGTGTTATGCCTTGTGACTTGCCGACTATTAGATACTGGGTTTCTCTTTAATGATGTGACTGCATATCTCTGCAATGAATGTGTTATACCAATGGTTCTCAACGTCGTTTTTAAGGAGCTAATGATTTCACTGTGTCACTTCACTCCACCTCCATTTTGTGCATGAAGCAATTCCCCTTCAGTCATTCAGGTAACCAACCGCTAGAGAGGTTTATTTTTGAGTCTCATGAATACGTAATAGCTGGTCGAGGAATAGATGGACACAAATCGCCCCCGCCTCTTTCGCATTAGGTGAGGCATCACGTGACCATCCGTTTGTGCAATAGTGACTGCACAGTCTGGGCATTCATAATGTGTAAAATGTCCAAGATATTAATTTCTTCCCGAGATAACGCTAATCATACAAAACAATATGAACATTTATACTTGACTTTCGTCACAAAAGCTGCTCGACATGATGCCTCTCTGCATTTATATAGGCCCTGCCACCTTAGTAACCATTGAACAGCCGACAATTTTCTGCAAACGAAATATTGGAAAACGTATGCCGGATACTTCAAGTACATGAGGATTTGCTACATAAACTGTATATTTAAGTGCTCCTCACAGATAAGTATTAATCGCATTGATTTAAGTTTGGCCATCGAACAGACGAATACATTATGTTGTCATCTAAAACACATTGTAATGCGAAGCAATGATTATTTTTTTTACGTCTTTCTGCGACAGCACCACTTGCTCTAACCTTTCCTCTGTTAGACCATTGGCTATTTGAATTTGAAAAAAGAAAAAAACAGTCAATAGTCACGAACCTGATTGAGTTTCTCTACAATCCATAAGTTGTGAATTTGTTAGGAATAGTCATATCAAAGAATTTCTAATGAAATAAAATTTAATACAATAAACACTCACCCGGTGTTGCCATTCTTGTTGGAGCGAAAGTAGACGCGAACCGGAGGGAAAGAGAGAGAGAGAGAGAGAGAGAGAGAGAGAGAGAGAGAAAAGAGAAAAAAGTAGAATTTCGAATGGCATTGCAACAGGAACGAACCATGGCCCTCCTTGGTCCTTATATATGAGAACGCGTAATTTGTGAGTAATGTTATTTATTTAGAGCTTATTTATCATCTTTAAGTGTTGAACAAAGACTTTTTTACTCTACCTGCCTTCAGCTTACGAATCTAAGCATGGAGTACAAAGGTGATGCCACATTTTTATTGTTTGGAATATGAACTTTACTGCCTCAGCTTCTGAGATAGACTTATCTATCAAACCAGCAATTAGGAGTAAAAAACCAAGTACAGCCAGTGCACTTCGTCGTGGCACTCCCCCACTCTTGAACCATAGATGCGCAATAGCAGAGACCTGCCCACTTGCATAATAGGAAAGGTGAGGATTAGTATACCCCTTGCCCTGACCGTGATAACTACACAATAATTGTTTATAATATGTGAACATACACTGTTTGTTTTTGTGACTGCCTGAGTTCTGACATTACTCGGTTGTTCCCCACCACTCCAGTCACTTCTCCTGTCTTGCACATATGGAGTGTCAGGACGATCTGGACAAACTGTAGACAAAGACGTTTATAGTCACTGATTTCTAACACATTCCATTCCATAAATAAGCAAAACAATACGAGAAAGAAGCCGGAAGACCGTCTGTTGCAAATCAAACTGTTTAGGCATTATTAATTTAAGGGCTACTAGAGTTTTTTGCTGTATGTTGAATAGATCAAGTAATTTTGAATAACTTTTCCGTAAAACCACCCAAATAGCTTTAGGATCCATCATAATTCCCACTAGCCAGTAGATGCAAAATTCGCCCTCCAGATAGCTGCTCAAAAACACCAGATTTAGGAGACCCACTAACTTGGTAACACTGGAATCACAGAACTGATAAGGTGATTGAAAGCGCCTTTCGTTTCTCATGAGAAGAAGACTGCACTCTTTATCAGTTAGGAAATTATTAATTAAAATTAGGTCGATTTTCCTGTATTTTTGAAAAAGGAGATTTTGCATTTTTGCAATTAACCGAAAGTAGAAAGGTAGATGTGCAAAAAATAAGATCTCTTTCCAAAAAAGGTAGATCTGGCAACACTGCACTCACTGTAACTTAAATGAGTGTTTCTTTGAGCAAAATCCATATAGGCAGATTTTTCCATCTGCACCCCTTTCCTACACGCAACGTAAGTGGCACATAACAGCAAAAACATCATAATTTCACACATTCAGGCCAGTGCATGATCGTTAAAGTAGCAGAACTGTGCTTACCGTTTTCATAAAAACAAATTTAGAAATTTGAAACTGAACGTGTTGATGTACACAGCTATGTCTGGTTTTCTTGTCTAATAATAGGCCTGCCATTTTAACACTATTTTATGTAGACATGTCAGATGTACAGTTACGCTGTTTTAGGTGTTAGTTTTATTGACAACGCCTAGCAGTGTTATTCTCTACGTCACTTGATAAAGTATAGATAATAATACCTTTAGTAAACTGAAATTTGAGATGTATTCTGTGCTCTGATCTCTCTGACAACATTTATCAATCAAATTAAAAGTTTCAGTTACTTAATACTATGTTAGTTAATGCACAAATCTAGTCAGTGCTACCAAATGTGAATGGTGAATTTTTTGAAGTAGGGAAATTCCATCCAAAAGAAACCCAGGAACTGAAGTGTGTGGTTCTTTATGCATACGCCACAGTTTGCAACAATACTTGCCACGTGTGATTTTGACACTGAACATTTTAAGGTATACAAAATAGGCTGCTTTAAGAAAAAGTGCCAGTTTTCCAAAGCAAGAAACTTTCAAGACTACAAATTTTAATGTAAATATTTTTGTAACATAATCACTTTCAATTAACTTGACATTTTATCACGCATGACGATGTAATTTAAAGGCAGTATAGAAACTTTAACGAGCCGTTCCAATTCCTTAAGATATATTACTTTTTACATGTAATTCCTGTTTATAATTAAACATCTGTTTTTTTATCCTACCCAAAGCATTATTTCAGCTTTATTTATTGGGATCTTGTAAAAAATTATGGAAATATTTTCAAAATTCTATTGAAGCTAAGAGCAACTATGAGAATGTTAAACAAAATATACTTTCAAAACCCAACGTATGAGTCTTTAGTATTTGTTCCTAAACTTATGAAAACTACCAAATGGTCGACACTTATGACGCGTCAAGCATTTTAAACATTGAAGATACGTTTCCAGAAAAGTGGCATTTCAAATAGAAATTTGCATTGCCGCAGCATGCTGAGAAGGCACAGATATTTAAATTCTGCTGAAATTTGTTCATAAAATTGCTAAATGAGTGTATATAGCTAAAACATAACATAAAGTCAATGTAATATATTCTCTTATTTATTCAAGATTGTCAGCAAAGGTGTACTGCCTTAAACATCATCTTGAGTGTGTCATTTAGCTATAGAAACGTCTAATACTTTTTCACTTTAAATGAGGAAATATTGGAGTAATAAAAAACGAACATAGTTTTATTGTACAATCCAAATAAGGAATACAATTTCATCTTCCAAGATTTAATATCCACACATAACAGTGAATTATTTGAAGTAATCCTATATTCTACAGTAAAATTTTACCCACGAGAAATTGCAGCTTTCTAACATTCTTCCTTAGCGACTTGCATTTTACTAAAGAAGTTGCCTTAATAATAACCAATGCTTAATGTGCTAAAGAGCTTTAAAACTTATAATAATGGATTAATACAGTATCACAGTGTGAGAAGTATTCTATATTTTACTTTTAAATTAATTTCTGAGATGTTCTTTCGGCTATAAAATATATGAACAATAAATGAATCGTGTAGAATTAAATGTAAATAAGCACATTTTTGTGTAAAGTTGGATTGAACACTGTATCTTATGGATAGATGCATTACTTGTTGATGCATTTTTCACTTAATTTCTACTCGATCCCATTTATGCATTGTGGTACAATGCAAGCTCAGTTGTTTCGCTTGTTGTAGAATAGTGGAACCTGTACACATCTGGCTTCGTTCATCCAGCCGCGATCTGGAAAGTAGTTATTCTTAAATTGGTCAGCATCTTTCATTGTGGATACAAAATGACGGGGTTGGTCAATTTGAAACAAATTTTTGATGCAAAACAATGAGCATTCTGGATTTAATAAATTGATATTTTACTTTTGGACAGCATTTGAAGATTGCTTTGGTTATGACGTGGGCCTGCTGCTTGGGTGTAGGTTTTCTAATCCAGATAAACATTTACAGAAATGGTTTTATCAACAAGGGGAATAAAGTAGGCCTAACTGATACTGAAATCCATAAGTGTGTAATGGCTTTAAAATTCCAAGCTCTTTGCATGACCACGAGAAAAAAAGCGAATAGCAATGTTGAAATTGAAGAAGTATTTGATAATTGAAACTGATAATAAAACACATCTTGAAATTGGTTTAATGCCGTGTATACTAATATATATTACACACTGCACTATTACACAGACTGTGTGAATTGTGTGTGAGATGTAGGGTAGGGAGTGATTCTGCCTAAAAATATGCCCACCCCCTGCCGATAATCGAACCCGAGAATTCTGCATTTAGAGATTGGTATGCTAACCACCAAGTCATAGAGACAATTATTTATTTTTTAAATGAGCTTCTAAACGCTTCTATTTGATTTTTCAGGTCTGCCTTTTTCTTACTGATACTGTATTGAAAATATTAAATAAATTGAATGAGCTTCCATTACTTCAACACATGTTTCGAAAGCTGCCTTTTCTTTGACTTCCCGGCTTGAGTCCCCTGTACACATTTAAGTATTTCTATAACGCCTTGTACATCTATGATTTTGCACATAATTTACAGTGTAGATATTTACACTACACCAGGTTCGTAATGTACAGTATTTGTAATTTATTTTTGTGAATTTATCACCGATGTATTTAATTGCATGTAGTATGAATATATTCATTTGAGAACTATGTAGTGTGTAGATAGTGATTTTATAAAACATGTGTGAATGTTTTAGAAATAAAAGAAGTTTAAAGATATGACTTCCTTTATCATTAAACGTAAAGGATAAATGAATGACGTCAGCTAATTGAGAGAAATTCTTGCATAAATGCAAGCATTATTATTTAAATAAGCTTGTGTGATAAATATTCCCTTAATTTACTGCTATCAAAACATGATTATAAACAAGAAGAGAAATTAAAAGGAATAAAATAGTTTAAAAATATAATGAAGCAGCAAAGAAGAATAGCAAGGAAAAGAAGTAATTTTATAATTATTATTTATACATTAATTTCACATAATTTCCCCGTTCTTTGACATTATTGTATGGTGATTTAGAAGATTTTTGTGGTGAATTCTCACTTTTACCCTTTATAATTGCAATTTTACACGGCGCTGGCAGTTCCTAACAACGAATGAAAAATCCCCTGATGCTTATGTAAAATATGTGAAACATCCGTCAAGGCTTGACTTCCTTAACCTCCTCCTTGTCCTCTTTCTCATCCTTCTCTTTCTTCTCCTTCTTCTCCTCTTTATTATCCTCCTTCTTCTCCCTTCTCCTTGTCCTCTTTCTCATCCTTCTCTTTCTTCTCCTTCTTCTCCTCTTTATTATCCTCCTTCTTCTCCCTTCTCCTCGTCCTCTTTCTCCTCCTTCTCTTTCTTCTCCTTCTTCTCCTCTTTATTATCCTCCTTCTTCTCCCTTCTCCTTGTCCTCTTTCTCATCCTTCTCTTTCTTCTCCTTCTTCTCCTCTTTATTATCCTCCTTCTTCTCCCTTCTCCTCGTCCTCCTCCTCCTCTTCCTCCTCCTCCTCATCCTCCTCCGCCTCATCCTCCTTCTCTTCCTTCTCCTCCTCCTCATCCTCCTCCGCCTCATCCTCCATCTCCTCATCCTCCTTCTCCTCATCCTTCTTCTCCTCCTCATCCTCCGCCGTCTCCTCCTCCTTCTCTTCCTTCTCCTCCTCCTCATCCTCCTCCGCCTCATCCTCCATCTCCTCATCCTCCTTCTCCTCATCCTTCTTCTCCTCCTCATCCTCCGCCGTCTCCTCCTCCTTCTCTTCCTTCTCCTCCTCATCCTCCTCCGCCTCATCCTCCATCTCCTCATCCTCCTTCTCCTCATCCTTCTTCTCCTCCTCATCCTCCGCCGTCTCCTCCTCCTTCTCTTCCTTCTCCTCCTCCTCATCCTCCTCCGCCTCATCCTCCATCTCCTCATCCTCCTTCTCCTCATCCTTCTTCTCCTCCTCATCCTCCGCCGTCTCCTCCTCCTTCTCTTCCTTCTCCTCCTCCTCATCCTCCTCCGCCTCATCCTCCATCTCCTCATCCTCCTTCTCCTCATCCTTCTTCTCCTCCTCATCCTCCGCCGTCTCCTCCTCCTTCTCTTCCTTCTCCTCCTCCTCATCCTCCTCCGCCTCATCCTCCATCTCCTCATCCTCCTTCTCCTCATCCTTCTTCTCCTCCTCATCCTCCGCCGTCTCCTCCTCCTTCTCTTCCTTCTCCTCCTCCTCATCCTCCTCCGCCTCATCCTCCATCTCCTCATCCTCCTTCTCCTCATCCTTCTTCTCCTCCTCATCCTCCGCCGTCTCCTCCTCCTTCTCTTCCTTCTCCTCCTCCTCATCCTCCTCCGCCTCATCCTCCATCTCCTCATCCTCCTTCTCCTCATCCTTCTTCTCCTCCTCATCCTCCGCCGTCTCCTCCTCCTTCTCTTCCTTCTCCTCCTCCTCATCCTCCTCCGCCTCATCCTCCATCTCCTCATCCTCCTTCTCCTCATCCTTCTTCTCCTCCTCATCCTCCGCCGTCTCCTCCTCCTTCTCTTCCTTCTCCTCCTCCTCATCCTCCTTCTCCTCATCCTTCTTCTCCTCCTCATCCTCCGCCGTCTACTCCTCCTCTCACTCCTTTTACTCCTTCTCCTCCTTATTCTCCTCCTTCTCCTTCTCTTCCTTCTTCTCCCCTTCTCCCCCTTCCCCTCCTCCTTCTCCTCCTACTCTTCCTCATCCTCCTTCTCCTCATCCTCCTTCTCCTCATCCTCCTTCTCCTCATCCTCCTCCTTCTCTTCCTTCTCCTCCCCCTTCCCCTCCTCCTTCTCCCACTCCTTCTAATCCTCTTTCTGCTCCTTATTCTCCTCCTTTTCCTTCTCCTCCCCCTATTCCCCCTTCCCCTCCTCCTCCTCCTACTCTTCCTCATCCTCCTTCTCCTCCTACTCTTCCTCATCCTCCTTCTCCTCATCCTCCTCCTGATCCTCCTTCTCCTCGTCCTCCTCCTGATCCTCCTTCTCCTCATCCTCCTCCTGATCCTCCTTCTCTTCCTTCTCCTCCTCATCCTCCTTCTCATCCTCCTCCTGATCCTCCTTCTCCTCATCCTCCTCCTGATCCTCCTTCTCCTCATCCTCCTCCTGATCCTCCTTCTCTTCCTTCTCCTCCTGATCCTCCTTCTCCTCATCCTCCTCCTGATCCTCCTTCTCCTCGTCCTCCTCCTGATCCTCCTTCTCCTCATCCTCCTCCTGATCCTACTTCTCCTCGTCCTCCTCCTGATCCTCCTTCTCCTCATCCTCCTCTTGATCCTCCTTCTCCTCGTCCTCCTCCTGATCCTCCTTCTCCTCGTCCTCCTCCTGATCCTCCTTCTCCTCATCCTCCTCCTGATCCTCCTTCTCCTCGTCCTCCTCCTGATCCTCCTTCTCTTCCTTCTCCTCCTGATCCCCCTTCTCCTCATCCTCCTCCTGATCCTCCTTCTCCTCGTCCTCCTCCTGATCCTCCTTCTCCTCATCCTCCTCCTGATCCTCCTTCTCCTCGTCCTCCTCCTGATCCTCCTTCTCCTCATCCTCCTCCTGATCCTCCTTCTCCTCGTCCTCCTCCTGATCCTCCTTCTCCTCGTCCTCCTCCTGATCCTCCTTCTCCTCATCCTCCTCCTGATCCTCCTCCTCCTCGTCCTCCTCCTGATCCTCCTCCTCGTCCTCCTCCTGATCCTCCTTCTCCTCGTCCTCCTCCTGATCCTCCTTCTCCTCATCCTCCTCCTGATCCTCCTTCTCCTCGTCCTCCTCCTGATCCTCCTTCTCCTCGTCCTCCTCCTGATCCTCCTCCTCGTCCTCCTCCTGATCCTCCTTCTCCTCGTCCTCCTCCTGATCCTCCTTCTCCTCGTCCTCCTCCTGATCCTCCTTCTCCTCGTCCTCCTCCTGATCCTCCTTCTCCTCATCCTCCTCCTGATCCTCCTTCTCTTCCTTCTCCTCCTCATCCTCCTACTTCTTATGCCCCTCCTCATCCTTATCCTCCTCTCCAAGTTCCGGGAATCTGCATAGCCTAAACGTCTTTTTTGGCGGTGGGAGAATAATCGTTCAGAATGATCCAGTAAATATTTAGGTAATCACGGTAGGTGGCATTTTAAACCTTTATACCTTACTTTTGGCCGCATATTATGAAGTACTTAAATTAAGATCTTGATTGTAACATACAAAGGAAACAAAGCAAAACTTTCTTACTTGAGCTTATTAAACTATGTTGACCTTGGCGGGTTCGATTCTCTTGGTTCTGCCGTGTTTTGCTTGCTAAATGGTGTCCCTGTGCATGACTATTGCTTGGAATGAAATATCCGCGACGTTTGTCTTATTTTATATGGAAATTCTGCAGAAAAGTCGGTATTTTCTACTTCGTGACAGATGCAGGTAACAGTCAAGGCTTTCTTCATAAGCATGTTCTTTTATAACTCCAATGTGTTCGTATAAGGACTTAGTAAGTTCATTTTAGTCTAGATTAATGTTATAAAGAGAGAAACTTGGTAAAAGTAACCGATTTTACTAATCCTTTCACCTTTGAAAATCTCATGGCTTTCAATGGATATGCAACGGATATGAACGTTTCGCCACCTTGTAAACAAAAGACCTCTTTAAATTCGTTGGCAATGCTGCGTTTCGAACAATTTGTGAAATGCCAAACGAATCTCTTTACTAAGTTTCTAGATGACAAGGAAAACATTTCAAAATTTTAAGTTATATGATACAAACATTCTACAGACAACAGGGAATCGTTTTTGCCAAACTTTTTTGCCCTTTCCGCAGTTTTTAAAAGCCCAACAACATGTTTAAATCACACGTTCGCTCCCTTTAACCCTACTGGACCCTTCCGTATGTGTTTCTTCTATGTTTTGCATTTTAGCGCATGAAATGTATTCCGTACAACTCAGTTTTGCTCTCATCTGTATGTAAGTTTGCACACTTTTTCTAAAATACGCTGTATAAGTATTAATGAATACGTTTCCTGATTGGTTTAGTTATTAGCTAACAAAAAATAATGAACACTAGAAAACAAGAAAAAATTTTAATATCAAAAATTTAATATAAACTAATAACACCAACTTCAATCTTATCCTTATACTTATTTTCACTGTACGAATGTATTAGAAACTGCTCCTGATATACTCTTCTGACAAGGTTGTTTTAGAAAATTTGCATTTTTATTTAATTAAAACATTTAATTATATCTCCTGAGAAACTAAGCGTTTTTAGCTTTTGAACACTTATTTCTTCATTTCTTCATATTAAGTTTGCTAATAGTTAAGTAAATAGCTTTGAAATTAAAGAAAGTTATAAAATCAGTCCTCCAGTGTCCCTTAAGATACATATAAAGCACAAGACACTTTCCGCCAAGCACTTCACTCCTGTACTGCTTTTTTAAATACAAAAAAGTGTGGGTGTGTGCATATATATACCCGGTTATCTTGAAAACCGTCCAACCAATGCTCATAACTATTCCACCATTGAAAAACTTCATTTTTCATGACATATATGATTAGGCAATATTTACAAAAACTTTGAGGTGGTTTTTTGGGAGTTTTTATGTCCGCTTCAGCCAATTTCAATCCTCGTTGAAACTGGTTAGTAGAGAATATTTTTACCCTTTGTTCCGAACATGCCACATCTTTTAGTGACTTCCAACCATAAGTAGTTCAATAATGCATTATTGAAGAGGCACCTGTCTATCTTATTCATATAACAAAATTTCCCAAAATCATAAAACAAAGAATTGCTCCAATCTCAGAAACTAAACTACATGATTCACAAAATGGATTTAGAAAAGGGCGTTCCTGCAATGATTGTATCTTCACAATAACACAGATTATGGAGAAACTATGAGAATATAATCTACCAACTCTAATAGCTTTTATAGACTATGTAAAAGCTTTTGATAAAGTAAAAAGAAATCTGCTATGGGAAATAATGATTAAAAATGGATTTCCTCAACATTTAGTAAGAACAGTACAAAGTATGTATATAAATAAAAATTTAAATTGGAGAAATCCATAGAAAAAGATAACCTAGTAGAGATTAATTTAGGACTAAGACAGGGGTGTTCATTGTCACCTACCCTATTTAATATATATATATTAATGACGCAGTTGTACGATGGCAAACTATTCTCAGAACACATTTTAAAATAAAGGGGAGAAATGTTGACACATTGCTGTTTGCTGATGACCATATTTTAATTGCGGAGACGGAAGATAATTTACAAAGAGCCATACATTAATTAAATAATATTACAAGAGAGTTTAATCTTAAAATTTCATATGAAAAAACAAAAATAATAGCTTTTATAGGAACAAACCATTTAAGAGCAAAAATTTGCATAAATGATAAACCCATCCAACAACAAAGTGATTTTAATTATCTTGCCTATATTGTGTCATATACCAGCAATAGAGATATACAAAACAAAATAAACACATTCCAAACAATATGTGGCACAATAAAAAGAACTTTTAAAAATTGTAATCGTCAAACTTTGTTAAAACTGTATAAAATAATGGCGATCCCAACCCTGCTTTATGGTGTGAAAACTGGGTCTTGACTATCTCACAACAGAAGAAAGTGGAGGCTGCTGAGATGAAATTTCTGAGACAGGTGGCAGGTTATAGACTCATAGACAAGAAAAGAAACGAGGATATTAGAAGAGAATTGGAAATTCAGAGTATAAATGAAACAATCCTTGCATACGGGCAAAAATGGCAAGATCATGTGCAGAGAATGACCGAAGACCGTACACCACAAATAGTGCACAAGTATAAACCTGTAGGTAGAAGAAATGTTGGCAGGCCACGAATGAGATAGTCCGATCAATTTCCTTGAAGTCGGAACGAGCCACAAGGCTTATACCGTGATGGTGATGATGATGATGATGATGATGAAATTTCCCACTAATTTTGTTGAACATTATGGAGTATTTTTTGTATACTTTGGACGAAACTGGATATTTCTTGATTGTGGATTATCCAAAAGAAAGTCTTATAACTTTGAAAAACAGCAGCTACTCTTATTTTCAGCCCCTTACGTGTAAATCGATACTCTTCGACCTATAATTAAAACGAACTGTGACTCGTAATTCCCAATAATTATCACTTTCAGCTCCGTAAGTAGACATCTACTCTGTTTAACCAGCTTAGTCAAAATATTGCACAACTATACTACAGGAAGTGATAAAAATCATTGTTAATTCTAAAACTTCCAAAAACTACCCAAAACTACATTTTAAACTTTTAAAAGCAATTTTCCTTTTTTATTTTCAAATTTCTTTATACAAAACTACAACCCATAAAAGTGTGGCTTTGAGCTGTATATCTAGAACACGACGAAAATTATAGGGTGCCTTGAGGTTTTCAAAAACAATTCTGAATTAAATTTTCAACCCTTGCATAGAAATCCCACGATTGGATTAATTTGGGCAAAGCTTTGGAACCTACGATTTAGGTTCACAACGAAAATTACAGTAGCCAATCATGACTGAAAAAATAACAAATTCCTAATTTTGGAATTCCCCCATGGAGGTAAGATAGCCAGTAATAAATGATATTATTCTTTCTATTAAATTGTTAATAAATCTTGAAATATTACGCTGTCAACATGTACAGTTTTCAACAACTGTTGGGAGACTGACCCACATTAGTTTCTGAATGTCTCCACCCTTTTATGGTATGTTTACGAACAAATGAACTTAAAATGGCTGCCACCTCATCTTACGGTATTCACTTGACGTTCGTTTTAATCCTAAGGCAGAACTTTAAGAGTGGGTTGAAATTTGATTTGATTGGGCTCCTAACGTTAGAAACCTTGCTCACTTCAACCACAAAACTTTGGTTAAGAGAATAGTCTTTATACACAGGAAATGTTATATTGATTCACCGGGTGTTACGGTATACAGTACATTTTATGTTTTTAATGTTTACCACACATGCTTCACAACCCAAAGCAAACACAGTTTCATGGCAGACGAGATTTATCACCGGGAGTACATGGACTCCCCAGCGAGAAGCATTGGAGCACCACCTGGTGAAGAAATATTTAAACTTAGGAATCGGTAGAGCTCGGTGGCTCAGCTAATGTGAATGCTGTGTGATGAACAACTGTTTTGTAAAATACTTTCATACACAATGTTTGGTATTTATTTCATATAAGTGGACATTTGAAATTAGTTTATTAGGGCAAACATGATTTCACATGATTTCCTCCACTTCTTGCAAACTATTGTTACAAACGCGTATTCTTTAATCTACTTCATGTCACGATAAACATTTGTGGAAACACTCTTATTGCAATTACCTTGTAGGTACAACGGCATTGGGAAAAACAGTAGCCTTAAGCGATGGTCAAATCTTTTAAGATCGGGTCGCTATGTAATGGTCTTAAAACGCCGTTCATTTTGCATGACCAAGGAGTTGAGACAGGATTGAGAACATGGACTTCACATTTTAGAAAAATATAAATATTTGAATGGTTAACCAACTGTGCATAAATTATATTCAGAATGAAGTCTTCAGAGGCTAGTCCTAAACAAATTGTTTATGTGCATTTAACGTGTTATTATGGCATTTTAAATAAAATCGTTAGAGGAATTTTTGACAGTCAACATTTTTGAAAACTCCATGGTAGTTTGGAGTGCGAGAGTTTCTTGATGGCGAACTTAGTTTGGTATTTAACCACGTTCACATTTATGAGTTATGATGTTCTCACCCACACGCGCGCACACACACATACACACACACACACACACACACACACACACACACACACACACACACACACACACACACACACACACACACACACACACACACACACACACACACGCGCGCGCGCGCGCGCACACGAACTTTTTCTAAAAATGCTTTTTTTAGACTCAAGGACCTCAAACATATACTTCCAGTGAAGTACGATATATTGAATGTTTGGATGGAATACAATACCTCCCACACTTATTATATGTAGGCAGTAGTACGAGAAACAATAAGAAGAAAAGGAAAGAAGAAATGAGGTCAGTTATAGCAGTAGCTAGTGCGCTGAAGCGCGTGCGATACAGGTTAGTTGCACACTTAGAACGAGTAACGTAAACAGTACCGTGCAGCCGTCGTACATGCACGCGCATCAGCAGACGCCTACG
The DNA here is from genome assembly GCA_030765045.1 of Tenodera sinensis. Taxonomy (NCBI): domain Eukaryota; kingdom Metazoa; phylum Arthropoda; class Insecta; order Mantodea; family Mantidae; genus Tenodera; species Tenodera sinensis. The sequence continues at coordinate 60,890,598 of CM060973.1, read as the reverse complement.
CTGTGTAGTCTGTTTAGTTAACGCGTGTGCAGTTGCTTCACAAAGGAAATGTGCGCTACCCACAACTAATGACTGTCGTAAATCTATCTCCACGCTTCTGAAAAGTTCATTCAATAGCTATCCCCATTTTAAGGAATTGACAGTTACATTTGAGAAAGTCCTGAATTTTCTGTTTCGTTAGTTGCAAAGGTTCATGTTAAGATGTTGCAACTTTGAAGAAAGGACCGAGGAGGAAGGGCCTGTATTGTAAACGATTATAAGGCTCCTCAAATGAGGTGGCCGAACTGCTTACGCATTGACTAAACAGACCGTACATGCGTGAGTAGCAACAATAATCCATGTGCATTAAACTTGTGGCTAGTTGCACAATCTTCCACCCTCTAGCAATAACACAATAGAATGCTTACCTACCTAGTTTGGTTTACACATTTAAAAATCATATAAATAACTTAAAAATTAGTACAGCAAGATTGTCATGATAAATTATTATAATTCTATTCCTCACGTACGTGTATAATGTAATTGTATCAAGTGAGTTATTTAATACACTTTATATTACTTACTCATATGAGGTGTACATACTACTGAAAATACTGATTCTGTTTTCAATAATTCATAGATTTCTTAATATTAACACATCATACTATTCAGATAACGGCAGTATTTTACAATTAGAGGTTTAAATTTATTTCATAGCCAGTTATTTGGGCATTTAATATTAGTTTTAGTACACAACAGAATGATGCATGTGTTTTAATAGTCACTAGATGAAACTTGTATCATCAAACAGCTTATTATCAAGCTTTAGAATTACCAATAAACGGTGCCTATCTCTCATTTAAAAAATAGCATACGGCGGCATAACTTTGGGAAAACAGGAGACAGGAATTTAAAGCTTACCATTAATTTCTAAAACTGATATTTTATTTACACTACTTACAGAATTGTGGTAGACATGAAAAACGAAATTCCCTTTAAGCATAGAAATATTTAGGGTTTTGTAGTTAAATTTCTAGTATATCAATATTGCGTAGTTTGATATAAAACGTAAACCCATGACAACCTGTTTACCTAGTAATTTTGTGCATACTTACAAACTACTTCTATAAATTAACGAACTACAAGTTGATAACTTGCTAGCGTTTTATTTAAAGGGAATTTTACAGCAAATTCAACTTCCAGCAGCAAAGAACTGTCGAGAGCAAACACATTATCAAAGTGTGTCGAATCCACACTTCTGTGACTTTTTGACAGACAGTTCTTTATTTTGTAATGCTCTGCGATCGTCCTACATCCATTTTGCAAGGCCCTGTCTATCTCTGTCTGCAACGTCAGTGAACAGTTGAAGGAGATGATTGTGCAAAATATGTATAAAGCAAGTGACCACACGCCTATATGAGCAACACGCGTCTAGTGAACTGAAATGGGAATGAATATCTCTAATCTGCAATATTGACCTTAATTGAATAACAAGTAATGGGAACATTATTGATTGGTGTGAAGCATAGGATCAGTCGTTTGAGCACATGCACAAACAAAAACGCATCTTCAACTGAAAATCGGGAGAAATTACACTCATTTTTACATTTGTAGATTTAGGGAGGTAAGAAATAATAATTAACCAGTTAGCTCACAAATGACTGTCTCTAATATGTAATTGGAAAGCTATTACAGGTAATACAAAAAGAAAGTGTTGATGTCCCCAAAAACACCTCAGGGAGAACTTAATCCTTTATTGGCCCCTTTTCCTCTATGCAATTAATAAGAACAGCAAGCATTAGAAACATTCTAAACTTTTACCAAAGTAAAAAACGTTTTAGATGGACTGACAAAATGTCTGATATACAGAAATGAAAAAGGCTTTCCAATGTTTGGGAAACAAGGACAAAAATCTGAGGTGTTGCACTCACATGACTTTTTCTACTCTTGCACTAACCATTATTACAAACGCTTATTCTTCTATCTTCTTCGTGTTAGTTGAGATAAACATTTGTACAAATTATCTTATTGTTCATTTTCTTGCACGTGCAACGGGACTATGGATATACAATAGGCTTTGAGCGATAGTCAAATCTTTCAAAGCTTTCAAATTCTGTTGTCTTTACACGCCTAACATATGAAAAAATGAATAGCGATGTTCCATTTGACAGAAGTATAAGTTCTCCAAAACTTATACAAATAATAAGGAATATCTCCGAAATGGTGCACTCTATAAAAATGCATTGAGACATAAATGGTGTGTTTTAACGAGATCTACATTTTTTCTAGAATACCCTTACCGTTTACGAGTTATTCAAAATTCATCCAGCATAAACAGGACTACGTAGGCTATAGCTTGACAATTCAAGATGTACATTTCATTTGTCATGAAAATATCTGAAACATATGGCATTTTAATCAAAATCACTAGAGCCATTTTCAAGAGAGTCAAATTTTTCGAAAAGTTTTCCATGTAAAGGGTAGTTTAGGGTGAAGCTATTTTCTTCAAAATCTTCGTATCGCAACCTTGAAAGACATCCTTTATGCAGCAGCTTTGGTTTTTAACCGACTTTTCCTTTTTGAGTTATGCTGTCCACAGACTGACAGACACACAGACACTTACAAACACGGACCTTTTTCTAAAAATGCTTTCTTTTTTTGATTCAGGGGGCCTCAAAACATATATTTGCGGTGAAATCTCAACAACGAATTTATGTATGTGGAATAGAATACTTCCTCTCCTTAGTAGTAGAGAAAGTAAAAATTTGATAGAAAATAGTATTTTACATAAATACCTATACAATCATTTCTGAATTGTACAAAACCTTTCTATGTACTAATAATATCCATCCTCTTAGTCTTGATAAAAGAAATTAAATATAAAAATATTTGCAAATCTTTTCTTGTTGAGTTTTATGATGGTGATTTAGGAGCGTTAGAGAAATTTTGAACTGTAAAACAAATCTCGTTTTATAGGAAATTTATCTCTTTATGCCTTTAACTTCAGCTTGTCTTATAGAATCTAATTTTGCTTTGTGTGGAATGTCTTTTCAGCTGGTTTTTTATTCAAAGGATATAATTTTGGAAGTAGTTTCCATAAGAAATGTAAATATATTTAATTATTTTTATATTGCCGATAATACTCTAGGAAATGGGTGGTTATATTTTCTCAGTGCAGGAGCAAGGAAATAAATGTATCTAATATGAACCAAATGTTGTCTTTTTTAATGAATGTTAGTTGCATCCATTCCGAAAAATTCTTCTTAGTTATGAATAATAGATATAAAAACTTCAGTACTACTGGATTAATTTATGCTAAACAGCCCACTTCTATGGAGGTATCTTGTCTGCCCTCCAGCCTACTTAGGGCGCTGATGACCTAGAAGTTGAGCGCCCTTAAACCAAATCCAATCCAAATCCAGCCTACTTGAGTTACCTATATAGGAAATTCTGTTATTCTAGTAGACAAAAATCAGCTCTCAGCTTAATGGGTTCATCTGAGCATCAGTCTTCATCTGTATTTGTAGACGAGTTCAAAAAAGCCAAATATGGAAACTCTGAACGTGTCTTGCAAATAATCCTTCAAATTTTCATTGGTCATGGAAGGTTTCTGGGGATGCAAATTAAACGGTAAATAAACGTTGTTGGCATGCAGTTCTTAAAGAAGTCTTTTCAGCCCCAAGTCTATATCCTCTAGAGCAGTGGTGCTCAAGCTTTTTAAGTCTGGGACCCACCTTGAAGGACATACTGAACTTCACGCGATCCATGAGTTAAATTAGTACATACTAACCACTTATGAAAAAGTAAATATAGTATGACTACCTGCATGTTAATTAAAAATGCCATCATGTTCTAATTCAGCAACCGTTTTGTAGACGTGACGGGTCGTTCTGCGGCCCACCAGTGGGTCGCGACCCATAGTTTGAGGAATGTTGCTCTAGAACATTAGAAAATGTCTTCTATGTTATTTCGGTATATATTTGCAACATCTACCCAATTTCCTAAAATCAGGCAATCCCAACTTCAAACTGTTTTTAGAGAACTAATGTTTTCCTAAATATTTACTTATTACGTTTACTTTCCAAAACTATAAAACACTTTCAAATTTTAAGGTACCCGGAATTGAAATAGCTAATTTTCTAAATTTTAACCAAATATGTAATTGGATTTTAGTCACAGATTCTTTCAACGTAATTATAATAAATTAATTTTCGTGGTCCAGAAAATAATGTGCAACTACTTAAACTCAAATTTAAAATGATGATGAAAATTCAAATACTTCAAAAATTTGAAATGTTACTTTTTATATTTTTAAATATAATTCTTTAAAACAAAGAGAAAAGATTGTACAACGTTCAAACGTTTCCTGCAACAAAAAGAAGAAGAAATATTACAATTTTATGCAAATCAATGAAGTATTAAATAGTTTTAAAATAATAAATCTGAAGCTGCTGTTAATATCAATCTTTACTTATCATCCATCGTCATAGAACGTTTAGGTTGAAAGTTGGAAATAAGCTGAACAGAAGTTATATGATTAGGTATACTTAAAAGTGGCAAAAACACATAAGGATATAAGATTAAGAAAGCGGCATTTTGAAGGTTAAAACGCTATTTACATGCGCCTGCGCAGCTCCATTTAAATGTGAACCTCTTTTAACAGTTTGTTGTTTTCAAAAGTTTCTAAAAACATCCTTGTCGGGCACTTTTTATGTTATGAGATCGTTTTGTTATCTTGTCCACTGAATATAACAAAGTGTGTGGAGACTAGTTTTAAAATATTTTCATGATCGCATTTATTGCAATGTGTGCATATGCTTGTATATAATTAAGAATTAATAGGGTTATTTCTGCTCCTGGTTTTCTTAATATAAAAACAAAAGTTCATTACCAGACGAAACAGAAGACTAGAAAGCGCGCACACTGACACAGACACAAAACCACGGCAATGCAGACAATATGTCGTCATTAGTGGAAGCCATTCCAGCAGAGAGACAGAAAAATCTTAATGGATCAGGGATGGAATTCGTGTTCCCTTTCCAGCATCGTGGTAGAAATTCATGTAGCACTGCACGACAGTCTACTGGAGTCTTCTTCAGGATTGCTTACAAGAAAAACGCTTTCTGTTGCAAGGATTTATACTCTGGACATCTTCCTGCCATTATTGAACACTGCATCAGTGCGATTTAGACGATATTGAGGGGGTGAGGGAAGGTTCCTCTGATATCAACAGTCACCTCAGGAAAATTGCATGAAATGTTTGTCAAAAAGGTAAAGTTACTCAATCTGTCTGTCTCTCTCTGTACCCCCCCCCTCTCTCTCTCTCTCTCTCTCTCTGCATACGTCATGGCCTCTTACATTAATAACTGTTGAGTTTAGCATATGATGCATGTTTTGTATGTCAATAGATACCTACTTCATGTACAACAGATTAGCCACTAAAATTACGAAAAGATTACAGTATTTGTATTAGACCAAGATAAACAGAGGCCCGTTATTGTCATCATCAATCTTCGTCGTCGTCGTCGTCGTCCTCCTCCTCCTCCTCCTCCTCCTCCTCATCATCATCATCATCATCATCATCATCATCATCATCATCATCATCATCATCATCCCTGGTTGTTACAGACAGCCTTGGAGGAGCCCTGGCAGAAGCATTTTCCAATCCTATCTATTTCTTACCAGCTTCTTCCAATTTCTTTTCACCAGAATCAGGCGATTTTCACTCATTCTCAGGCCAATCTTACCTATTGATTTTGATATAGGTATCCTGATTCTTTACTTGGTACTGGTTCAAAATGTCGCTTAATATTCTTCTCTGAAATATTCCTAATCTGTCTATATTGACTTTATTCAGTCTCCATGTTTTTTAACTGCACGTTGCTACTGCTCGTCTTATCAAGATTTTATACTATAAAAATTTGTTGTATTCTTAAAATTATATGCAATTTCATGTATTTTTTAAACTCCTAGTACCACTTGAACGCCTCCAGAATTCTGTCTGAATTTCTTTGCTCATGCTATTCTGACAATCTCCGATTCCAGTTATACAGTTCCAAAATAACAGTCCGATATTGCACTAATATAATTATTCCTGCAGTTTTGTAACCAGTTCCAAAAGTAACACTCCGGTCCTTACCTTCCTTTTAACAGCTGCAAGTATATACATTATGCGAGACCTTCAAGTTGCCGCAATTTCCCAAGTTGCAGTCGACCAATTCAGATTTAATTGTGCTATACTGTGGGCATTCACAGCTATCATCGAAGCCCATATCTAAAGTAAATTAGAAATTAATGAGGAATATTAATAATAATTGCAATATTAGCCAGTTTCCCCAATCCAGATTAGAGCATAGGATGGAATATGTCTCGTTCTATATCATTGTACAGAGGGGAGAGTAGGGTTTCGGAAGCTTACAGGAATAAACACACCAAGGCTTCGGAATACCGTGTCGCTATACTCACACGAGCGTCTCCGAAATGTGCCGTATGAACACGACTGGCTGCATAGCAACAGCACGTGGACCTATAAGCAAGAAAGAACGTGTTTTAATTGTACGACTATTACGATCCTCAACAACTGCATTAGTATTATTTATTCCATAATGTACCGTGCCCAAGACAGTTGCTAGTGCTAATGCTTCGAAATGGATGAACAATGTGTAGTAAATCACGACCTACTCTCAGTTGAAATACGAGGATAAATTAGTGATAGTAAAACAGGGAAGGCCTACTCCAGCACTTCTGCACTTACAGTGTGAGCAGAAGTAAAAGAAATAAGAATACTTACAAAAGATATTTTACGAGTAATATAAATGATTATGATATGTAGCCGACTGACTCATGCGAATTAAATAAACTTTATTGCTGGCCATGCTTGTTGTTTGCAACTGAGAAAATGCCTTGGAATGCGACGAATTATCCAAATTTATGCAGTGGCAACTCTTCACCTGAAAGACTAATGTGGGAAAAGCTGCGCAATCATGCATAACGTTTCCGCCCACGAAGGAGTGAAGTTCGCTGGCATCATTTGAACTGATCATTTCTTGGGCGCAGGAAGTAGGATTAGAATTGATTGCTTTAAAATATGCTAACAGCGGATTTTAACTACAATTAGTTTGTACGAATATACATCGTGAGGCAAGACAAGAACAATAATTATTGCCCTACCTGCGCAGTGGCAACTTATGCATCCGAAAATCCTGAATTCCAACCGGAATTTGTAAATCTGATAAAAAGGTACCCTTTGTGATTTGTCCGGCTTATCACAAATCTAAAACAATATCTTATAAACTAACCAAAAGCTGATATTTTTTATCAATAATTACATAAAAATAAATTCATCGATCGTAACACTTAAGATTTATTTCAGTTAATTTTATTTTAATTAACATTTTGTTGTTCTTGTTAAATTTTATTTCTTTGCTATTGTAATTTTTTAAACCCTCAGCTATTCTACATATTCTCCAAATAGACGTAGGAAGAAAAAATATTTGTAATAAGAGTAACGGGGTATGAGTACCGGACGTGGAGGTTTTAAAGGAGTGGTTTCCATGCCTGGGAAATGCTGTATGTCACTCATTTAGAGCAATAAAAGGGATATTTATAAAATGGAAGTTGTATACGAAGCGAAGTCCTGAGTATGAGCATAGTAGTTAAATAAAAAACCTGATGAAATGCATTCACACGACCTTCTTGTACAAACTATTCTTACAGAAACTTAATTCTTCTTTTTAATTCTTGTCAATTCAGATCAACTTTCATTACACATTCGTTATAGGCTAAGGTGATCAGATTTTTAAAAAGCGGATTGCCATGTAGTGGTTTGAAATTTAGTGTTCTTTGCATGGTCATGGGAAAAAAATATGATGAGTTACACTCACATGCCTTTCTTTATTCTTTTACAAACTATTCTTAAAAATTCTTATTCCTCTATCTTCTTCATGTTAGTTGAGATAAACATTTGCAGAAATTATCTTATTCCATATTTGCTTGTGGGTGCAAGGGGAACATGGGAATGCAGCAAGCTTTGAGCGATAGTCAAATCTTTTAAAACTGTTCGCTATATGTAGGCTTTGAAATTCCGTTCTCTTTGCATGGCCCAAGAGATAAAAAGTGAATAAAGAACTTCCATTTGAGAAAAGTATAAGTATTGAAAACCTACACAAATAACAAGGAATATCTCCGAAATGGGGATAATTTGTGTGTTTCTAAAAATGATTTGTTTTTAATTCAGAAACCCTCAAAATGTGTATTACCAATATTAAATTTTCGAGTGGAATGCACTACTTTTTCTGTTCACTATATAATGTAAGTAGAAGGGAAAGCAAACAATAAAATCCTAATCTCTTTGGTGCCTAAATTTAAATTCATGTCTCTGGGAAATGTTCAAAGATGAGGTTAATATGGGCAATTCAGAAACATTCTGAAAGATTCTTGAGATGAAGAACGAACTTTGGTATTTAACCAAGAAAGTAACATCCAGACCAGTGGGTGTCCCCCACCTTCCCACGATGGTGATTTTTTTCCCTTAGAAAATCTCAAAACGTGTATTACCAGTAGAGTATCGAGTTTTGAGTGGGAGCAATAATTCTTCTAGTTTAAGTGGGATAGAGAAAGCAAAAAGTTTGCGTTTTCAGTATTTCTCATCTAGTACGTCCACCGAGGTTAAAACATCAACATTTGTGAAGTTAATGCTGGTTTTACAATGTTTACTATGCAAGTATGACAAACATGAATATGCAGTTAACCATTCGTTTTGGGACCTGAAGAGTGGCTCCCCTAATTTGTTTCTCGTGTTTTTGCTACAAATTCCGGGGAGGAAAAGCGACATATTTAGAAAGAGAAGGGAAGATTTATTTTATATGGACGTCAGCGAGTACCATACCCCCTCCCCCACTACTACAAGTTGAAAAGCATTCCTTGTTGTATGCGTCGCCAAGCAGGACCGGTTTTCTGCTGATGAGCCAGCCAACTTTACCAAACTGCTACGTTCCACTCACTTGGACATTTCTTGCAAATAATGTAATTACCAGGCTATTTGGAATTTAAGTGTCAGTTGTAAAATTTAAAGCTTACTTTGGCTTTGAAGCAATTTTATGCACTTTTTATCCTTCCTAGGTTTTTCAAGGATGAGAGTCACAGTAAAATAGTGTTGTGTGCCTCCAGAGAGTAGGTTTTGTCAAGTGAGTCAAGTTTATGTTGATCCTTCAGTACTGCTTTTATAGAACAACATTTCTGTAAATATATACGTGAATATGTGAAATATTCCTATTACCTTTTTCTCATTTTTTCCAATTAATCAACCAGGAATTATTTGAAAAGGAATGAAATGGATATCATGGATTACGGAAGGAATATCAGAGATAATCTAAATAAATTATTAATAATTAAATATAGAATATACAGGCGTTTTAAAAAAGTGTCATATATTGCAACGGGAGTTGGGATTGGTAAAAACTAGAATAAATGTTCCTATAATTATATGTCCGGAAACAAATACATGTTGAGATATGAGACATTCTACAAAACAAAACAAAACAAAAAAAAAAAAAAAAAAAAAAAAAAAAATAAAAAATAAAAAATAAAAAATTAAAAAAAAAATAAATAAAAAATTGTGTTCCACTCACATGACATTCTCTACTCTTGTACTAAACATTCTTAGAAGCTTTTATTACTATATCTTCTTTGAGATAAACATTTGTTCAAGTTATTGGTTTTCGTTGTAGGTGTAAGAGGAATATTAGAATACAGTAGGCTTTGAGCGATAGTCAAATATTTGAATGCTTTGAGATCCCGTTCTCTTTCCACGCTTAACATATAAAAAAATGAACAACGGTGTTACATTTCACGAAAGTTTTAAGTTTTCCGAAACTCACACAAATAACAAGGAATATCTCCGAAATGGTTGACTACAAAAAAATTTATTTGGACATAAATTGTGTGTTTTAGCGAGACCTACATTTTTTGTATAGTAAGATTTTGTTTATCTCTTACGGTTTACGAGTTATTCTAAAGTCATCCAGAGTAAACAGCACTACATAGGCTACAGCCAGAAAGTTCAAAATACACATTTGATTTGTCATAAAAATATCTTAAACATACGCCATTTTAATCTAAATAGAGCCATTTTCAAGAAAATCAAAATTTTCGAAAAAATTTCCTCGTAAAGGGTAGTTTAGGGTGGGGCTATTTTCTTCAAAATCTTCGTGTCGCATCCTTAAAATACATTAAATTTAAATACCAACTTTGACTTTTAACCAACTTTTCGTTTTTGAGTTATGTTGTCCATAGGCCAGACACACACACACACACACACACACACACACACACACACACACACACTCGGACCTTTTTCTAAAAATGCTTTTTTTTCGGATTCAGGGGGTCTCAAAACATATATTTCCGGTGAAATCTCGACATCGAATTTTTGGGTGGAATACAATACTTCCCCTACTTACCAGTAGAGAAAGTAAAAATGTACAACGTAATCATATTTTATGGGTTTGGCATACACAAATGTGTTTAAATGTTCCCATAGCCAGAAATGCAATGGATTGAAGTCCGGCGAACGCGGAGGCCATGCTACTGGACCTTCTCGACCAATCCATCGTCCATTAAATGTTTGGTTTAAGTAACAGGATCGCTTTAATCCAAATGTGTGGGCAGGAATTGTGGATGACAGACTCCGAAGACCATACATTTTACCGGACAGATTAACAGGTGCTGTGTATCATCGATTATTTCGCGATGAGTTAGTTACCTGTGCTTCTGAAGTAGTTGTGCCTGTGAAAAGACGACGCAAGTGGCTTGTGCACGACAGGGCACCGCCCCATTTTGTACGCACCGCACTACAATACTTAAACATTTAATTGACAATCAATCCATTAGGTTTCTGGCTATGGGGATATTTAAAGACATTGGTGTAAGCCAAACCTATTAAAACTGTGAATAAATTGCACAGTTTGCTAAAATGGATCACATCTCAACATGTGTTTGTTTCCGGACATATGTTTATAGGAACATTTGTTCTAGTTTTGACCAATCCCAACCCCTGTTTCAATATCGGACACTTTTTTTAACACTCTGTATAAATAACAGAAATGTAATTTAGAAAGTTAGAATTTTCAAAATGGAGAAACTATTCAGTATATCAGGCTCTTCATTAAAATAGTAGGACTATGGGATAGTTCCTAGTTTAAACCTTTCACAATATAATGTGAATATCTTATGATGTTAAGCTCTGTAAATAACGTGTAGTAAATTTGACATCACTTATGCCTTACTCAATTTGGAATTTCTGTTAAGTCCTAATTATTCGTCATATTCTTTTCTCCCTATATCATGTACAAATGCTTCCATTTGCAAACGTAAATTTAGAATTTTGAGGTTGAATTTTATTGACGAAAGACATAAGATTCCCGAGTATTGAGCTAGTTTCAAGAGTGGAGAAGTCTAGGTCTGCTCCCTTCACATGCGCTGAATAGACCCCTTGGTCTTGGCTCCAAGTGCAGCAAAAGTTTCAGTCAGAGGGGATATTTACAGGCACCGGTATTAGTGCTACTCTAACCAAAAATTGCGCAAAATTGATTAATTTTATATTTTTCGAAGAATATTGCAAGATAGTAAATTTATTTACGTATATTACTGCTACTCTAACCAAAAATTGTGTAAAATTCATCACATTTTTATTTTTTCACAGAATATTGCAAGAAAGTCTATTTATTAACATATATTAATGCAGCTCTAATAAAAAAGTTTTTAAAATTGAATGTATTTTATTTTTTCGCATAATATTGCATGAGAATCAAATTATTTACATGTATTACGTTGCTCTAACCAAAAATTGTGTAAAATTGATTGCATTTTAATTTTTTCACAGAATATTGGAAAATAATAAATTTATTTACATATACTACTGCTAGTCTAATCAAAAATTGTTTAAAATTCATCGCATTTTATTTTTTCGCATACTATTGCATGATGATCAATTTATTTACTTATATTACAGTTGTTCTAACCAAAAAAATTGTGTAAAATTGATTAAATTTCAATTTTTTCGCATAACATTGCATGCGAATAAATTTATTTATATACATTACAGCTAGTCTAACCAAAAATTGTTTAAAATTTATTACATTTTAATTGTTTGCGGAATATTGCAAGAAAGTCAAATTCAAGAAACATAATATTGGAATCTGGCACATTTTGAATCTATGTGCCGGGGTTGAACATTACCACTTGTTGCTATGTCACACATAATGTCGGTTCAATTTTATTTTTGATTCTCAAATAGGTATAAGGCGTCTCAGGTAATTTAAAATATATGACTAAAATAACACTGTTTTTTATGACAATGATAAAGCGTTTATATGATTCGTTTTCGAAGACAACTAAAGGATTTGGTCTTTTCTGCCCCTCCTCTCTAACATTCTATATTCAGTTTTCACTAGGCTTAAGATTTTGACATCAAAAATATGTACGATTACAGAAGACCAATCAAAATGTGTATAAAGTAACACACAGGTACATTGCTTTACGATCCACACTTTCGATAGAGCACTCGAGGCGTAATTGTACACATTATATAAAACTCTCGCAGAAAAATTAAAAAAGAAAATAAGTAAAAACAAATAAATGATAGTAATGATAGCAATAATTAGTGTGATGTACCACCTGGTGTCATACGTTCAACAAATGTACTTTATAGTAATACTGGCTGATATGCCCAGCCTGATATGCAATTGGCTTTGATAGTGTTGGTAAAACCTTGATTTCTCAAATATTTACACTTAAATTAATTAAAGTGGTGTTGTTATTTAATCCTTTTAACTGATCAGTTAAAATAAGCCAAGTCTCTTGCTGAAAGTCCTCCAAAGTGCCTCCTATTACAGTACTTTTAACACCGTAAGGAGTTTTCTTTCTTTTTTCCGAATAAATAACCCTAAAGGAATGAGCAAGGAATAAAGGAATGAAATTTATCCATTTATTACCGCAAAAGCTGTCTCCCGATTGTGCGGAAACCCCCAAAATTGCCCCTTTCCGAACATTTTCCACCTCGTATCCCATTGAAATAAATAACACACTAAAACAATTAGGAGAACATTATTTATATTCTTTTTTCAACTGTTAGGGGAACTAGCTTCTGAGCCCTGGGACACTTTGGAAAGGCAGCCTTACACTTTGGACTTATCTCGTTGTGGGTGTGAACGGGTGCATAGTGCAGCGGAAGCCGATTAGTAAACAAAACATTCGCCTGTTCAGTACTACTCTGTTGCCAGACTGTGCAGATAATGCATTCAAGAATGCTCAGTTATCTCCTTTACCTTTCATGAAAAATCAATTTGTCATTGCACTTTTTTGTTCGTCATATCCACCACGTGAAATCTGTGTACTCATTTCCCTAATACGCTGTACATCAATTAATTTTGACATCCAACCTGGTGGCATTAGTGTGGATTTTCTTGCCAGTTTTTTCCTAATTTCATATATTTTATATTAGATCAAATATATGCACTTCATCACTTATTTCTGTTTTTTAAAATCCAAGATAGTGTAGTCTGCCATGGCCTAAGACACTTCATTTTGGCACCCATGATTCTTCTCTTATCCGTCCTTTTGAATACTCAATTTACATCCATGGATTATTAGTAGGACTACCATTGCTGTAAAATTGTCAGGTGTGTTTCCTGTCTTGTTTTGTGTCTCTTAAGTTCCTTCATGGTGGCACACATTTTTTGAAACTTTTGTAACTTTATGTTTGTCATTTTCCTGGGAGTATGGACTATTCAAATCCAATAATTGAAGTTGTTTAGTTCCTCAGTTTTAGAGCCTGAGATATCTACTCTAGTATCAAAGATGGACATTATCCCAGCCAATCGACATGGCAACTTCAAGTGTTCCTGTCAATCTTCTTGCATTAAATTTAATGGCGTGTGTAGTTCCATTCAGAAATGGACAAAATTAATATACTGTGACATTTAAAATATGTGGTTACTCTTAAATTGCGACATAACGCCATCCGGTTAAAATGGGGACTTGAACTTACTGTGACTATGTCCGTCTTTGATACTAGGGGCCTCAATCCACTGTGTGTATTTGTGTGTTCGTGTATATGGGCAGTGTCGGAAATCGCCCAACCAATTTTGATAATAGTTTTGCTTTTGAAAAGCACCATTCTTACCGATGGACATCGGTGTAAAACAGATTCTAAATTCTATTTCTAAGACTTGAAAGGATTTACAAGACTCTCACACTAGAATATGAACTCCTGGCACTTATAAAGAACATACTTGAGAAGGTAGTTTTTATTTCCCTTTTAGAATACTACAGTTGTTTTTACTCCACAGAAAAGACACCTAAAATTATATGAAATCCCCAGATATTTTATTCTAAGTAATATACATAAGTGCATAGCATGGTTTAGCAACTGAAAATACGTAAGACACAGCAAAATATAAAATAGTGGGACCTGCTTGTAATACTGCTGTAGGGCCTTTAAAATCTACGATAATCCATTTGTGGGCTAACTCCACAGCGTGATAGAACCGAGTCGCTGGGGAAATGATACCAATAGCATAGGCTTTTCTGAAGCCCAATATACCCGTGTTCGCGTTAACCTATTGCACTAGTTTGTTCACAATTTTCGAGGCGATCACTTTAAACTGCACCAATTTCTTCTAGTTTATTTTCTGTTAAAACTGATTTAGAACGTTTCTTGTGTAACACCAAACCCGAAGCTTCAGATATATCAACGATCACATGAAATGCTTCACTGTTACCTGAAAATATGTGATAATTACTTGAAAGATAACAGGACCCATTTTGTTCAATGAAACAACGAAAGATTTGCTGCCTGTTTATGAGGTTCGGATTTTAGTGCACCTCTGGTCTGAGGTGGTGCACACCTCAGTTGCCTCGTTGTACCGTGGAGCGAGCCAGGAAATTGGGTTACCATGCATTTTAATGGCCGTATACATTCATGTAAATATTTAGGTGTGTAAGAACTTTTCTTCTATTTCTCAGTACATTTTAGAATTCGTTAGCAGTTTATGCTAAATATTTAATATATGTAATTAGAGAAAATTGTATCCAGCGTAACATCATAAATTATTTGACGGACATTTTATAATTCCAAATCAGAAAATTATTTTTCTGGATGGTTACAGATTATAATTTTACAATAGATATATTAATGGTTGAAGCTTCTGTGTTGCGTGAAAACTGTGTAGTTTTTATATTATTAAATAACTACGGAAGCAAAGAAAAGACATTAAGGTTCAAATTTTCATCCAATGCTATTATTTAAAAAATGGCACGATCAATCCGAGTTATTTTAGCACAAAAGATACGTATATACTGGCTATACGTGCATCTTTTCCAGAACATAGAAGAGTGTCTGGGAAGATTAAAGAAAACATATAATTTACTTGATGCGAATATGGCCAATGTAGCTAATATGGCCAATTTGCTCCCTTGCTGGTATTTGTTAAGTTTTCCAAGATGTGGCACCAGCATGTCAAATCACGAGGTAGTCTCCTTAGACGGCGCCACTGGCGGGATGATTTGAAAACCCAGTCGATGGAACAAAGAAATTTAAGTTTTGTCAACGGACCGAGGAGCAGTTATAATCCTAGTGTTGTTAAGTTTTTTATTTATTTCCTTGGATGTAATTAGTGATTATTGTTCAAACATTCTTGTAGATTATTCCACGGCCTTTTCTGGCACCCAATGCTTCTTTCAAATGAGCTCTAATTAACTGATAGATCAACTATTATTTTTTCGAGGGGAGCTGCAGATAGACAATATGCCCAATCGACGTTATAAAGAACGTGGAGAAGTCTTAACATGCAAAAGAAAAAGCATCATGAAGAAGAGCCGGATTAAAGAAAATCCTTCAAAAGAAAAATGTTCACAAGAAGACAATGACAGTTGGCTTTGTACGATCTGTGGAACTGACATGCGCATGTGGGCAGTTTATGGCATTTAATTCATGGGGAATGTGTTAGTGTTGCTGACAACGATAAAAACGTATTCATATGTCCTACATGTGACCAAAAATAGTGTAGTTGTGTTTGTTTTTCATGCTGTAAATTTGATAGTTTAATACTTTTTCCAGCTCTGTGTGTGCATGATGGTTCGTTTGTAACTTACGTCACAATAATTTCTAAGTAAGCCAGTATTAATCCAATAATTATATGTACGATAATGCTGCTATACTTACTTTCAGGTCAGAATAAAATAAATATGTATTTTCTCTTCAATAATGTATTTTTATTTATGTTGGCCATGCTACCTTCACATAGGCATATTACATGCAGAATACAACGTTCTTAAAACTGAAATTAAAAATACTAGGGTTTAAAGTCATTACATATTTTTATGTATAACCAATGAGACATTGTATATGCTTAATTATATAATTTTCTTTTAGTGAGTACCATAACCACGAAAATAAAAATTCAAATTAAGGTAGCCATATTTGCGTCACCTACCTTATATACTAAACTGATATTTCATACTTATTTTTCCAAAAAAATAAGGGGATTTTTCCATCCATTTTAGTAGTATAAGGCAGTACAAGATTGCAATTATAGGGGATAAAGGAGCAGGTTCACCACAAGAATTTCCAGATTACTGTACAATAACTTCATAAGGATTGGGGTCAGAGGCGTAGGTGATTATCAGACTCTGGTATGTAACCCGATATAAACAGAATTTGCCCTTCGAAGTTTTCATCTGTTATCACTTTCTGAAATAAATCCGATAACACTGAGAGCACATTTCAAAAGAGAATCTCTTTTCTGTCAGAACTTACATCTGTAAATCAAATAAACCTCTCCTCAATATTTCCACCAACATTTATGTAATGAACAGTACCGAGTTATTCTTCACTGTTAATGTCAGGAGTTTCATCTAGTATCAATGAAACAAAGAAGGCATCAGAAATGTCTTTCTTAATTCCATGTCTCATTAAGGCACTCACATTTGAAATTAAGTCATTCTGAATATCAGGTGAAGTTGCAGGAAAAACAGTGGATTTTTCCAAGTGCACTTTCAGAGAGACGTCCTATATCGCTAATTCATTTAAATATTCAGTACAGTTGCCTCTGAAGATCCTTCATTCTGATTGTGACCATGAAAAGCAAGTGCCTGTTTTCCTAGAAAACAGACAGCCCCTACAAAATGAGAAAGTAAAGCTCTGTTTTTTCTCCTTCATTGTTATGCTCTTCAACTGAGAGCTTATATTACGTTATTCAATGAAAATTCTATTCCTGAATTTATCCCAAACATTTCTGGTTGTTTTTGTCATATCATTTGACTACAAGAATATTTGTGTTTTATGGTTGCCTTATAAATGTTATTTAAATCTTCATAATCGCTAGAATTCTATACTCACTTTTCTTTTGAAAAAAGATAAACAAAATATTTGTTTAAAGTATTACGACACAGCTAGGACTCACTATCCTAAACTTCGATGTTGAAATGTCTTATACATGCGTGATTTGGAGGGTCTGCTTTAATTACATATTTCTTTTAAGATAAAGTTTAATCTTTGGTAGCTTCTTACCTTCAGTTTATCGATCACAGAATATTTTATTTTGATTTTCGTTACCACAACGACACAGAAACGCAGTTTTGTTTACTGTTCTGGTTCTGATTCATTTCCTGACCTCTTGGATGTGATTGCTTCTGTTACATACCTTCATCCCATAATCTGTGCATATCTTAACCTACAGTTTGCTTTAATAGGAAGTAACCAAGTGTCCAAATCATGCTCATATGTCCACAATTGAAGAGCACATGTATAAGAAGCAAAACAATTCTCGAATTACTCCCTATTCACGACTTTAAATGCAATAATGTGAGGCGATTCTTAACATGAGATGTGGTCTTACATACCACATACCTTGGCTCAGCTTTCTCTAACTGAGGGCAGATGAATTTGACTCAAGCTTTGTTTCGAAATTGCTGCAGAGTGACGCGAATTCAAATCATAATGATTACAAAAGTCTGATGTTTAAAGACATTAAAACGAATGTGTACAACAAAATTATAATGAATACCAATTTGGCAATCAGTTTGATGAAAATTACAGGGTATGTATTACATTTCTCATATCCATTGACGCTACGCTCCTGATTGTGTTTGAGGTTAACTTATTAATTAAATTGTCATTCAAAGTTCACTAAGCAACCCTGGCAACATCGGCAAGCTAGCAAGTACCATTTTGATCATAGAGGATGTTAGGGGTACAACTGCAGATATACAGTGCCCCAAAAACACCAAAAACGTTTAGTATGATGTGTGGGATGGCAAACTGATCGGTTTTCAAACAGGAACCCCTGTCCGGAAATGCAAGGTTTGGATGCTGTAGCGCATCGAAGTGTGAGATGGGTGTGCGTTCACATTTCGTCAAATCAAACATTGAGCTGTCTACATTACAAACGGGCTTCGAACTGTGTACCTCCTACGTCATTGCAGAGGCTGTATCGGCCATACTGAGTCTCACACACGTGACCTATAAATGCGGTTGTCTTTGAAGATTTTCAGTAGCTCCGTGGATTTGAGCAATAAGGTCCTCCGTTGGCGTTGCACAGTGTTCTTGATACAACTTTATAGAAAATAGTCGAGAGCTGTCAGATCTGGCAACGGTGCTGGTCATGGAACGGGTCCACCTCTACCAGTTGAGTATGCGACGGTGAGGTAATTCCGCACATTTACATCAAAGTGTGCTGGAGCTCATGTCGGCCATTTCAGCAGCTATATACTGCTACGTGTCGCACTGTTCTTAAAACTTTATTGTACTGGAAACTACACAAGTAACGCAGTAGGATGTGCACTTGGAGGGCTCTATGGAGGATTGTAGTGCATCGCAGAAATGTTAGTGCGTTCACATTGTTCATCCGTGGTACACGGATTGCTAAGGAGTGGCATACCTTCCGTATTAAGATACCAAAACGAATCATAACAAATTGTCACAACCGCTCGTTCTCAAAGTTCGACGTTTTCCAGCGGCCAAACAGTGTATTTCCGGATAGGGTTTCTTATTTGAAAACCGATCAGTTTGCCATCCCGCACAATATACTAAGCGCTGTCTGTGTTTTTTTGGGACCCCTGGTGTATTTGTACTAGTAAATGAGGACATGGTAATGCACAGTATTACATCATTATTTGCTTCATTTGCGGACTTAGGATTTTACTTATTAAGAATAGTATATTTTCAGGTTATTTAGTACCTTAAAGTACCGGTGCCACAGAAAACATGACGCACAGTAGGTGGAACGAATGCTTTAACATGGTAACGAATGATGTATCGGAGCCAAGTTCGAATGCTTTCTGCATGGCCAATGACTTCACACTATCTAGGCAATTGGGTCGCGCATAGAGCAGTGAAGCAAAACAGATAGTCTATCTCACAGGCGTTGCTCACTTCGCACTGCAAAAGAAAAACAAAAAAGAAAGAAAAGAAAACAGGTAGCAAATTAAGTAATTGTTTTGTGGTAAAAGTATTAGACGGAGAGAAAAAAATCTGATGTGTTGCACTCACATGACTTTCTCTACTTTTGTTCTAACCATTCTAACAAACTCTTATTCATATATCTCCATGTTAGTTAAGATAAACATTCGTACAAATTATCTAACTGCTTATTTCCTTGTAGGTGCAAGGGGAATATTAGAATACAGAAGGCTTTGTGCGACAGTCAAATCTTTTTGACCTTTGAGATCCCGTTCTCTTTGCACGATTAACATATAAAAAAAAAATGAACAACGTTGTTGCATTTCGCTAAAGTTCTAAGTTTTATGAAACTCACACACATAACAAGGAATATCTCCGAAATGGTTTATCCTACAAGAAAATTTATTGAGACATAAATTGTTTATTTTAGCAAGATCTACATTTTTTGTATAGTATTATTTGGTCTATCTCTAACGGTTTACCAGTTATGCAAAAGTCGTCCAAAGTAAATGCGACTACAGGGGCTATAGCCAGAAAATTCAAGATATACATGTCATTTGTCATAAAAATATCTCAAACATATGACATTTTAATCAAAATCGTTAGAGCCATTTTCAAGAAAATCAAAATTTTCGAAAAATCTTCCATATAAAGGGTAGTTTAGGGTGGGGCTATTTTCTTCAAAATCTTCGTGTCGCATCCTTGAAAGACATTAAACTAAAATACCAAGTTTGGCTTTTAACCGACTTTTCGTTTTTGAGTCATGCTGTCCACAGACAGACACAGACACACAGACACACAGACAGACACACACACGGACCTTTTTCTAAAAATGCTTTTTTTTGGATTCAGGGGGCCTCAAAACATATATTTCCGGTGAAATCTCGACATCGAATTTTTGGGTGTAATACAATACTTCCCCTACTTACCAGTAGAGAACGTTAAAAAAAAAAAAAAATACAACTAACACACCAACTTGGTTACATATTCAGATAACATTTATCAAAATACTTGCACTGATAGCCCTATATCTCAACAGTGCAATATTGTAAAGTCTAATATGTGATTGTACCTAGTGTTGATATTAAATTGTACATTTTAGTGGACTTTCCGTATTTTTATTTCTCTACTCTGAATCCAAAAGCGAGCATAGAAAAAAATGTGTGTGTGTGTGTGTGTGTGTGTGTGCGTGCGTGCGTGCGTGCGTGCGTGTATGTGTGTGTCTGTGTGTGTCTGTGTGTGTCTGTGTCTGCGTAACACAGAAACGAAATTTATGCTTAGTATCTTCCAAAGATGCAACACGAAGGTTTTGAAGAAAATTTTCACATACTAAGCTACCCTTTATATCGCAAAATGTTTCAGTAAAATTGATTTTCTCAAAAATGATCTTGATATCGATTAACATGGATAGTTTAGATAACTACAGATAATTGAAATGTATATCTCAAAATTTCCTATGAAATTTCATCATTTGGAAGGAATTGTGCATAACTTTGTATAACAGATCTGCCATAAGATAGGCATTGACAAAGGTTGTTACAGAAAAAGAAAAAAAAAAAAAAAACTACTTAGATCTCTTTAGAATTTAAACTATATTTCAGGTGAATTTTTGTGGGATCAGCCACATCAGAGATGGTCGTTGTTATTGGTTCGAATTTTTCAATAGCTTTGTTTATGTTTTGATTGCTGTCATTGTTGAGTTTGTTGCTTTGTCACAGAAATAGCATGGAATTTCAAGGCAGCGCCCGCTGTGACTGTTTTTGCAAACCTTTATCTCGGTTAACGTAAAGTAAAATAACAATTAGCTTGTAGAAGCTATATAAAAATAAACGATAGTGAATAGAGAAAGTCATGTAAATGTAACTCATCACATTTTTTTCGTGAGGAACCCGGGCCATTATCTGTTCCACATTCGAACCAGAGACTACAGAAGCACATTAATGGACCATCCACCCGCCCCTCCCGAACCATTACGAAATTACTTAACCCTGCGTCCCGTTCCAGATTTACGAGTTACATTATTTAAACACCATCTCCCGACCGAGGCCAATTTGTCACCCCTTCGGGTTCGCGCAGACGTCTGGTCTGGTTGGGACCTGCCGGCCCGGCCGTACAGGCGCTGGCCTGCGCCTTCCATCCACCTGCCCACCTGCGTGCAACAGCGGCACATAAACAACACACCAATTAACTTGGCTTGCTTATCGATAAGCAGGGCCCGGATGTCATACTTTATCTTTTCTTTTCTCTGCATGGAAAATATCAGCGAAGCAGGATTTTATCTATGGTGATTAAAATTATGCCATTCTGATAGGTCTTAAAAGTCACATTTAGGCTTTTTTTTAACGTTTTTTTTTTTTTTTAATTTTCTTGTCATTTTTCACATTACAGTCATGCTTATTTCTTTAATTTTCGTATTTTTGTCATTTTTTATATTTCTATTCTATTTCGTCTCATTTCCGTTTTTTGTTTCATCTAATTCTTGTCTGTAATATTTCTTACAATTATGTTTCTTAGAAATGTTTCTTTGAATTTGACAACATAGACAACATAATCTGATGTGTTAAATTCGCATGACTTTCTCTACTCTTGTACTGACTATCCCTACAAACACTTATTCCTCTATCTTCTTCATATCAGTCGAGATAAAGGTTTACAGAAATTATTGCTAGTATTCTTTTAGGTACAAGGGGAATATGAGAGAAAATCCAGTAGGTGGATAGCTGTCCTATTTTAGGGTTGTAATAAAGACACGTCTGCTAATAGAGCTGTAGAAAAATACAATTTTAAATATGAATGATAAAAGGATAAAAAGTATACCATAAAAGTATTAGGGAAATTAAGTGTAATAAAGAACAAAATTATTATAAAATTTGGAAAAAGGGCAGAAAACCATTTTAGAATTATTTATTTATTTAATTTAGTGTAGTCCACAGATCTTTGTGTAAAATGTACAAAGAATCACGGATCATTTGTAAACCATGTTCTAAAACACTTAATTGCTATTCAAAACGTTGGAAAAAACAGTAAATTTAGTAATTACTCCACGAGCACCAAAAAGTATACCAGTCGCTTCCCAACTTGAAAATTTGTATTTGTGTCTTAAATAAAGAACGCAAGGCTCGTAATGTAGTTTTTTCCCTTATCAACCTCCTTTATTTGGTCTACATTCCTTTTTTCAAATGGAATTGTAGCGTCAAGAATTAATGCCTTATTTTGTTGCGTGTAAATGAACAGCTACGTCTATTCTTGCATAAAAATAAGGTTAGAAAATGTGTTGTCAACGTAAACATCACCATTTCGAAACCATGATAATGTATACGTTTCAATAAACCGTAATATATAAATTATCTTACTAATATTTCCACAAACTGGTGTGTATCTTCTAAACTTAAGCGAACAAGGAATATGCATTTACGAGTATGTCACCAAGTAACACGTATAATTTATTCCTACTAATTCCTTAAAGAAGTATCGTGAAAATCAATGCCTTGTCATGGTCTACAGTAGGCTTTGAGCGATAGTCAAATATTTTATAGCTGGTCGCTATATGCAGAATTTGAAATTGCGTTCTCTTTGCATGACCAAGAGATAAAAAAGTGAATAACGACCTTCCATTTGAGAAAAGTTTAAGTATTTCAAAACTCTCATAAAGGCTAAGGAATATCTCCAACATAGGTCACTCCACCATAAAATGCATTTGAACATAAATTATGTGTTTTAAGGAGATCTGCATTTTTGTACAGTAAGATCTGGTGTGTCTCTTACGATTTATCAGATATGTAGGAATCAGCAAGAATAAACAGGACTACATGGGCTATCGCCAGAAAATTCAAATTATACATTTCATTTGCCATAAGAATATCTTAAACATATGGCATTTTAATCAAAATCGTTGGAGCCAATTTTCGGGAAATCAAAATTTTCCATTGAAAAGGAGGTTTAGGGTGTATAAATTTTCTTCAAAATCTTCGTGTCGCATACTTGAGAGATATTAAACTTAAATAACAACTTCGGTTATTAACCGACTTTTTGTTTTTCAGTTAATCTGTTCAGACACACACACACACACACACACACACACACACACACACACACACACACACACACACACACACAGACATAGACACACAGGCATACACATTTTTTAAAAAAAAAAATATTTTTTTACTTTCTTTTCTGATAAGTAGAAGTATAGTATTCCATCCAAAAATTCGATGTCGAGATTTCACCTGAAATATACGTTTTGAGACCCCCTGAATCCGAAAAAGCGTTTTTAGAAAAAGGTGTGTGTGTGTGTGTGTGTGTGTGTGTGTGTGTGTGTGTGTGTGTGTGTGTGTGTGTGTGTGTGTGTGTGTGTGTGTGTGTGTGGGGAGGGGGTGGGTGTGGACGGCATAACTCAAAAACGAAAAGTCGGTTAAAAACCAAACTTGGTATTTAAGTTTAATGTCTTTCAAGGATGCGACACGAAGATTTTGAAGAAAATAGCCCCACTCTAAACTACCTTTACATGGAACATTTTTCGAAAATTTTGATTTTTTTTGAAAATGATTCTAACAATTTTGATTAAAATGTCATATTTTTAAAATATTTGTATGACAAAAGAAATGTATATTTTGAATCTTCTGGCTATAGCCTATGTAGTCCGGTTTACTGTGGATGACTTTTGAATAACTGGTAAACCGTAAGAGATAGACCAAATCATACTACACAAAAATGTAGATCTTGCTAAAATACACAATTTATGTCCAAATAACATTTTTTGTAGAGTGTACCATTTCGGATATATTCCTTGTTATTTGTGTCTGTTTCGGAGAACTTACAACTTTCGTGAAATGGAACATCGTTGTTAATTTTTTTATATGTTAAGCGTGCAAAGAGAACGGGACGTCAAAGCTAGCAAGTATTTGACTATCGCTCAAAGCCTACTGTATTCTAATATTCCTCTTACACCTACAGGGAAATAAGCAATAAGATAATTTGTACAAATTATTTCAACTAAGACAAATAAGATATAGTAATAAGAGCTTGTAAGAATGGTTAGTAAAAGAGTAGAGAAAGTCATGTGAGTGCAGTCAGGGGTCTCAAACATATATTTGCCGTGAAATCTCCACATCGAAATTTTGGGCCGAATACAATATTTTCCCTAGTTACAGTACGTAGAAGAGCAAGTAAAAAGTGTTACATTCACAGTGTTTTCTCATTTCTTTCCTCTAAAAAGCTTACTCTTCTATCTGTTTCGTGTGAATCGAGATAAACATTTGCAGAAATGGTTTCATTACATATTTCTTTGTAGGTATATGGGGGACCGAGGAAACTGAAATAGTAGATGTTTAAAATATTTATTACTCATATGCAGGGTGTTAAAGTCTACTCTTTAAATGACAACACCAGAAATAGCTGAAAAAAAAAAACTCTACACTTCGAAAAACCCATAAAGCGTATCAAAATTCAAACCAACAGCAACAAATATCTCGAAATGTCTGTCACAAAGAAATCTTTCATCATTATTTGTGTATTATAATGAGATCTACTGTTTTTGTTAGTAATTTTTGTTAATAATATTTGGTCTAATGTATTAAAGTAGTGAAGTGGCCTGTTTTGAAGTTGCCAAGAGTAGGAAATGTCTCCGGGTTTTTGCTCGAGTTAGGTCACAGTGTATACAATCACGCATAGCTTTTCGGACTGTCGAGATTTCTTTTAATGCCTTCAATGCCAAATAATACATCCTTGTTTACATTACATTACTCAGGGCAACAAATCTGAGACAATCACTATTCCCGGCTTGGCTTAAGTCAGCTTACTATTCAATCCGAGAACTTTAGCTTTTCTTAATATGACATTACACTTAAAGACAAATAAGAATGTTAAAAAACCTACTCAGGGTGGTATGTAGCGTTATATATTTAAAAGATCGAGCTTATTTCAAATATGTCGGCATAGCGCTTAAAATATGAGACTTGATTTAAATGGATAGCAGTAAAGGTTTCGCTTGTATACTTTAGTAAAATTTAATTCCCAGATGATGTTCGCTTTGTCACCTTGGGCTTAGACGTTAAAGCAGCCAGACGGAGACTCGAAGGTCCGTGTTTCAAATCCTGGCTATGGCATTGAACTTTTCAGTCCCATTCTACCCTTTCAAACCTTGAAGAGTGTCTACATTAAGTATCAGTTTTGTACTTATCCATTTTAACGATCTCTACATTTTGTAAGTAGAGGAGGCATTGCACTGCATTTAGAAATTCGATATACACATCAGAGAGAGAGAGAGAGAGAGAGAGAGAGAGAGAGAAAGGGGGAGGAGGGAGGGAACTTATTACATTCTTTCGTGCTTCATAGAAGCATTACAAACAAAAAGGTCTAATGGCAATTTGTTCTTCGATCAGCCGTTTTCGAAAAAAAAAAAAAAAAAAAAAAATTGTTTTTGTCCCAAATTGCATGCGTAATTCCACAGGAATATATGAAGATAATAGCTTGTAAGTTGTAAGATACGTAGAGTATTGTATTTATGACATAGTTTTGGTAGTAATTATGGGACATTACAGAGGGTTTCGAAACATTAATCACTTAAAAGAATTAAAGGAATGTTACAAGCAGCTTTTTCAGACTTGAAGTAACTCAGCAACGTTGCGTTGAGATTGATCATGGATCTGAACCGGTTTCTGGATGTGAATATGTCGGTCACTTAATCTTTTGGGAGATAACGATTCTGATTGGCATACACTGGCACAGTAAACGCGCAAGGACACGGCATGGTTGTTATTTACGCTGATGACACACGCTGCTGCGGTGCTTGTGTATGTACTGACCTAGTGAAAGTGACACCCACACAATCTGCAGTGCTGCCAGCTTGTTTTCGGCAAAACTTAAATATCTCCGTAGGAAATGGTCAAAGACAGAACTTAAGATACATGTGTTCCAAATACCGAGACCTAGCACTATGACTTCCCTTCCATTCGGTATACGCACCCTGTAAAGTATCAAAACTGCTGTTTTTACTTTCTCTACTGAATAAAAATTTTTTTTAGAAAAAGGTCGGTGTGTGTCCGTGTGTTTGTCAGTCTGTGGATAGCATAACTCAAAAACGAATAGTCGGTTAAAACCCAAAGTTGGCATTTAAGTTTAATGTCTTTCAAGGATGCGACACGACTTAGAAGAAAATAGCCCCACCCTAAACTACCCTTTACATGGAAAATATTTCGTAAATATTGATTTTCTTGTAAATGGGTCTAACGACTTTTATCTAAATGCCATATGTTTTAGATATTTGTATGACGAATGAAATGTATGCTTTAAATTTTCTGGCTAAAGTCTATATAATACTGTTTACTCTGGATAACTTTTGAATAACTCTTAAACCGTAAGAGATACACTAAATCTTACTATACAAGAAATGTAGATCTCGCTAAAACACAATTTATGTCCAAATAATATTTTTTTTGTAGAGTGAATCATTTCGTAGATATTCCTTGTTATTTGTGAACTTTCGTGAAATGGAACATCAATCAGCTTTTGTATGTTGTATGCGTGCAAAGAGAACGGGATTTCAAAGCTTTAAAACATTTGACTATCGCACAAAGCCTACTATATTCCAGTATTCCCCTTGCACCTACAAGGAAATAAACAATAAGATAATTTGTACAAATGTTTATCTCAGCTAACACGAAGAAGATAGAGGAATAAGAGTTTGTAAGAATGGTTGGTACAAGAGTAGAGAAAGTCATGTGAGTGCAACAAATCAGATTTTTTTACCTCAGATTAACCCATTATACACATTGATTGTATTTATACATTCATTCAAAGTATTTAATTATGAAAAAGACTTTACTTGCAATTTTACTGTACATATGTAAAACTTCCATTACCTCACGTTTATAAATACATTTAAAATACCGGTCAATTTTAAAAAACTAACGTTTCTTCTTAATTGTTTGGAACAACATGATGGCACAGGCTGCAAATTATATTCGAGCAAACGCCTATGCCTTCTAAGTTAAGCACAGTAAATAAACGCCAAAGAAAGCTCATGGTAAAACCCAAAGCACATAAACGCGGTTTTTAACAATTATAAAACACTGTACACAATTGCACTTATTCAGAATGAAGATATTAGAGAGGAATTGCAATTAACAAGTTGCAGGAATACAACGATAAATGTTTTCGCCACATAGGTTATGGTTTTCACGGTTGCCAACAACTGCTGAGTTTTGTCAACCAAATAGAAAAGAACTGAAAGGTAAACCAGAATAAAGAACTTCAGTGAAGAAGTTAAGAGGTTTGACCATGTGATAAGAATTTGGATCTTTCATGAGAACAGATTGGTGAATACAGAAAAGATATTAGTAGATTTTTGTTAAGTTTTACAAAAGAGAGACAAACAGCCATCTATTATCACTATATTTATGGTTAAAATCAAATAAAGAAATAATACAAGAATTTAACATCAATAATGAAGGTTCTAGATGGAAAACTGAATGTTATCGCAATATTGAAATTTTATGACTGGTGCCATTAAGCAACCCAAGCATGAAAGTAACCAGTTGGGCACAATGATAGGTATGTATGACTGAAATTTCATGAAAATTGAGAAAAGAAAAACAACTTACTAATTTTAATTCTATAAAATGTTTGAGACATTAGGAAGGAGAAAAATGAACAATTATTTGCCCCCGGATGTCATTTTTAAATTCCTTACTGCATGTTTAAATCTTGCGTAAATTTTATTGTGAGCTATGCATTCAAATCATTCCTCACTGTAGACATTTTCAACATTTTTCTTCGTGAAAAGGTTCCTTGGGGAGCAATTTTTCTATTGGAGTAATGAAAATTGCTACACACACATTCACAGAGGCACAAAAACGAACATTTTCATAGGTTTTATTGTGAGATGTGTCTAAGCATTTATTTTTAGGCAAAAAGAATATAAGTTTAAAACTCTTTGAAACCTAAACAAGGAGGCACAGAAAAACCTAGAGAAATTTGAAAAAGTAGATGTATTTTGAACTTAAGGCCCTCAAATTTTCGTTATACAATCCTTAATATAAGTTCCTAATAACATGTTAATTAGCAAGTTCAAAAGCCATCAAAAAACTTCAAAATGTAATAAACGATATGGAACAGTGTTGCCACAAACAAATTTGAAATAAACACATCAAAGATGGAAATGATGGTAGGTATTTAGACAAGGAGGGAGAGGTCCTACTTCGGCAGAAGTCTTTATCAAGGGAAGGAAGATAACCACCACAAAAGAGTTCAAATACCTGGGAATCACATTGCAAACAAGTGTCAAGTGTCTTACAAAGCATATGACAGAGAAAGCAGGGCAAGCTATAAGGGTGAAGCACGTAATCAGCTACATTAGATCCCTTAACTTAGAGACAGCAATGGCGCTATTCAGAACAAAACTCATGCTAATCCTAACTTATGGGATAGAAGTCTTATGGTCACACCTTAGCGAGAAGAATCTATTTGTACCTGAAAGAGTAAAAGCTCTTTATATCAAAAGGGCTATCGGAGTATCAAAAACCACCAGATCCAGACTCGTCTACCTCCTCGTAAGAGAAACATTCCTCATTAAGGACCTCATAACCTTGTTACCACTACAGAACAAGGAGCCTCAGAGAAACTACTAAAATCACAGGAAAGAAAAAGGGAAGAAGTACCCCCGGAATTATATGGCACAGGGGCCATGATAGACTGAACGTGGACAACAGTCAACTTCGATATAAGGCATGTGCTAACAAGAATGGCAGGACATGGCTCTCACCATATGATATGTAACAACAAAGCATTTCACGAACCATCTATGTAAATTATGTGGACAGATTTGTGAACGCTACAACTTAGAACTATGCAGCAAAAGGCAAGTATCTATCAGAAAATATGCAAGTATGTAATTTATATGTATACAGTGTATTTTAATGTACATCTATGGTTATTTAACAGCAATAAAAGTATTATTAATAAGTAAACATAAGAGTATGCATTATATTACTAAATTAGCTTCCTACCTGCGCTTTTTAAATTTCAGTATCAAATTAATCAATTTCATTTACCTCCTTTCTTCCTTATGAAATAGTTGTACAATAATCTGGGGAGTTTCTAATCAATCTTCCCATTTTGTACTGTCCCCACTATTCCAAATTACGGATGAAAACTCATAAAAGCATGTGAAAGATCTATGGAACGTCGGATTACTGAATTTCCCCACGAAAACCCTCAAATTTCTGGAAATTCTGCATAACCTATAAGCATCTATCCATTGTTGATGGAAGACTCCTTGAATGGAATGGTTAAGTTACAGTAAGTTAAACGTTAATCCTCTTTTTACCCTTGCCTAAGTTGGCCATTTAATAATTTAAGATCTACATAGTTTTTCACATGTTGCAGAAACCCTTAACAACGAAGTAAGATACCATACCAAGTTAATCTCTGTGAAAAATACACATATTCTGCAATGATCGAGAAAAATAGCGCTCTTACTGAATAC
The DNA here is from genome assembly GCA_030765045.1 of Tenodera sinensis. Lineage (NCBI taxonomy): Eukaryota > Metazoa > Arthropoda > Insecta > Mantodea > Mantidae > Tenodera > Tenodera sinensis. Next base: position 60,860,674 of record CM060973.1, on the reverse strand, counting down.
AAAATATCGGTTCACTGATTTATAATGTTACCTATTTTCTCTCTTTAGTTATTCAGTATGTCTCACTAAAGAACTTGATTGCAGCACAAATTCAAAGGAATAAAACAAACTTTATTAACATGAGAATTATTGGAAGGTTTTGGCTCCCAGAAAATTATTGCATCGCTTATAGAAGTAAATAAAGGTTATTCGGAGGTTTTGGCACCATTCCATTACATAGGCAGTATTTGATAAATAACAGTTGAATAATGACAATATATTATGCGACGAGAGCATAATAGCAGTAATCACAGATTACTGTAATTAAGTAATTAAGTTGCGAGTATATTTTGTGAAACGTGCGGTAGCGAGTTTGATAATGTTCGCACGAGCATCTTAATTGCTGCCATTATATTCAGGTTTCATACGACTATTTATGAGTCAAGTTTAAAACATTTATAAAATGTTTATTAATGTGTAAGCTGTTTTTAACATCCCACGTTGCATGTTATTGTCACTGGTGCCCGACATTTTAATCATGTATTTGTTATTCGATTGTACATACGAGAGTCCACAGTTGCGCCTTCAACTTTTGTTATGTTGGTCTTGACACAATGATACAGAGAGTATATATGCTATAACCTTTAAAAATTAGACTTTCAGAAACGAGAAGACAAATTGAATTTATTAGAATGTTATTTACAATATTAACATAAATTATTAGATAGAGTGGCTTTATTTCATATATGGGAATCGATAGTTTCCTTTCATCTGCATGGGAAAGTGCGCAGGCAGCGAAGTATTGATTGTTACATGCGGATCTTTTGATTTGTAGTTAGCAGCGTCGTTATGAACATGTGCACTTTCGATTGTGGATTAGCTCTGTTGTTATTTAGTGTTGCATCTTTGATTGTTGGATTGGCAGTGCTGATATGAGCTGGTGCACCTTTGATTGGTGGGTTAGCAGTGTCATTCTGAATTGGTGCACCTTTGACTGGTGGATAGCAGTATCGTTATGAAGTGGTGGATATAATGAGGCCCAATACAGTGGTGTACACATGCTAAGTTATGACATGATTTAGCATAAACATATATGACACACATGTAATGTTGCTTTTTAAACTGTCTTCTGTTTTCTGAAGTGTTTACATCATGATCATCTATGTATATTTCGTGCAATTACATATAACCGGCTTTTGTCACATTTTATTACAAGAAATTTTGTGCAGCGCCTGCTTGTATTCTTTGCAGTAACAACTCTATTCTACTTTATGACATTCGCAACTAAAAGCCAAGGTCTTCTTCACAAGCTTTTTTATAACTCAGTGTGTTTATATTCAAGTACAGGGTCTTTGTAAAATTTTTAAAAATACTGTAGTAATTTAAGAAATTGAATTAGAAAGTGTTCTAGTCCCATGTCCTTCAGAACGATTTGGGATTTTCAATGGCGAATGACTTATCACGATAGGTTTATTGTTTTTTGAGATTGCCCTCCGCACAATCACATATTCATACACACACACACACACACACACACACACACACACACACACACACACACACACACACAAAGACATTTTCTGTGTAGATTAGCATGACATGCAGCTCTACTGGAGTTGCGTAAAATACGAAGATATTCTTCTCTGTTCTTTCCCTCTCATTCCACGTAGCTGTTTCTCCTTTTTCTTGCCCTCTATTCCTTCCCTTTCTTCCTTCTATTGCTTTCACCTCCTTTAACTTCTCTGTGCATCTTATACGTATTGTGATGTTCTGAAAATTGTGGTAAAGCTGTTTTAGAGGTGTTAATAACAATTAAAACTAAGCATTATTGCGACGCCGGCCGCGGTCACACGCCTCAAAGACTCAAGGTCAAGCTACCTCAAACCACTGTTTGTAAATATGTTACCCTATGACAATGGAGTGGTGAGGTAAAAGACGACTATGTCTCCTTCAGAACAAAGACTTTCGACTGCCGGCTTATTTACGAGAGGTTCGAGAAAAGGTAAATTTCGAGAAAAATTCGTGTTACGTCATTCTCGTCTCCATAAGCTTGTCGAACCAGCGAGAACAGCCAGTTTTTAGTTCTTCGAAGTCGTTAAGTGTTGAATGAGAGAGATCTTAGCTGTTACTTTTAAGTGGTGTACAGTCCATTATGAGAGGATGTGTGAATCTCAAAGACAGTTGTAATCTTTGAGTCGTCGCGTCGGAGTTGGTTGTTAAGTGAGAGTGATCGTCGGAAGCAGTTTGTGAGACAGAAATACAGTTGAGTACGTACCAAGGTTACGAGAGAGCAGAACAGCTATGAGTTACAAGGTCACGACCACTTGTAAATAGGGTTAGTGATAAAATAGAAGAGTGTCTTTATGCTTCAATTTTAAGGGAAATAAAGTGACAGAAAAAGTAACTGGACTTGTGGCTTTGGCACAATAGCAATTGACGTTACAAGGATTGAAAGTGGTGTTTCCTGGATGAGTTGATATGTTTTGCGAACAAAGTGATCTTTAGGTGGGTTTAAATTCCATGTTAGAAATTGACGAACTCTGATAATGATCACAAATGCGAACAGAAATTACTTCAGTACAGCTATCAGCCCTACACTTCCCAACTATATGCTAACTATGGTGTAAGATAAAACACGGTTTAACGTGGTTTAGTGTCCTGCACGCACCTGTTTATCTTTCTTGTTTTTAGTAGGGGATTAAATGGTGTACATTGACAAAATATTAAAATTTTAGCTTCATGTCTTGTCCTAAATTGGAATTTCCTCTTTCAATTGACATATTATCACTCTATTTCCCTCTCCCACCCGTTCTTTATGAAATTATTATATAGTAACCAGAGAGATTTGTACAGTACCTACTCCTTATAATTGTAATTGTATGCAGTCCCAGTTATTCCTAATAATTGATTGCAATATCCGTTGATATTTACGCAAAAGGATGTGAAACATGGATCTAACTTCCTTAACTTTCCTCCAACAGTCTTTCAAGTTCTGGAAATGCTACATGGCGGTGGAACTGTCATCCTTTGAAATGGTCGAGGAATTCTTTTAGATAATTGCGCTATGTAAAGTCTTAACCTTTATGCCATCTCTGTAGTCGCATGGTTATTTAATAACATAAAAGAGATAGACTTTTCATATCCGAGAAATATAAACATATCTTGAAACTTTGCATGTTCGTTGTATGTTTTTTCATGACATAATAATTTAGTAGGTTTGTATATGATAGGACGCCTCTTTTTTGCCTTTGTTTCTATGGCAGGATCTCAGTTGTTGCTTAGTGTTCCCGGTTTTAAGAGGGTCGATATTGAAACTCTTGTCTGCAGGGGTTGGTGAGGGAAAAGCTGGTATACAATCACAAGACTTACGCTTTATAGATAATTGACTTTTTATGCTCTTTATTCTAAGTTGCAATAGTTTATAGGGCTCTGGAGTTACAGATGTACTGCAGGTATATACCAACATTTGACTTTTTCCTTCATATTTCAGATACACAATATTATTTTAGCACTTTTTCGAAGCTTTTTTTTTCTTTCTCTCTCTCTCCCTCTTTTTTGTTATTACATAAGGCTGTTTTCCAAAACCCCTATATTTTACATTTTCTTACCAACACTTACAAAGGAAACCTATCTCTCTCAACTTTAATATATGCAACAAAATCGAGGTGAAGCTGGTAAATATATAGATTCCCCACTCCCAAGTTAAAGTCAAAGGCAAAAATGTTCTTCAATAAGTTCGTATTCAAGTAGGTACAAGAGCTTTGTAACTGCTTTTTATATTTTAGTTACCTATCTATGAAATGAAATTAGATGTCTTATGAACGATGCCCGTCAGAAAGAATTGGGCTTTTCAATTGTGAAAGAATTATGAATGGCTTTTTTATTACTCTACATGCCCACATATCGGGTGGCGCACTCTAGCCGGCATTCGGATAAGTAGATAACCCTTCGTGCGTTAAAAGAGTTGCAGAAATTACCGGGGTAAATCCAGTCAGTGGAGTGCGTGAACTTTGTTCTGCTTGTGAGAGAAGCGGGCGTGATGTCAGGCTTGCGTGTGTAGCGCGTGATAATAGACAAGAACAGTCTTAGAACACTTCACTCACAGCACTTTATTTTCCAGGGAATAAACTCATTGCTGCATATGCTGCTATTGTCTAACACTACGGATTACAAGTGTAAACTGCCGTAACAAAATCCATGCAAACATAAGGGCACGTAATGTTTCATTGGCATTTGTTTCTTATAAATGTTATTGTTGTATTTTATTATTATTTTGATTGTTGTTATTGCTATTGTTATTACCATATTGTTATTATCTTTATTATTTTATTCTCATTAGTTTACTATTGTTAATTATTTATTATTATTGTTATTATTATTATGATTATGATTATTATGATTATGATTATTATTATTATTATTATTATTATTATTATTATTATTATTATTATTATTATTATTATTATTATTATTATTATTATTATTATTATTATTATTACCCTGGACAACAAATTTCAACTTTTGTTTTTGCACTCGAATGAAAATAGCTCACTTTGTACATATTAGATATGCTGAACTCAAATCTGAAACCCAAAATTCTCTATCACGTACCTTTTTTGGAGAAATCTGTTTCAATTCTTTTTCGAAAATAACGCGCACAATAAATGCAATTAAAATATTATAATCAATCCTGAGGTGAAATAATTTCATATAGCTCAACATTATAACAAAACAGTTATGCAGAATCCATAAATTACGGTTAAAGGGAACTAAGAATCCATATTTAGGTAATTGTCATGCAAAAACTAAAAATATCATTTATTTTATTCACTCTTTTAAAAATAATTTTCGAGAAGACTTCACTTGTACCTGACATATCCTGAGAACGTCCCTTATAAGCTGCCAACAAGTCAGCTAACATACTAGGTGACCAGTTTCCGCTGTATCGCTTCTCCATGGCACTCATATCCTGCTGAAACCGTTCTCCCTGCTCATCACTCACAGATCCCAGGTTGGGAGAGAAGAAGTCCAAGTGCGAGTTCAGAAAATGCATTTCTAAGGACATATTGAACCCTAAATTTTTTTATGCCAAGGAAACGTAGGAGTAGGCTTTTGAGGTATTGTAGTATACACACACACACGCACGCATACACACACACACGGACCGGCACACACGCACCCACGCACACACATACACACACGGACCAGCACACGCGCACCCACACACACATACACACACGCACACACACGGACCGGCACACACGCACCCACGCACACACACGCACACACACGGACCGGCACACGCGCACCCACGCACCACACACACATACACACACGCACGCACACGCACGGACCGGCACACACGTACCCACGCACACACACGCACACACACGGACCGGCACACGCGCACACACACGGACCGGCACACGCGCACCCACGCACACACGCACATGCACTCTAATTTGATTTACTTTGGTATTCACTGTGCAGCTTTTCCTAAATACGACATACTGGCAATGTGTATTTGATCAAACAAATCATAAATGCAACTACAGTATATATAAAACTATTAAGTTCCCTGCAATGAAATTTTCAGAAAATGCCATGTGGCTTTCTATGTAACTGTACTCTTCTAATGCTTATTTGTCATCTTGGAAAGCGTTATGAGGAGCTTTCTGGGTTCTAGGTTCAGTCGGAGTCCGATTATGGTGTACAAAATGACGACAATTAAGCGAAATTAAAAAATTGCAGCCCACATGAAAGTACATTTGTGTTTTGTTTTATATGTAAGCAGTCCTATGCAAAGTTGTTTGTCAAAATTAAAACTCAAACTTTCATGTTTTAAAAGCAATAACGGAACCTCAACTGTGGATGCGTGGCTCAGACTGCTGTCAGAATACTTAGTTGTTTTTCAATTACACTACAAAAAAAAAGTTTTTTCATGCATCGCGATAAAAGTAGGTGATTCTTAGGAAAAGGGGTGTGCTGATTTTGAAAATTACCGCAGAAATCTCCTATCAGTTAATTTAAAAAGATATGAAGACATTTAGGTTCTCACCTACGAAGTTTCAGATCAGATATTTGTAACATTTATAATTGTGATATAATGATAAATGGTAGGTATACTATTAATAATCATGGTGAATTAAGATTAATCCAAAATATTGTTTTACATGCATGCAATAATATTTGGACTATATGTGTAAATGTAATTAACAGTGTTTGGTAGTATGTGATTGTCTCTTGTACTGCTGTCTGCTTTCTATCAGAAGAAAAAAACAATCCCCCATCGTTACTGGGTCCTTATGACCTTGGTACCTCTTCTCCATGACGGAAATACCTTGATGAAACCATTCCCCTTGTTCATCACTAACATAACCCGGATTTGCCGGAAAAAGTCTAGATGTGAATGGAGGAAGTGGAATTTCAAAGACTTTCTACAATTCATGTCTTTGTAGAATATCAACAAATTTCACACCAAACATTAATAGTTTGTTTTTCCTTTGTGTTTTCAAGAAAGCCACGCACAACTCTTGTAAATGATTGCCAAGTTGCTAATTCCACCATTTGATTTGAGGTTCAACAAAAATTCCTTCTTACAATTTTGCTAAGTTAACTGTGGAAACTTGCCTTGCATATATGCAAATCCACTGCTGTCCTTAACAAAATTCATCAGCCCAGGTTTCATATGTAAGGGAGGGAAAAGAATCTTATCAGGCTGAACCAATGTTGTTTGTGTTACATTAATTACTCTGGGACATATTCCTGCTGCTTCCCCTACTGTTGTACCACATAATGTTTTTGCGTGTCATTGCTCTTCCACAAACACAAAACACAACATTTTGTGAAGCCCGCTTGTAATCCAAGCAGCAAACCAATTACTTATATCTTCCAACAATGAACCTCATATTTTAAAACATGTACAATCTTACCCATGATTTCATAACTTTCTTTAAGATCTACTGAATGGAAAATTGGAACAGATGGAAGTTTGTTACCATTATGAGGTAACACAACCTTTAAGCTGAACTTTGATGAATCAGTAAACAATTGCCAGTCACCTGGATTATGCTCAATTCCTAACTCACTCATTAAACCATTAATGTCTATATAGACACACATATTCTCTTCCATAGAAATATATTTTTCAAATTTCTGATGACAAAGGCTTGGTCAAATTGTACAGCATGTTTTAATCTTCACATTTTGTGAGTACCTGCGAAGTAATCGTGTAGGACAAGGGTGGGCAACCTATGGCACGCGAGTTACCGGCTGGTACCCGGACTCGTTTTCGATGCTGTATATATAAAATATCTAAACACTGTAACGTGATGTGCCATTTAAGCTTCATTTTCAGAATTTAGTGTGAAAATAGACTAAAAACACCTATTATCTTCGTGGAGGTAAATTTCATATTGGGTACTGTTATTGTTTATTACTCGACATTGCTTCTGTACTTTATTCCCCATATATTTACATATGTGATACATACTTGAACACTTGGGCAGTTTTCGAGCTGACTTTGATTACTATGACAGTTAAGGATCATTCTTGTGTGCTCACTTGTTTGTGTAAGCAAACTGGCTGGCATAAAGTTTAATGGTGGGTGGCAGGAGGAGCTGGTCAACATAAAATTCAATCACAAACTTGCCACACCTTGCAGTGTTGTATAGTTAAACATACTCTGGAGTCACACCATAAAGCAGGTGAAATAAATATCATTTGCGCCCAAATAATTTATTTGCACAACAGGAAAGGGAAAATAAGTTACATTCGATATTAAAGCATTGTTCCCTTCGTTTTCGAAATTGAAAATTCGGCTGCCGAATTTAAGCATGGTCGTACATCCATTCAGAACTATAGACATTTAGGGAGACTCAATAAATTGCTACGACTGACAGTTCCTTATAAAAATTCACAATGTTGTACTGAATGATCGCCGAGTACGCGAGTTGGCGACATAGAAACATCTTGTTTTCTGCATCTTACACGAAGTTCTGTGCACGAGTAAGGTTTCCTCTTACTGGGGGTGCCGCTTTAAGAATGGACTAACAGCCATGGAATGGACATTTCTCAAGAACGTTTTGAGTTGTCCAACGCATGTGAGCTTATCCGGCATTCCATAATAGTAGATGAAACATTAATTCATTACTATTGCGCCAGAGACGAAGGGGCAATCCAAGGAGTACATGGCAACAGGTAATAGTATACAAGGAAAGCAAAAACGTTTTCATCTGCTGGACAAGTCATAGCTACATTTTTCTGGGATGCTTGTGTTGTCCATAGATTACCTGCATAAGAGCAGATCCATCGTCGGAGAGTATTATCTACAATTCGCTACTGGACCAATTGAATTCTAGATAAATCTCCACACCCCGCGGAAATGATAATGTGCCCTCGCACACATTTGGTATTGTTTCTGCAAAACAAGTACATAAGGTCGGTGAAGGATGATTCTCTTCAAATAATAAGGTTGAAGCCGAGGCAGATGCTTATTTTGTCAGTTGGAGAAATCTTATTTTATTGATGGTATTGAAAACCCTTTGGGCTAAATGTAACGATTCTATGCTGATATTTGTATCAATGCAAACGCATTGTTTCTATACTAAAAAAAAGTAAGCAACAATCAAATGAATACAGTATATTTTATTCTTATCCTTAATCATTTCACACACGTAAACACAACCAAAACAAAATTTTTATAATTACAAAAGGCCAAAGTTAAATTTCAAATGTTTATAAGCCATCCTTACACACAACCGTATAATCTGTATAATGAATTCCCTCACAAGTTCATTCTATTGCTTAACTTCTTTGTCAATCCTCAGTTCTATCATCTTTCTTAGCTACTCTAATCTGTGTCCCTTACTTTTCCTAAATATTCTTCAACCATTTTATTCTTGTTTTTCTCTCTATCAATTAACAGTTTAACCGCTATAATTTATTTCTGTAATTTGTTCCATTTTATTTATCGTTGTACTCTCCTCCGTCTATTCATCCCATAACATTCCAATAAACAATTACATATTCCTTCAAACTCTGCACACATAATACATCATTCTAATTATCTCCTCTAAAAACCTTCAAAAATAATGCTCATATCGCATCGTTGTAAATACATACTTCCTGCTGAAAATTATCACCGTAATCCATATACTTCTGCATCCCCAACTATGTTAAATTTGTTTATAATACTTCAAAGAAAATTTTCTATAAAACTAACCAAGTCTGTTGCCTCTCTGTATCTTCAATTCTTTGTCTAACTTCGCTCCAAAAGCCTACTCTAACTTTGGTGTCCGATTTTCCGGGGCTCCCTGATTCAATTTCTTGTAAAATTCTTTAAAGTGTAGTTTGGCGTGGGGGATTTTCTTGAAAATCTGTGTGTGGCATCCTTGGATGCGCCTAAATTTAAATACATACCAATTTTTGGTTTTTAGCGGCTTTTCGTTTTTGAGTTATCATACACGCGCGCGCGCACACACACACACACACATACACACACACACTCACACACACATACACACACACACTCACACACACACACACTCACACACACACACACACTCCACACACACACACACACACACACACACCTTTTCCTGAAATTATTTTTGAGGTTCAGGACATATCGACATTCGTTTTTTTGGGTGGAATACAAGGCTTTTCCTATTTATAATATGTAATAGAGAAAGTAAAAATGGAATACTAAAATCCAAGATCCCTCAAAAATTATAACCGATATGGCCATGTCCAGAGAATGAATGAATATAGACTACAAGATAGTTGTTGGAGGAAGCAGTGAAAGAGAAATACTACGGGAACACATGTACAAGAAAATTATTAATAATCATTAAAACCTTGAAACCCAATGAATTCACAGAAGGGAATAGAAGGATAGAGAAGAATGGAAACGAAAAACTTCATCATAGGAAGAGTGAGTGAGTGTGTTGGGTTTAAGGGCCCGTCGACAACTTGGTCATTAGGGCCCCTCATAGGAAGATGCTTAAGCGTTATCAGATGACGATGATGATGATGATGATGAAAATTTTATAGTGTACACTAAGGTGCTTATTCTAGAATTTTAGGCTTGTTAATTCAGCTTATTATAAAAATTGAAATAAAAAAAAAAACTCAAAATCTATTTCTGCAAGTACCTACTTAATGAACAACAAAGCTAAAGCATGGAAACGGTCAAGAATTATTTAATTTCAAAATATAAATTCTTAAATGTAAAGAACATTTAGGTTTCTTCAACTTTAAATATTAAAAGCAATTGAGAATTTCAATTTCTTGTTCTTCCTGGATTAGACCTTAAAATCTGTTCCGAGGCTAATCAAACTGCTCTCTCCACCACATTCGGGGTCGTTTGATGTCTCTTCGTGCTAATGTTTGTAAAATAGTAACAATCTAGAAAGTAAAGTTTCTAAGTCTTTGAAAAGGGACCTATCCTATGCTTTCCTATTCTGTTGGTACTATAATAAACTTAATAAATACACTGTAGAATTATATTTTAAATAAACCATAAACATTGGTAATATATGTTCCTAAGCTTGATTAAGCGCAAAAAGGGCGAAGATTCACGGGCAATAAAAGTGTCGGTGTGCGAGTACAGCTAACACAGAAGAAGGAGCAATTTCAGAAGACTAAACCAACAGTGCCTCCTCATAAGCAAATTTAAACAACGGGGTTATAGGAGTCAATTCATTTGTGTGTGTCAAAAACTGGATTAGTGTTTCGATGATTTCGTGCAACAATGTGAAATGCATATCATTTCAACAATCATAAAACTAAAACTTAAAACTTTCATTGATCTATGGACGTGCAGAATGTGATTCTGTCTCAAAGTTCCTTTGATATAAACATGTAGAAATTTGTTCGTTATTTGACAACAGTAACTCTCTATGTGCAGGATATTAATTAAATTAATTACATTTTGTTGTTTAACGACGCTGTCAATTGCCATGATCACATCAGTGTCGCCGGTGTGCCGGAATTTTGACCCGCAGGAGCTCTTTTATATGCTAGTAAATCTACTGACATGGAGCTGTTGTTTTAAGCACACTTAAAAACCTCGGTCTCGGGCGGATTTGAACCCGTAACCTTGGGGTCAGTAGGTCAGCGTCTAACCAACTGAGCCACCCAGACCGACACAGGATGTTAAGGGTGGTGCAGATATTTTGATAAATAGTATTTTAATATGTACCCACTTCGATGTGTTAGTCGTTTTTTTTTTTTTTTTTTTTTTTTCCTTCGCTTAACTGTTTTCTACAAAGCAATCGTATAGTTTAGCATCTACTTTTTTGCGTGGTCGTTACTGCCCCGCGAAATGGTCAACGCGCCTATGAAATAGACTGTCCGTTTTGCTAGAGAAGCCAATACGCGACCCACTGGTTTGGATAATGTGAGGTAATTGCCCTTGCAGGAAGCACTCACACTCAGTTACAATACAGTATTGGTACCGCCCACTGTGCACATCGTTTTCTGTGGCACGCCTACTTGAAGGTACTAATTAACCTCAAAATATAGTACTCTTAATAATAACATTTCAAATACGCAAATGAAGCAAATGGAAATGTAATATTGTTCATAACCCTGTCCTCAATTACCAATACAACAGTCTGTGAATTTACTTCGTGTAGGGCTGTTAATGAACCTACCACCGGAACACGCAAAGAAATTCGTTTAGTGATACAACATTTTTGTATCGACGTATTATACAGTAACAGATATCTACTGTCATTGAATGTGCTATCTTACACAAAATAAACCTTTTGTACAGTTCCGGATCTTTTGTTTACGTTTCTAGTTGCATCAGCTTTGTTATGGTTATTATGGTAGGAAATTAATAATAATAATAATAATAATAATAATAATAATAATAATAATAATAATAATAATAATAATAATAATAATAATAATTAATAATAATTAATAATAATAATAATAATAATAATAATAATAATAATAATAATAATAATAATAATAATAATAATAATAATAATAATAATAATAATAATAATAATAATAATAATAATAATAATAATAATAATAATAATAGTAATAATAATAATAATAGTAATAATAATAATAATAATAATAATAATAATAATAATAATAATAATAATAATAATAATAATAATAATAATAATAATAATAATAATAATAATAATAATAATAATAATTAGAAGAATATGCTTCCGGGCTAGAGGACGTGGTCCACTGGGCTCCTTCACTCTCCCAGATGTTTCGGTTGCAGCTACGGCAAGCATCATCAGTGGCGATGTACTATCCTAGGTCTCTCAGTAGCGACTGAGACTCTTTTTTTAAGTCTTTTGGCCATGCAAGGAGAACGAATTTCAAAGCCATCACATAGCCATTAGTTTTAAAAGATTTGACCATTCCTCAAAGCCTACTTGTATCTACAAGTAAATTAGCAATCAGATAATTTCTGCAAATATTTATCTCGTTTAACATGAAGTAGGTAGAGGAATAATCGTTTGTAAGAATAGTTCGTAAAAAAGTAGAGAAGGTCTTGTCAAAGCGACACATCAGATTCTTTAATTCGATATAAAATATTATTCTAAAGTCCCTTTTTGGGATTTTTCTTAAAAAGTTTATCGTTACCTCCGTTCTTAACAATGCCTAGTTTTCTTTAATCAAGTATTTCTCCAACCATTTGCTCCTTGACATTCAAACAGTGAACGATGTTTTCATTGTACTCGTATACCTATTATCTTTCAGTTTTCTTTTGGTTCCTTTTAGTCTTCAAATTCCAAATCTATAGGTACCAAGTTAATATTTCCATCTCATAATTGCACCTGTCAAAATCATCTCCCTCATAAAATAGTATACTTTTCTTTTTTTTAAAAAAAAAAATCCGATACACTGTATTTGGGTATATTATGTCTCTGTTTAGTTTTTAACTGTAGTTCTATAAATTCTTACTGGCACTTCCTTGATGTGATTTAGTTCAACTTTTCACTGCTACTTCACCTTCGTGACGTAGCGGCATAGTAAAATACCTGTAATGTATCCTCTTTTTCCGGACGGTTCACTCGCTGGGAAGTTCAACATATGACTTCTCTCTTCTCTGCTGCAGAAGCAGCACCTACTGCACATTACAGTACTCGTCACAAACTCGCTCGGAGAACGCCACCTTTTGTTGCACCATCCAGCAATCAGCAGCCTAACAGCGTTCCCTTATAGTGTCTCCGTATCTCTCGTTCTCCCCTCCCATATGTTTACAGCAGGATTGTTCTGGTTTCAGACACATTATATATTCCCAAATCTGCATAATTTTTCAAAAATTATGAATTTCTTTCTACTATATCTCATCCAGTCCATATCACCTCATGCTCCACTCTTTTTACCCAAGTAACTTCTAAAGTGGACAGGTTTCGTGTGTAATAAGGTCATTATTAACTGCACTCTTGAAACACAGTTTATACTAAGTGCTAAATTAGATAATTACTTTCAGCTCTTCCATTTGCTCCACTTTCCTTATAGGTAAGTACTTAAACATACCTTTGTTAGTTTTAAACATTTTCTATGGAGTTCTGCTATTCTGTGCATAAGTAGTATTCTGTTCGGAATTTAAATAGTTTTAAATGATTGGGCGTTCCTTTCATGAACGTACACCATTATGCACCTGTCGACGTTGGAGTAATATATTTTATGGTTTTAAAGGGACCATCCAAACATAATAATTGTAGAAAAATGTAACTTTTGAGAGACAGCCTCCAAATTATTTGTAGTTAATAACACATAGGGCAGTGTTGTAGCCAGTTCAGCACTATTTTATTGCAATTTTTAAAATTATAATTCTATACAAGGACATGTTCCATATTTTGACATGGTAAAATATTGTAATAACTTTATATGAAATGGTTATGAAGGTTGTTTGTAGTTATCTCCAGGTAATTCCACAGTTTATTTATTTAGTTGTTTATAATTTTTTAATTGCTCGACTACTTGAGTCATCTACCCCATTTCTTTGCTGTATGGAAGTGCGAGTTCGAGACCTGCCTTCAATGTGTGTTTGTGTATGTAACGGAGGGGGGACACCTCGACCCACTGCGCCCCCTAGATAGGTCTATTGCGGGCTACCACCCCCCCCCCAGGGGGAAGGGATGAGGTGAAGTGAATATCAGCTACAGATATTTATACCTGGTGCACAACGAAGTGCGTCCTCTAACCAGGGAGAGGGCGACGAGTCGACTTTTGCGGCCTGGATATTCGTTATTATTGGTTTGAATGTTTGACGTATTTGTTATTTTATGAAGTGATCATTATTCAGCAGTATCTCGCGGTGCCATAGAACTTCAAGGCCAGCGTATTGCAACCTGTTTTAAACATTTGATTATCACTTTAGTTTCCTCGTCCACCTTGTACAGAAAGTGAATTTAGTAAATGCAACGCTATCATGATTGTTTAACGAGGTCCTCTCCTCCTTTTCCTCTCTTTACCCCTCTGCAATGACGGCACTTTCATGCTACTGGCTGAACACTCGACCTGAAAGGAAAGTATGATTTTTTCTGGTCACTTAGTAAATTGCTGCCTTTCTCTTTACCCCTCTCCAAGGGCAGCACTATTCATGATGCATGCTAGTTAGTTATAACCAATGACACGTTTGTCTGATTTTTTCTGGTCTTTCAATAAATCGTTCGTTACTCATTAAACTCAACTGTTATTTGATTCAGAGCATGTCGTACACACTAGAAGCTACATGTGACCAGATTATTGGCCTATAACAAGCTGGTAACGGTTCGACAAATTTCATAAACTGTGGAAATTTAAAGAAATGCGCAAACTGTATTATAATATACGTAATAGACAAACATGTCAAAGCTACTTTGATACGATTTTTTATTCCAATATAAATATAGGGAGAATTTGTAGAAGGATTAAACGATTTTACACTTTTCAATATAATATTATACTATGTTTGCTGTAAAACTTGTGATTCGACTTAATTTTTCTTATAACACAGAATCTTTAACTCAATAAATGCTAGTTATTTCAAGCAACATTTTAACCTTTTCTATAATAGACATTAAGCATTTGGAGATAAATCTAAATAAAATTAGAACGCGGTTTAACTAGGTCATGTGTGTCCACCGTTTCCCTTCCCCACGTTTCCTTATTCTCATTACAGAGCCACACCTCTACCCTGCATTGTAACTCATTGGTCAGTAATTACACCTCACCCCTTGCGAGATTCAATAAGACGGTAAGAAACTGAGAGTGGTCCCAAACAGTGCATATTACTAAATTCGTTTTGTGTACCTACAACGGAAAGTGGTAATGAAACAGTTTCTGCAAAGGTTTGTCTAGGTTAACATGAAATAAATATAAATGTCCAGAATTTGTAGAACCTGTCTGTACAATTTGTATAAAATACGCCATAGTGGAGAGAAAACCATATAATGTAACGCATCAGATTTTCTTATTCAGGGTATCTCAATACATGTACCTGTCATCGAAAAAAAAAAAAATCGAAATCTTGATGTTGAATTTTTAGATGAAATACATCTACCTACCAGAACTAGACGGTTCTGCGTCCATTCTGCACCACATCCCACTCCTAACGCTTAAACAGCTGTTTTAAAACGCTCCTTACCTGATGAAGTATTTATTCTCGCGTCATATATTCAAAGAAAATTATTATATCATATGTCCCAGATTTCTGTATCTATATAACCCGCTTCTGCAGGTTCACTTTATGTAAAATAGATGTTTTCGTGCCATGATTACTGTATCTACCACATACATAGTGGGTAGAGAAGGTATTACAAAATTTCACTGGAAATACACATTTTGAAGTTCCCTGAATCCGAAGAAAAGCATTTTTAGAACAAGGTTCATGTGTGTGTGTGTGTGTGTGTGTGTGTGTGTGTGTGTGTGTGTGTGTGTGTGTGTGTGTGTGTGTGTGTGTGTGTGTGTTGTGAAGAACATATATCTCAAAAAACGAAAATTATTGGCATTTAAGTTGAACATCTTCCAAAGATATGACAGGAAGATTTTCAAGAAAACCCTCGCACTCCCAAACTATACAATTTTTGAAGACATTGATGCTTTCAAAAGCGGCTCTAATGATTTGGATTAAAATACTATGTAGGTAAAATATTTTCATGACAAATAAAATTTATGTTTATATTGAACTTTCTGGGAATAGCGGCTGAAGTCCTCTTTTCTGTATGACTTCTTCATAACTTGTACATCGAAAGAGAAGAAAAAAGTTTACTACGCAGAAAATGTAGATCTCATTAGTTAAGGCACTCAATTTGTGTGGTTCATGTAACATAACCACTTCCAGGATATTCCTTGTTAATGATTTGGAGTTCAAAATATTTACACTTTCTCAAATGGGAAGTCTTTATTCGTTTCCTTTTTCTTATTTCTTTATTGTATCTGCAGGGAAATATGTTAGAGAAACATTTCTGGAAATGTTGGTCTCGATTAAGGGACACTGGGAGTGAAATTTTGGTCAAAATTGTCAAAAAGTCGAAAATTGTTTTCTTACCTTAAAATGTTCCTGGAACTCCTGTGCATCTGGAGAAGCTAAAAGTTTTCATATCCCCCACTGCATGTGGCCATTACGGCCCTTTCAAATAGTGCTCTTCCCTTAACGTACACAGTATGTTCCTATATAAAAGCCTGTTTTTCTCAAAACTACATTTCTGCACATTCCAAAAGAAGGTCGCGCCTGAGTTTTGCTTCAAATTCAATGAAAATTTCCAAAAGTATTCATAAATAGCAGCTAAACAAAACTATGATTCAATATTGATGTTATCGTTAACATGAATTCCAAAAACATTTTTTTTGTATGAAAAAAAATCAATAATTTTTAAGATTAAATTTTCTTTGTTATTAAAAAAAATATGTACAGCATAATCAGCAAATTGTTACCCATGTTTTAGAGTATCAGTTCTGCCAATATAAATGAATTTTGAAAAGTCAATAGACGCGAGCTCTATTTTGAAAATGTGCCTATTAAATTCATAAAATAATTTATATATCCTAAACGAATTATCCAATTTTAATGAAATTTGGTGTACCTCCTATTCTCATATAAATACAAACAGAGTAAGAGTTTCAGAAAAAATCTATAAAAAAATGTGGAACTTTCAAATTTCATGAAGTAGACGAAGAATAAGCGTTTTTAACAATAGTTCGTTGAGGACTGAGCAGAGAAAATCATGTAAATATAACCATAATGATAAAAGAAACTTCTCATTACTTCCCATTTTTCAAAAGCTTCAGTTGAAGACTTCGCAAAGTGTGTGGTGCTCAATGATCTAAAATTTAAGGCCTAGGTTCATAACGTTATTTATTAAAATTTGTGAATTTTGAAAAATTAAGAAAAATTCTTTGTTGAAGTACGTTGAAAGTATCTAAGTTGATATTTCGACAACATTCTAATTAGGAAATTCAAAAGTTGACGGCGATTTTTTCCCCAAAGAGTAAGGAAGAAAATTTAAAAAATTAGGACTATATTCCTTTATTATTAAAGGAATAATTTATATTATATAATTTATTATTATTCCTTACTGAATAATGTTAACCATGAAGAAACATTGCGGTATGGTTTCAGTTAAATTAAAGTCTTTTATTTTTTTATTTTTATTTTTATTTTTTATTTTTATTTATTTATTAATTTTTTTTTTTTTTTTTTTTTTTTGTTTCTGCGTAACGTTCATTGCCATTCTTTGTTGTTTTAAGTCTTAGAGTATCTTAAGAAAATAAATATTATCTGAGGGCAGGAAAAGAAAACAAAAGCAATGTTTGGAGGCAACTTATGTCGCGGTTGCACTCAGGCACCCACACCTTTTCGGGAGTCCCTAGATGGAACAAGTGCGTATATCGAAAAGCCCACTTAAAGTAAGCCATTAGAAAGTGGAAGGGGGTGAGTGGGGTGTGGGAACCTGGCCGTCGCCTGTCTGGTGTCGTCTTCTCTTGAAGAGTGCCGCCCCTCAGCTACTTGAGACTCACTCCCTTGTTTCTCTACTTGAAGAGGCGTAACGTTGACACAACACCTCACAATTTTTCCTCCAAGAGAACACATGTGTTATTGTTTGCTAATGTTGGCAATGCAGCCATTAGAACACAAGTTTTCCGTATTGGTAGGCGTTGGTCTTGCCAACCCACTTCTCAGGATGTCCTCCGCAGTTGAGAACGAAACGTCAAGTCAGGGTCATTTTAATCATTGTATTGTTAGACCACGAACTGCAAGCCCGGAAAACATGTTATATTCTAATATTACCGGCTACAAAAGCCTACGGTCATATGTAACGCAGCTTTTAGCTCTCCTGTTCTCCAGCATTTTTCACCTCTCTCTACAAATCCACTACATTAATGTCAGAAGAAGTAACATTTTCCGGAGGTAAAATAATCTCCTAATCGAATCTCCGAGCAGGGACTAATCATCCTGGCTTCAAGCGCAATTAAATAAAAACTCTACGATGAAATACTGGTGATCTTACTCAACCCAAAAGATCAACATTTTCGAAAGTAATTACTGGTAACAAAAGTGACATTCTTTATCCAAGAGGCAAATCTTTCAGTTGATTAGCTATAATATTTCAAATTTACAGATTGTTGTTACACCTACTACCAAAAAAAAAGCGAGTACAATATTGAACGTAGTCAAGAATGATGTAAAACCCTCTGTTAAAATTGTTAAAGCAATAGAATTAGCAGACACAATTGAAGTTGTTAAATCACAAGTGTGGAAGCATAAAATTCGTTTCCTAATAGTACATAAATAGCTTTATAATCCACCTAGAAATGTATTTGATCTGTATTTTATTGATATTACACACAAATAAATTATAATTGGTATTTCAATGGTCACTCCAAAAGATGGGAATATAAAAATGCAGACTGTGCTAGTAAAGTCATTGAATATTTTATAAACATATCATCCTTTGAACCCATGGACTTTGTATTTGTGAACGAATTGCCTGATGAAACTGTGTTTGCTAAGGTCAGCCTAAAGCGGCTTCACTCTGCCCAGTCCAGTCAAGGTCACGCACGGCAATCCTCACTCTGTCTCTTTCTACAGTTTCTCCACCAACTTGCATTTCCTCATGGCTGAACTCCATAGTTACACCTACTGTTGTGGCGAACCGAGAGAAGTGAGGGAAGACTGAAAAGCGGGGAATTATGACCTTGAGCGAAAATGAAAACAAGGAGTCCCGCAACACCGCATCAATAACAATCTCATATGCTAATTTAATTATGTTCTCTATTCAATTTTCTATTCTCTTGTCTATTTCAAGCTTTGAGCTCTTTAGCACGGTGCGTTTCCTAATTGTATTCTATCATTTGTTGGGTTTCACTATTTTTCTCCATCCTTGTGGAGCTTGGCATCATGTACGCATTCTAGCCAATTGTTACGAAGTACGACTAACGTAAGTAGAAAAGTACTGTCTTCCTTCAAAAATTCGATGTCGATATTGCACCGGAAATACATACTTAGAGGCCCCGTGAATCCCAAAGAAGCATTTGTCCTTGTGCGTCTGGTGTCTGTGTGGAAAATCAACAGGACAAAATTAAACTTGGCTTTACCTCCTGCATCTTCCAAAGATGAGACACGAAGGCTTTTAAACAACATCAAACTACTCTTGGTATGAAAGACGTTTCGAAATTTCAGATTTTCTCAAAAGTTGTTCTAATGGTTTTGATTAAAATACTATATGTGTTGAACAGTTCCAGACAAATAAATTGTATATCTGGAATTTTTTCGGCATAGCTTGTGAATCCATCTCATTCAGAAGGAAGTTTGTATATTTTGTATAAATAGTACACCGCAAGCAATAGACAAAATAATCTGATGTGTAGCATTCACATGACTTTCTCCACTCTTGTACTAACCATTCTTACAAACTTCAATTCCTCTATTTTCTTCGTGTTAGTCGAGATAAACATTTGCAGAAATTATCTTATTGCGTATTTTCTTGTAGGTTTAAGGGCAATATGGGAATACAGTACACTTTGAGCGATAATCAAATCTATTAAAGCTGGTCGCTATATGAAGCCTTTGAAATTCGGTTCTCCTTGCACGAACAACAGATAAAAAAGCGAATAACGACCTTCCATTTGAGGAAACTTTAAGTATTGCAAAACTTACACAAACAACACGGAATATCTCCACATAGTTCACTGTACATAAAAATGCATTTGGGCATAGCTGGTGTGTTTTAATGAAACCTACATTTTTGTAACATTTTGTCTTACTCTTTAAGGTTTACCAGTTATGCAAAAGTAATCAAGGATAAACAGGGCTAAATCAGCTAGAGAAAATTCAAAATATACTTTCATTTGCCATAAAAATATCCTAAAGTTATAGCATTTTTAATCAAAATCGTTAAAGCCATTCTTGAGATAGTCAAAATTGTCGAAAGATTTTCCGTATAAGGAATATTTAGGCTGGAGGAATTTTCTTAAAAATCTTCGTGTAGCATCCTTGAAAGACATTAAACTTAAGTACCAACTTTGGTTTTTAACCGACTTTTCGTTTTTGAGTTATGCTGTTCAGACACATGCGCGCGCGGACCTTTTTTTTTCTTCTAAAAATGCTTTTTTGGATTCAGGGGGCCTCAAAACATATATTTCCGGTGAAATATTGATATCGAAATTTTGGGTCGAATACAATACTTGCCGTACTTACTATACGTAGTGGGGAAAGTAAAAATACTACACAGAAAGTATGATGTGTTACACTCAAATGACTTTCTCTACTCTTGTACTAATCATTCTTTCAAACTCTTATTCCTTTATCTTCTTCGTGTTACCAAGTTGAGATAAACATTTGCAGAAATTATCTTATCTTCTTGTAGGTACAAGGAGAATGTGGAAATACAGTACATTTTGAGAGATAGTCAAATGTTTTAAAGCTTTCAAATTCAGTTCTCTTTGCACAGTTAACATATAAAGAATGAACAACGATGTTGCATTTGACAGAAGTATAATTTCTCAAAAACTCACACACATAACAAGGAATATCTCCGGAATAGTTCACTCAACAGAAAAATATTTAGATGTAATTGTGTGTTTTAGCAAAATCTATATTTTTTGTACAGTAAGATTTGTTCTATCTTTTACGGTTTACGAATTATGCAAAAGTCATCCAGACTTCATGAGCTATAGCCAGAAAATTCAACATAGGTATACATTTCATTTTCCATAAAAATATGTCAATCGTTAGAACCATTTTCGAAAAATTTTCCATTTAAGTGGTAGGTTAAAGTGGAGGAATTTTCTTCAAAATCTTGGTGTTGCATCCTTGAAAGACATTAAACTTAAGTACCAAAACTGTTTTTTTGGATTCAGGGGGCCTCAAAACATATATTTCCGGTGAAATATCGAAGTAATATGCAGGTAGATGTATATTATTTCAAATAACTTTTTTGTTATTAGTTTGAATTTTTAAACACTTTCGTTATTTTTAAAGTGATTTCACCATTTAATATCTGTCTCGAGTTCACGAAAGAATGGAATTTCTAGGGCAGCATATAGGCAGCAGCTGACAGTCGATGTGGCTCTATCTTCCTTATACCTTAAACGAAATGTGTAATGAAATGATTTGAGCAAATGTTTGATTATACTTGACTATACTGAAGTATACAGAAAAAAGAAGCTTTCATATATGGTGTTTAATAATGGTCCTTTCACACAAGCCTGGAAACGGAGAACATTTATAGGAGTTATATCAAAATAAAGATAGTAAGTAGAGAGTTACGTGAATATAACGTATTAGATTTTGCCTCTTTGGGTAGAAGTACGAGATAGTCGTGTCCATTCTGTTATGGGGGAATACCTATCCTACAACGGTCAGTTTCGGCGTTCTTTAAATAACCCTCCCCCTCCTCTCTCTCTTCCCCCCCTCTCTCTCTCTCTGCTACTCTAGTTATGCTACTGAAATTTGAGACATTACTAGATAATTGTTCTCCATGTAAAAGTATTTACAGCGAAATCTTATTTTCATAATTTTTAAAAACATTGTAGCTGTTCACTCTGCAAATAGCATTTCCTGTTAAGTCTTTTGTTTTTAAAATTTTTGTGAACTTTTTTTTAATGTTAAAAAATTCATATTCGCTAATGTTCTTTTAAACAAATGTATTGATACTTATGTCTTACATAAACCTCATAGATAATCCTGGGGCATGAGTGCTCACAACGAAGAGGTTATGCACATGTTACATAAGTTTTATACAATTACAGCATTAAAATGTTTGAAAACTATTATAAATTTCTAAATCGATGTCGAACATTAATCGACCTTCCATGCTATGTTGTATGTATTCGAAAGTTAAATGCGTGCTGAGACTGAAAAAGAATATCGCGTGTCATTTTTACTTTCTCTACTCCGGTGGTATAGAAGTATTGCATTCCACCCAAAAAATAGATATCGGGATTGCACCGGAAGTACATGTTTTGGAACCCCCTGAATCTAAAAAAGAACAGTTTTTAGAAAAATTTGCGCGCACGTGTATGTAAATAGCCTAACTCACAAACGAAAAGTTGTTTAATACCACTCTTGGTATTTAAGTTCAGTGCCTTTCAAGGATACGACATGAAGATTTTCAAAAAAATCCCACACCTGAAACTAACTTTTCCATGGAACATTTCTCGATAATTTTGAATTTATCAAAAATAGCTCCAAGGATGTTGCTTAAAATAACACATGTTTAAGATATTTTATTACAAATGAAGTGTATATCTTGAATTTTCTGGAAATCTCCTCAGAAGTCATCTGCAATTTGAGAGGCTTTAGCATATCCGGTAAACTGTATGAGATAAACAATATCCTACTACACAAGCATTGAAGATTTCATTAAAACACAAAATATATGTCAAATACATTTTTGTGGAGTTAACTATTTCGGAGATATTTCCTGTTATTTATCTGAGTTTTGCAATACTGCTACTTTTCTCAAATTGAGGTCATTATTCGTTGCTTTATCTTTTGGATATGCAAGGAGTTCGGAATTTCAATACCATCACATAGCGACCAGCTCTTAAAATATGTATCTATTGCTCAGAACCTACTATATTTCCATTGCACCTACAAGAAAATTAGCAATAAGTTCATTTCTGCAAACTTATTTTTTGTAACAGATTGGATTTCTTGAGGAAATGCTCAGTAAGATATAAATTAAAAAACCAAAGTGCTTTTCAGACCCGAAATCGATAGGTGTTATTGAAGGTAAGAAATAAATAGCAAAGATAAAATAACATAGAGATTACAAATGTTAGGGAAACCGATTCGAGAAAACTGGCCAAAAATAATAAAAAATTACAATTTAGGTTATTAAACTATTATTAATCTGATTCTATAGAAACCTTTTCGTGTAAATATTTTCACTGTACCTATGACTATTTAATGTCTTCTTGTTTCAATTCGAATGAATTTAGTCACAATTTATTGTTCACGTGACGTTGCCAAAGCTCTCTTAGAAATTAAACTTTGTATGGAATTTTAACATTAAATTGTGACTAAATGCATTGGAATTAAGGTAGAAATGCATTACAGCATTGTTCATACGATGTTTACGCAACAGTTAGTGAAATAGTAATAGCCATTCGTCAAGAAGTTAGATGGCCTTAAGCATTTTACAGAAATTACTTTTGTTTCACTCTGAATACACCAAGTTTGTAATCGCATTTCTTTTAAAAACTGGTAATAAATTCAAAACTCTCCGTGCAGTAGTAATTCAACGATCACGTAGTCTTATATGAATAATTAATATGCTGTTGGTGATTGCAGTAATATTTATCCATATGCTTCTCGGGGCACATAATTTAACTTTGTCTTTCAGGTAACTTGTATAAAACATTTGTGAAGGCGGTGATGACGTCATGGAATGCTGATTGGTAGGTAACCTTTTCTGCTACTAGTACAGATTTAGAACAAATGTGCACGATTTATAGTGGCCCAAGCATCCTGTTTTAATGCTACAATTCTACATTGAAGGTAAATTTGTGCTGGTTGTGGTCATAAGCTACTTTAAGACAAAACTGATTGAAGTAAGGTAATGACAATCCATAATCATAAATAATCACAAGAAGTTTCATGAATCTACAGTAATCGTTGAATAGCTTGTCTGAATTACCAAGAAAACTGCTTGAATGTGCAGCAAAGATTAGAAATTGGCTATATATGTTGATTACCTATACTGCTGAAGCTTAATTTATCATAGCTTCAAAAATACAATAAATGTTTAATAAAAGTCTGCCCATAACTTTTCATAAAATAATCACCATAAAGTAAAAATACTAAATATAAAGATGTTAATCTGTACGTAGCTCCCCTAGAGAAAGTCTTTATATCTTAAAAAAGCAAAGAAAGAAAATATGTTACATATTTATCCTAAACTTAATTTTATGCACATAGACCTTGACTGTCAGTTGACAATATCTTGTTTTTTGTATTGCGGCATTTATTTGAAGTATTGCATATATTATATAATTGATCAAAACTATTATAAGCTTCAAAAACATTTCATTAAATCGTAGCAAGAAATACTTTGCTATTCGTTTTAGTTCGCTACAGACCCATATAGGCATAACTTGTGGGGACATGAGAAAAGGAGGGCACACCCCTAATGTTTCCAGTTAAACAAATGTTATGATGGGCAGCTAAGGGGTGCATGTTCCTCTAATATATACAGTTAAACAACTCCTGCTTTGAATAAAAGCATAAAACTTTGGGTAATTTGTCTCTGATGTGAGACTGCCTAAATTGTGGTTTACCAGCAGAAATACGAACTGGTTTGAGAATTTAATGCCATTCTGGCAGTTTGTCACAATAGCTCAGTGGTAGAGCAGCCGCCCGGTAAGCGGAAGGTCTGTGGTTCAAATCCCAGTTGTGGCATTGAATTTTTAAGTTCCAGTTCTACCTCTCAAACATTGCCCACACACGGCTTGTGTGTTTAAAAACACCAACAGTAAGTTTGTTGGCATAAATAAATAATAATTACCATCTGAAGGTTATTTAATCCTGGGATATAAAGTACTTACAATAGTAAGTCACCATTGGGGTAATTTGTCTCTGATGTGAGACTGCCTTTGTGGTTTACCAGGAGAAATACGAACTGGTTTGAGAATTTAATGCCGTTCTGGCAGTTTGTCACAATAGCTCA
Organism: Tenodera sinensis; assembly: GCA_030765045.1. Lineage (NCBI taxonomy): Eukaryota > Metazoa > Arthropoda > Insecta > Mantodea > Mantidae > Tenodera > Tenodera sinensis. Next base: position 60,835,550 of record CM060973.1, on the reverse strand, counting down.
GTGGTTAGAGCAGCCACCCGGTAAGCGGAAGATCTGTGGTTCAAATCCCAGTTGTGGCATTGAATTTTTTAAGTTCCAGTTCTACCTCTCAAACTTTTCCCACACACGGCTAGTGTGTTTAAAAACACCAACAGTAAGTTTGTTGGCATAAATAAATAATAATTAGCATAAAACTTTATTTTATTTTTGAATTAATAACGTAGTTCTCAACATACAAATATCTTAAACATATATTTTAATCAAAATCCTTAGAGCTATTTTCCAGGAGATCAAATTTTTCGAAAAATTGCACATGTAAAGGATAATTTAGGGTGGGGCTATTTTCTTCAAAATCTTCGTGTCGCATCCTTAAAAGACATTAAACTGAAATACCAATTGGTTTTTAACAGACTTTTCGTTTTTGAGTTATGCTGTCCACAGACCGACACACATACACACATACATACACACACACACACACACACACACACACACACACACACACACACACACACGCACGCACACACACACGGACCTTTTTCTAAAAATGTTTCTTTTTTTGATTCGTGGGGTTTCAAAACACATTTCCGGTGTAATCTTGACATCGATTTTTTGAGTGCAATACAATACTTCCTTCTACTTACCAGTGGAGAAAGTAAAAATGTAGATCTTGCATAAAATACAATTTATGCCTAAATAAATGTTTTTTTTTTTTGTAGAGTGAACGATTTCGGAGGTATCCCTCGTTACTTGTGTAAGCTTTGGAGAAACACTTCTGTCAAATGTAACATCGCTATTCATTTGTTTATATGTTAACCGTGCAACCAAATCTTTAAAAGATTTCACTATCGCTCAAAGCCTACTGTAATCTAATATTCCTCTTGCACTTACAAGGAAATAAGCAATAAGATAATTTCCGCAAATTTTTAACTCGACTAACGCGAAGAAGATATAGGAATAAGAGTTTGTAAGAATGGTTAGTAAAAGATTAGAGAAAGTCATGTGAGTGCAACACATCAGACTTTTTTTGTTAGGAGTCTGTTAATATATTCTGAAGTGCCATTGTAGCAGAGGCAAGTAGATTTCAGAGTTAGGTTGTACAAGTACTTCCTTTGTTTCTCATTAGCTTTATGCATGCTAACATATCTAATTACACCGACTTATTTTTCCAGCAGTATGACTGGATAAACCGTGGTATCAACTATTTGAAACTATCCTTTTTTTAAGCTATAGTATGTATATTATGCATAATCGCCATTACACTCAAGTATCAGACGATTATTTATGCTCGACCATGTGTCTAAGTTTGAAATATTTATAAAACGTTTGAATATTCTACGCTGCATGCTATCATTTTGTATCTCACATTTTAATCATGTATTTGTTATTCGATTGTACATACAACGATCGATATTTGCTCCTTCAACTGCGAAATCGTCTTGTCGATTTGTCTTGAACACAATGATACGGAGGATATATATGTATAATATGCTATAACCTTTAAAAAAGTAGATTTTCAAAATCAAGACAAATTGAGTTCATTACAATGTTATTTACAATATTAGCACTAATTATTAAACTGTTATTCGATTGAACCTCCGAGAATCGTGAGTTATGTTTCCAGGTGCGTGGGAATGTGCGGAGACGTGGAAGTATTGTTTGCTACATGCAGATCCTTTGATTGACGGATCAGCAGTGTCTTTATAAACAGGTACGCCTTTGATTGGTGGATTAGCAGTTTCGTTATGAACAGGTGCACCTTTGATTGGTGGTTAGCTTGTCATTATGAAGAGTTGAATATAATGAGGCCTAGTACAGTGGGCTACATTATGGCATAACAGCGAATAAATCTTTCAAAGTAAATAATATTTTATTTCTCTGAAGAGTAACTAAATTCTGCCAAGTTTCAAGTACATATAGATCATAACGTATAACAACACATAGGTGCACCAAACAAATCCCTCATTCACTAAAATATATTGAACTGGCTTTCTCACTTACTAGAAAAGCAGTAAATTAGCTTTTCATTAAGCTGTAGATAACTCAGTTAGCTTTTTACTTTCTCTACTGGTAAGTAGAGGAAGTGTTGTATTCCACCCAAAAAAGTCGATGTCGAGATTTCACCAGGATCATATGTTTTGAGATCCCCTGAATCCAAACAAAGCATTTTTTGGAAAAGCTCTCTTTGTGCGTGCGCGCGTGTGCGCGTGTGTGCGTGTGTGCGCGTGTGTGTGTGTGTGTCAGTCTATCAGCCTGTCTGTGGACAGCATAACTCAAAAGCGAAAAGTCGGTTAAAAACCAAAGTTGGTATTTAAGTTTAATGTCTTTCAAGGATGCGACACGAAGATTTTTAAGAAAATATCCCTACCTTAAACTACCCTTTACATGTAACATTTTTCGAAAATGTTGGTTTTCTTGAAAATGGCTCTAACGACTTTGATTAAAATGTCATATGTTTAAGATATTTGTATAACAAATGAAATGTATATTTTGAATTTTCTGGCTATAGCCTATGTAGTTCTGTTTACTCTGGATGACCTTTGAACAACTCGCAAACCGTTAGAGATAGACAAAATCTTACTGTACAAACAAATGTAGAGTTCGCTAAAACACACAATTATGTTCAAATAATTTTTTTTTGTAGCGTGAAGCATTCCGGAGATGTTGCTTGTTATTTGTGTTAGTTTCGGAAAACAAAAACTTTGGTGAAATGGAACATCGTTGTTCATTTTTTTTATATGTCAAGCGTGCAAAGAGAACGGGATCTCAAAGCTTTAAGGGTTGACTATCACTGAAAGCCCACTGTATTCCCATATTCGCCTTGCACATACAAGGAAATAAGCAATAAGATAATTTGTACAAACGTTTATCTCAACTAACACGAAGGAGATATAGCAATAAGAGTTTCTAAGAATGATTAGTACAAGAGTAGAGAAAGTCATGTGAGTGGAACACATCATTTTTTTTTTTTTTTTTTTTTTTTTTTTTTTTTTTTTTGTAATTTAGACTGTTTCAGCTGAATTAAATATACGTGATATATGCTTCTAAATAGATAAATAGAACGGTGTTCAAAAATAAAATTCGTGATTCTGAACATTCCTGAATCATTCGTGATATTGCTTGCGATAAAAAAGGTCAGCAAACTCTATCTGGTCTTCAAGAGTAATCCAGAAAGCCAAATTAATTAGTTTACCGATTGTACAAATAATTATTGTTTAAAGAGTGCACAGACATGATTTATCAATATCGGCAGCATCATTTATACGTTAAGTGAAATCAACTTCTTCCTTTGATAAAAACTGCAATTACGTGCAAAATGGACAAATGATAGCATTCAGCATTTGTAAAATAGTTGATTGAGCGTACGCTGTTTTTGCTCTAAATGGCTGAGCCTATGATACTTAAATATGAAGTATGCCATACTTAGGGAATAAAGACATGCATACCATTTATATAATTTTATATTCGACCATGCTATAATGTCCACTGTAATGGACCTCTTTATATCTATTTCTTCATAACGGTACTGCTATCCACCAATCAAAGCTGCACAAGTTCATAACGACACTGCTATCTACCAATTAAAACTGCAGCAGTTCATAACGACAATTAAAATATCCACATGTAGCAATCAATACTTTGCCGTCTGCGCACATTCCCACACAGCTGAAAGTGAAACTATCGATTACCATATTATAGCTAAAGCTGCTCTGTTTAGTTAATAAGTAGTGTTAATATGGTAAATAAAATTCTAATAAATTGTTTTCTGTTGTTGTTTTTTTCTTTTAAATCTTACCTTTTTGAAGGTTATAGTATATATTTTGAAGGTTATATATGTATCATTGTGTCAAGGCCAACATAATAATAGTTGAAGATGCAACTATCAATTCTGGTATGTAAAATGGAATAACAAATACATGATTAAAAAATTTAATTATAAATATTTTAAACTTGACTCATGGTCGAGCATAAATAGTCCGTATGAAACTTGAGTGTATTGCCAATTACGATGCTCGTATGAATATTATATAACTCGCTACCACCTGTATCCTAATTGCTGTCATTATGCTCTCGTTGCATAATATACTATTAATTACTTACTTGCAAGGTAGGTGGGCCATAATGTGATGTGATGTACAGAAAAAGGTGAAAATGTTATCTATTGTTAAGTATGAAGGTACAAAATAAAGTTTGTAAGTCTGTTGTTTTTATACAGAACTTAGAATGAGAAGTTTTAAGAAATTAGCAAACATTTTAAGTTATCATTTTATACCTATATAAAGCAAGTCAGTTAAAATGATAGATCTTTATTGCAATTTCCTGGTTACTATAAGAAATGTTAGTTCCAATCGCATAACAAGCAGAGGAGCAATCACGAAATTTGTGCTGTTACATTTTTTTTTTTCAGTTTTAATTTTGGAAACATTGCAGTACATGCATATTGCAGAGTGAAAGAGAAGAAAGAACGACAATCAGAATGGGAGGGATATTGCAGGGGAAGAGAGAATTGCCGATATTAAAGCGCGCAAAATTGCTGGTTATGTTATTATTATTATTATTATTATTATTATTATTATTATTATTATTATTATTATTATTATTATTATTATTATTATTATTATTATTATTATTATTATTATTATTATTATTATTATTATTATTATTATTATTATTATTATTATTATTATTATTATTATTATTATTATTATTATTATTATTATTATTATTATTATTATTATTATTATTATTATTATTATTATTATTGTTGTTGTTGTTGTTGTTATTATTGTTATTATTGTTTTTATTATTGTTATTATTGTTGTTATTGTTATTATTATTGTTATTATTGTTTTTATTATTATTATTATTATTATTATTATTATTATTATTATTATTATTATTATTATTATTATTATTATTATTATTATTATTATTATTATTATTATTATTATTATTATTATTATTATTATTATTATTATTATTATTATTATTATTATTATTATTATTATTTATTATTATTTATTTTAATATTTTTAGGATAAATGCTTCTCAGATTAGAGCATTGTTATATTTTCCTCAGAATAAAGTTGCCTTGTTACTCCATATAGGCAACCCAACTGACACCATAGAGAACGGCTGAAACCGCTGGCTTTAACGGTTGTTCGATATATTTATAATTTTTCTTTGGCTCATCTACATTCCTGAACTCCACATTGAATATGATACTGAACAGAGAGTATAAGAACACAATTTAAAAATGTTTTCAAAATTGTGTAGCGTTGTTTATACATGGTATTTAAATATAGGTATAGGTAAGTATTGTTCGTTATTACAAGATGCTTCCTTCTAAGTGCTTGTGCATGAAGGCATTAAAACCATATTGGTGTAAGTCACATTTTCCTCTTTTAGAGACGTTAAAGAGATAGAAATTGTTTTTAACGACGCTGTCAATGTCCAGGGTCACATCAGCGTCGCCGGGGTGCCGGAATTTTGTCCTGTAGGAGTTCTTTTACATGCCAGTAAATCTGATATGGAGCTGTCGGTTTTTAAGCACGCTTAAAAACCATCGGTCTGAGCCGGTTTGAACCCGCGATCTTGGGATCAGTAAGCCAGCATCTAACCAACTGAGCCACCCAGACTGACTTGAAGATACGGAGGTGTAATATATTCCACTTCGCTCTTTTCTAAATGCATGATATTTAATATTGCTTCGTAAATAGTTTTACTATGTGAATAAACTAAATTTACCTAATTTACATTTTTAATAGTCACGCAGGGCTTTAAAACCCCTCTCAGAGCGTTAAAGAAAATAATATACAAAATGAAGTGGATGTAAACTTAACTGAACCACCGCTAAAACCAATATTCGCACAGTAACAAAGCAGACATTTAAATTAATTTCTACTATTTGCTAAATATGGATATAGCTGAATGGTCACAGATGTCTAAAAATCAGCCACTCACCCTGGTCGCCATCTCTCATCATAGTGGGTTAGCGTTAAAATACAACCTTCGACTGCTGCTACCATTCTCTTAAACATTGCTAATTATGGTAATATGACTAAACTTACCACAATCTAGCTTCAAGGATCTGAATTTCGAGAAACCATTTATATGAGCTGACGTGTATTGATGCGTAAACATTTGTTCGGTATATTATGTATGACATTTTAAACACATTTTGCTTGTCTCTACCTTTTATTGGGTACTGTTTGAGGGAGATGCCTTCGCAGCGAAATATGAGGCTTGCATTCGGCAGGATCTGGGTTCGATTCTCGTCGACCGACGCTTTGATTAAAATCCCTATTTTTTCATTTTAGCTTTGAAGTGCCACTTGAGTTTTACTGTGCTCAATTTTCTTTTGAAAACATTGGATTTTGATTTGCATTATTTTTACTATGGACAGTATTGCTTTATTATGTTCTCTTTGGTAATATATTTAAATTTAAATCGCTGCAGAGAACACCCGATCACCTTAATTCGTTTAAATACTTTCTTTCTGGCTTCTATTGTACCTTGATGTACAAGAAATACAATGAAAAACAATTAAAGCTGTTCTGCCACTCTTAACAGCTAATAAGACAGCCATTTCACTCTGAAAAGAGTTGAAATCTTTTCCTCGAACCTAATTCTTCTGTCTGGTTCATAAAATATTTCACAAGCACCAGTTTTATCTGAAGTTTCTTAAAACCACTGGAATTTTCGTCTTCTACAAAGTCATTTAAGTTAAAATTATCAACAATTTAATTTTTCTGTCTTTAAATATCTTGAGACTTATAAATAATACAAATATCTAGTAATCATGTAAATAATATTATGTAAAAAACTGTATCAATATCTAAAAATTAAATAGAACGAAACATATGAAGGTTCTGAACAATACTCGTAACTTAAAACTTATAAATGTGATTTTATAGTATTAGATGATCTAACTCAAAATGAACTTTTCATTTGTGCCTAGGAACAAGCGGCTATGAACATTTAAATGCTCTTAATGTTTTACCAAGCTGTTTTTACAGAGATTTTTATGGGCAAGGGAAGAATATTACTCGTTATTTCATTTCTATTCAGCTGAACATTACTTTTAAACCAGAAATAATTCAGTGTAAGTGATATAGGTAGAAGACTTCGGTCATGATTAGAAATAAATTTGTATGCAGTCGTTATAGTACGGAAAGAAAATTAGAATGGAGATGTGAAAATTCCGTAGGTATTTTAAAATTATATCCCAGACCGAATTTAAAATTTCTACATAAACTAGATTAAAAGTTAATTCTAATAATAACGATTAAAACTAAAATCTAAATATATTATTCTTATATGCTTTACCACAAATGCATACACAAAGACTAAGGGTTATAATGTGCTCCTGCTTCTGCCCATTATTTGAGAGAAGGGCCCTCTCGGAATGGACACTGCCAACAAATGGAGGCTGCACTTAGATCCTTGATACCTGCAACATGAGCCGTATTAAAAATGTACATAATCAATACAAAGGAGGAGTTGGATGCTAGGCTCCACCAATAGCACATCTGCTTCACTTGACGTCATCTGCTTAGGCCACTCCCCTACCAGAGTAAGAATTATGCGTGCCGGAGGCCGACAGATGAAATGTTTTCGGTGGAACCAGGCAGGTTTTTATTTGCCCTCCCCCTGTCCCCACAAGGAGCCAGCAAGCAAGCGGTTCTTTGCCCTTGGAGTGAGCTCAGCACCTCAGTCCTCCACGGCCAGCCCTGGCTGTCCCGTCACTTGTGTCAGCTTGCGGCGTATTCTAGATGTGCTTTTGTTAGTGTGTTGCGGCTAAGTGACTGTGAATTGCTAGTGCAGCTCAAACTTACTTTTGCCAGTCAACTGTCTTCTAATTACGTAAGTACGCTTATAAAAGTATAACGAATTAAAATAGAATACGAAAATTGCAGACGCAAATTTCTGGGTGGATTTTTATGAATATTTACTGATATTAATGCTATGCAATCTAGCATAGAAGTTATCACGGTCCAAAATTTATACCTACATCGACATTAAATGAAATACATTCATATTACATTTTTCCTATACAAATAAAGGCATATTTGTGTTATTTCCTTAAGAGGAATGACAGAAATTCCCTAGCGTTCTTGCGATTTAGGTAATACACATTTTGTAGGCAGTGTCAATCAATAATTACTTTATATAATTAATAAATGTTAATTTTGTTAGCATGAATGAAACACGCTAACTCACCCTTACTGAGCTTGCGGGGGGGGGGGGGGGCAGGAAGGGGGGGGGGGGGTTGAGTGGGTGGGTGTGTGCTTACGTATTTACATGATAAATATATTGGTCTCATTTCTATTGTGTAAGTTTCCCAAGTGAAACAATTACTGAATTAAGAACAAACATTTAAATGTGTAAATTAACAGTAAATATCTGTTAATACCCTTCAAAAATAGAAAAATTGTCTTCTTATGGGAAACAGAATCCTCTCTTTTCAGGAATAACCCATCGTTCCCGCTTCCTATCTTCGATGCCATGTTGATTTATTTCAACCAGTAAAATAATTAAATTTCTGTACTAATATGTTGACTGGCTGGATAAGAGTTATACAATAGTTATAATAAATATTTAACCGTTATGAAATGCAGCATTGATACACGCAAATATAAAAATGCATGAAGTATCTGTTTTGCTTAAGGAATTACCACGTGTTTGTAATCCATGATGTAAATATGATTCAAATATATCAGTATTTACACTCGAGTTACAGCGTGAGCATAACATAACTATACTACGCTTCTTATAGTATAAATCATGCTTCTCCTCGGTGTAACAATTAAGTTTGCAACATATTAGCTAAAGTGATCTCACCATTCTTCAAACATTACAACTTTAAGAACTTAAGATATATTATAAGAAAGCAAGCAAGGCTGTATTACATTAGTATTACACGAGGAATAAAGGTAGAAGTTCTGTAAGACAGATACTGAAGAAAGTTTTTGAAACCTTTGCACCTTTTCTGAATACAAGGATTCGAGGCCACATTGCAGCATTCAAGCTCAGAATTAACTAAGGCTTAACATATTTTACATTCTTATTAAGAAATAAAACCATTGATGTTTGTGCATAAAAAATCTGGTGTGTTGCATTCGTATAACTTTCTCTACTCATACACTAACATTTCTTACAAACTCTTATTCCTATATCTTCTTCGTGTTAGTTGAGATAAACATTTACAGAAATTATCTTGTTGCTTACTTCCTTGTAGGTGCAAGGGGAATATGGGCTTTGAGCGATAGTCAAATATTTTAAACCTTTCAAATTATGTTCTCTTTGCACGGTTAACATATAAAAAATGAATAACCATGTTCCATTTGATAGCAGTATAAGTTCTCCAAAACCCACTCAAATATTGAAGAATATCTCCGAAATGGTTCACTCTACAAAAGAAGTTATTTAGACACAAATTGTATGTTTTAACAAGATCTGCATTTTTATATAGTAAGATTTGGTCTATCTCTTACTGTTTATCAGTTATGCAAAAATCATCCAGAGTAAATAGGACTTCATGGGCTAAAGCTATAAAATTCAAGATATACATTTCATTTTTCACAAAAATATCAAAAATGGCATTTTAATCAAAATCACTGGAGCTATTTTCAAGAAAAACAAAATTTTTTAAAAATTGTCCATGTAAAGGGTAGTTTAGAGTGGAGGAATTTTCTTCAAAATCTTCATGTAGCATCCTTGAAAAACATTAAACTTAAATACCAACTATGATTTTTAACCGAATTTTCGTTTTTGAGTTATGCTGTCCACAGACTGACAGACACACACGCACGCGCGGACGTTTTTCTATTTTTTTTTTTTTTTTTAATTCAAGGGGCCTCAAAACATATATTTCAGGTGAAGTCTTGACATTGAATTTTTGGGTGGAATGCAATAATTCCTCTACTTCACGTATTAGAGAAAGTAAAAACACAGTAAACCGATTGTAGTTGGTCCATTTTCTCCACGAATATGTATACCTACCTACAATTTTAACATTTTAAGGCACACAAATCCTGAGACTAATTTAAGCAGAGATATCAATGTCCATGTGCTGAAAATTGCTTAATGATGACATTATTACAAGAAATGCTTTCATATAAAGTACTTGATCATTAGATCTGAATCTTTATGTTTGTTAGACTATATTTCTCTCAAAACACTGGCAAAAATTTAAACTAATATGTTAAACATTCTCAATTTATTTTTCATTTCCGTTTCTCACTATGCATAAGGTAACACGAAGAGAGATATTGCTTATTACATTTTGGCACTTCTGAACAGTTAGATAATTATTTCTAAAACAACGAACGTGTATCCAAACAAAGAACTTGTTTGTAACTTGCCATACCAGGAAAAATAAACACCAAAAGTTCTGCGTGTATGACATTGAATAAACTTTGAATCTTTGTTACCTTGACATCTTTACGGCACTCAAAATGTATAAGTAGGAGTAAAAGAGAATTTCCAATGCTTATTGAGAAGTAAAAGTTATTGGTGTTTTTAAAGGTAGATATAGCCAATACATGTGAAGTTGAATATGTTTTAGAATTTTGATCGGAGAATGAAGATTAGAATAATTTTTAGTGAAGAACCCAATACATCAGTACCTTGGTGAACTTGTTTTCCTTGCTCGTCACCTGTTCTATGTTATTTGAGATATAACATAGAACGTGAATCTAATGAGTACATATTCAGTGGCATAGGGCACCATTTTTTATATTTTCTCAACAACTCCTCTGGTTCTTCATCATTTTGGTTCCCTAAACAAAGCTATGCAGAATTATAGTTGCAGAAGGTATTAATTGTGTAAATTCATTTTTAGTCTTCTTTGAAAATTTCACTCTGTTGGTAAAACAGAAATAACAATGGAAAATATTCCAGTGGACTGTCAATAAATCATTGGAATAACAAACCATAGATGGTAGTTTTGCGTCATCCCCGCTCTGTTGAAATGACATCAACTTTTGACACATTTATTGCCTAATTCTTATCTTTTCCGTACACTTTAAACACCAAAAGTGCCGTTTTCACTTTTTAAATTGATCAGTCACGTGTCATTCAGGAAATGCACGGCAAACATAGCAGAAACTATTTGAGGAATGTTTTGACATTCCCAGATGGCTCATTCTTACCCTCAAGTAAACCCAAGCGATTGTTCCTCGTTTTCTCTGCTAGTACTTCTAGCTTTCCGCCTGGCTAAAAGTAATAAAGCAATAAATCACTTCCACGGGTACCTATTTTCCGGTGTACTTGTTTCATTTGATGCCTGAAAGGATTGAAAGTGCTCCCAATACTCCAAAATACTTCCATTAGAGTAAATAACCTCGACCTGGGTTGTTTTCAAGCATTTTCCTACTTCTACGGCTCTTTAGAATTAGTGTTTAAGATTTCCAAGACCATTCACATGATCAACACAGGTAAATTATTCACAATTTATTACTTTTATCAGCTTTATATTAATCCTTAGATGATGATGCTCATTATTATTATTATTATTATTATTATTATTATTATTATTATTATTATTATTATTATTATTATTATTATTATTATTATTATTATTATTATTATTATTATTATTATTATTATTATTATTATTATTATTATTATTATTATTATTATTATTATTATTATTATTATTATTATTATTATTATTATTATTATTATTATTATTATTATTATTACATCAGAAATAAAACAGTGGCTGCTGTATTATAAGCTGTACTAAATTCAAATGAACAACTAGGAGCATTTTGGAAATGGTTAATGTCACAAAAATTTGGTATATGGGCTGGCCCCGTAAATTAGTAGGTAGAGCACCTTCTATATAAGGGGTCTCGGGTTCGATTATTGAATGTGAAAGTATGAATAAGAATGTGTACATATGTGTATGAGTTTAACGTACAAAATCCCCAAAGACCCAAAAATCCCAGTGCTACTCTAAAGAGAGCTAACACTATTGCCAAAAGACAGTACTCCATATGACCAAAGCGGGGTATTAATTGAGACAAAAAAATAAATTTATAAAAAGGTATCAATATAGATACGCCTTGCAGCAAGATTTCTTATGGTTTTACAGTTATATACAATACAATAATAAGGTGCGTTTCAGAGGCAAATTAAAGAAAACTAAAGATTTACCTACTTTTCATTCAATATTCCAGTATCTCAATAATACACCATCATGAACGTTATCATCATCATCATCACCACCACCACCACCACCACCACCACCACCACCACCACCACCACCACCACCACCACCACCACCACCACCATCACCACCACCACCACCACCACCACCACCACCACCACCACCACCATCATCATCATCATCATCACCATCATCATCATCATCATAGTTTATTCTATTCCGTGATTTAGACATCCTTTTTTTATCTTCTATATGGCCTCCGCAAATCTCTTTTACCGTAAGGTCTGTAATTGTATACTTACTTTGGAAGTATTGTGTGTATCAACTATTCTATCTATCATATGTAACATTTAAACCAGTTTTGTATGATAGTCTCTGGATTTACTTAATTTACTTTTAATTTTTCTCAAATAAGGGTTAAGTAATTTATATGGTCATATAAAAATCTTTTGTCTTTCTTGAAAAATTCAGCTCTGTTTCTTGTACGTATGTTATTCTTAACTTTCCTAGACTGCATCCATCTCTCAGATCAATACATTAATACGGGTTTAATTATCATTTTATTAACTTTTTTGTAGTATCCCATATTTTTCATTTTTCAAAGTTTGTGAACTAACCCGAATATTGTTTGAAATTGTGTTCATTTTATATTTATATCACTTTAGTAGAAATTTATTCCATAACTTAAATGCTTAAAATGATACACCTACTCTAGAGCAATATTAGGTACTAAGTATTATTTTGGAACTGAACTTTTACCCCAAAATGCCATTATTTTCGTTTTCTCTTTGCACTTTTGGTACCAGCACAATTATATATCTATTTGATTTACATAGTGTAAAATATTTTTAAGTTATTTTCGTTCTTTTATCAAATCATCAGCATGTAATAGCAATTATACATTATTCAAAATCTAATTCGTCATTTCGGATAGGGAGAATTTCATGAAAAATATTTGTCTTAAAAGCAATGGACCTTAAACATAACATGTGGCATTTATCCCCATTTGTTCAATTGGGATCTCTCAATCTCATGCAGACGCACACACGCCCGCGCGTGCGCGCAAGCAACTTAGGATTTCAGTAGACCTCATAACATGTACCTATTTTATGTAAGACCTTGGTATGAAATATTTGAACCAATGAAGTACGTCATCCAGCTTAAATGCGTAAGCGGTAAAGAAAGTAAAACTTGAACAATGCACATACACTTACAAGAATTGCACTGAAAACTGATTTGAATGGAATTATTATTTTTCACCGATTTTGTGTTATGAATGTAAAGTACTACATTCTCCAAAATATTTTACACCAACACTAGAACGAAAACAATTACGAGAACTCCGATAGCGGCATAGTCAAAGTCAGAAAAGAAAAAAGAATTGGTGTGTTTCTTTATAATGCCTGAGAGTGACATATCTTTCTAACTCTCTCATTATTTAAATACCATAAACTTGAAATTAGTATATAACAAAGAAAAGTTATTGAATTTTCTATAAAATACTTGCTAAGCCCTATTAAAATAAAATAGATAAAAACATCATAATTAATAACTTTATGGAGGTCATAATAATAGTTTGTGTGAGGCAGATAAACAGTCAGTTTACCTGTAACGAAATTAACTTAACGGTTATGGTACTCGTTTATTCAACGACAAAATCGACTGTTTATTTGCATTAAAGACCTATAGGTGTATATTATTTGGCATAAGTGATGTTTTATTATGTGTTCAGGACGGTATATTTCTTAACAAATAAAATTTTCGTTTTCTTCCTAATTTATGCTTAGAATTTTGGAAAGTATCTAATTAATACAATTTGGTTAGATATACTTCAGCACTTCATGGTCGGTATATCAAGTTAATCTAATATTATTAATTGGTTTGTACCAGTTCAAGACCCTTTTTAACGTGAGAAATGTTTGCGCAATTTTGATACAGCTGGGAGATTGTAAGAACACAATTTATCAAGCAAAAGTTGAAATATAATTTAATATAGAATAAAATAACGTTTTTACGTCATTAACCATCTATAAAATGCTCGGTGTTACAGTTGAGATTGTTCCAGACTTAAGTATAGGTATAACGTTTTAAAATGTTAGACCACCAATAGGAGCATGTGTTTACAAAATACCTTAAATGTAAACTAAGTGGTTGGAAAAGGTTTCCAATGCAGTAGTGGAAGCCAAAATGTTCGATTTGAGGCTTCGGGACCTGAGGAAGGATGGCCAAATGTAAATTTGATACATTGTAGAATGCTTTATAGGTTAATTTTGGGTCTACCGAGTGTTCACCTAAAGGGATAGAATTGTTAGAGATGGACAGAACACGAATTAAAGCCATAATGATTGGAGAACTACTTAAATATTGCTATAGGATTAGATCAATGGGAGAGCAATATTTAAGGTTACAGGAGAAATGTAGAATTAGTAATTAAGTTACATAGGATTCTAGAAGAAATAGTATGAGTAAAGTATGGAAGCAGAGGGAAAACCTAGAAAGAGGATTGTGGAAGGAGTTTAGACAAAGGATCGAGGTTATTGTGTTGTTGTTGTTGTTGTAGTGTTTAACGCCCGCTTTTACTACTACGGCACCGCAGGCGGTGACACTGATGATACATGAAGATGGAGCACCGGTGGAATGAGATGGCGGGGTAAACCGGAGTACCCGGAGAAAACCCGCCCTGACGCCGCTTCGTCCACCACAAATACCACATGCGGGTCCCTGGGATCGAACCCGGGCCGCCTAGGTGGTAGGCGAGCGCGCTAACCGCTCGGCCACGGCGCCGCCATCGAGGTTATTGACAGACAAGAAATTTTCAGTAGTATCCTGGATAAAATATATCTACTGTTCTACAGAACAATCAAACAGAACTGGTAGAAAGAAAAATGTATAGACATTTGTAACAAATCGGGTATAGAAGAGTGGGCTTGGTTTAGGAGTGAGATAATAAAATTAAGCGGCGTGAAAGGGAAATTTGAGCTGTCCATTATGGAGTGCCAATGACGCGATTTCCATTAGCTTATAGATTGTGACGAGACCAAAAAAAATAAAGATTATGAAAAGAAGAGCACCATAGAAATAAAAAAGTTAGAGAAATTATTGGGAAACATTAAAGAAAAATCTGATGTATTGCATTCACATGATTTTCTCTACTCTTGTACTAAACATTCTTACAATCTCTTATTTCTATATCTTCTTCGTGTTACTTGAGATAAACATTTACAGAAATTATCTTATTTCCTTTTAGGTATAAAGGGAATATTAGATTACAGTAGGCTTTGAGCGATAGTCAAATCTCTTAAAGCTTTGGGGCCCCGTTCCCTTTCCACGCTTAACATATAAGAAATGAACAACGATGTTGCATTCAAAAAAGTTGTTTTCCGAATTTGACACAAATAACAAGGAGTATCTCCGAAATGGTTCACTCATTTGTCATAAAACTATCTTAAACATGTCATTTTAATTTAAAATCGTTGGAGTCATTTTCAAGAAAATCAAAATTTTCGAAAAATTTTCCACGTAAAGGGTAATTTAGGGTGGAGCTATTTTCTTCAAAATCTTAGTGTCGCATCCTTGAAAGGCATTAAAATTTAAATACCAACTTTGGTTTTTAAACGACCTTGTTCTAAAAATCCCCTTTTTTGGATTCAGGGGGCCTCAAAATATATATTTACGGTGAAATTTCGACATCGAATACAATACTTCCTCTACTTACTAGTAGAGAATTAAAAATGGAGATAAAAATTGCAATTAAATTAAAATGGTGTGAGTTTAAGAGAATTTAATTTAGTAGACATATTGGCAGGGAACACGGCGTGCAACGTATCAGTAGCCACGGTGTTGATAGCAAATATTTTTGTATCAGTGTTGAATGCATTTACGCCACCCACAACCCAAGAGTAAACAGTTCTTAATTAGGAAATTTAAGAATAGGTTTAAATATGATCATATACAAATTATGTTGTACAAATTGAATTTTCATTCGTTCATACTGCTCAAAAAAAAAAAAAAAATGTAGATCTTGTTACAAAAAAAAAAAAAAAAAAATCTGACGTGTTGCACTCACATGACTTTCTCTACTCTTGTACTAACCATTCTTACAAACTGTTATCACAATATCTTCTTCGTGTTAATTAAAATAAACATTTGTACAGATTATCTTATTGCTTTTTTCCTTGTAGGTGCAAGGGAATATTAGAATACAGCAGGCTTTGTGCGACAATCAAATCTTTTTAAGCTTTGAGATTCCGTTCTCTTTGCATGATTAACATAAAAAAATGAACAACGTTGCATTTCGCTAGTTTTCCGAAACTCACACACATAACAAGGAATATCTCCGAAATGGTTCACCCTACAAGAAAATTTATTGAGACATAAATTGTGTATTTTACCAAGATCTACATTTTTTGTATAGTATGATTTGGTCTATCTCTAACGGTTTACCAGTTATGCAAAAGTCGTCCAGAGTAAACACGACTACAGGGGCTATAGCCAGAAAATTCAAGATATACATTTCATTTGCCATAAAAATATCTCAAAAATATGACATTTTAATCAAAATCGTTAGAGCCATTTTCAAGAAAATCAAAATTTTCGAAAAATTTTCCATGTAAAGGGTAGTTTAGGGTGGGGTATTTTCTTCAAAATCTTCGTGTCACATCCTTGAAAGACATTAAACTTAAATACCAACTTTGGTTTTTAACCGACTTTTCGTTTTTGAGTTATGCTGTCCACAGACTGACAGACACACAGACAGACACACACACACGGACCTTTTTCTAAAAATGCTTTTTTTTTTTTGGATTCAGGAGGCCTCAAAACATATATTTCCGGTGAAATCTCGACATTGAATTTTTGGGTGGAATACAATACTTCCCCTACTTATCAGTAGAGAAAATAATAGTATCTACATGATTTATGTCAAGTATATTTTGTGGAGTTAATCATTTCACAAGTACTTCTTGTTAATTCTTTTAAATACTTTTATTCACTCAAATGTAAAGTCATTTTCCCCTCCCAGTCATGCAAAGGGAAGGCAAATACACAGCCATTATACAGCGGCCAGTTCTTAACACATTTGACTATGCTTAAGCCTGGTAGGTACAATTCTTATTGAACCTTACAACAAAACCTGAAACTATGTAATGAAACCATTCTACAAATGTCTATCTCGATTGACCTGAAGTAAATAGAAGAATGGGTGTTTATAAGAATAGTTATACAAGAGAAAATAATGTGAGTGCAATACATCAGATCATAATTATTTTTTCAGCTCATGCTGTAATTCGTCTTCTTTTGTTTAATAGGCTTCCCCATGTAACAATGTTAACAAAACGTAATTCCGAATCGTTTAGCCTTGCTTGTTTGTATCCATTAAATCTATTCTTGAGACTATTGGGTAATTACATTTTTACATGGGCGCATAACTTCAGAGCAAACAGGACCGGATTTTCAATACGAAGTACCTTCTTCTAAACGACTTATGTATTTGCTCAAATAAATGGGCTCTTTCCTCCCTTGTCAAAACATCATCGAAGTCTCATTCTATAACCCCAAGCATTGGCTCTTCAAATTTGTATCTGCTAGAGGGAGGGTGGTCGAGTTATTACAAGCTCCAGACACGGTTGGTCCACTGCCCCTGTCACAGCTATCCACGACCACCCTACCAATTGGTGGGATCCCCTATCCACCACCCAGGGGACACCCTGATAGCGGTTACAAGGTATTCCATGGTGATGTACGGCATTCAGGTTATATTGCACAACCAAAAAGAAATCTTGAATGTTTCCTTCACTTTGTGTGTCAAATCTTACTAATTTTGGACTGAAGCGCATATGACAAAAATAAATTTTATTAGCTCTAGTTTCTGTGAATCACAATAGGTGAAAATATGCTGTTTTAGCAGACTAAGAGAAAACAACACTTTAATTAAATATGTCAACGTTGAAAGTCCGGTTTAATGTTTTTCTTTTTATGAGCATTACACGCGAAGGATTCTAAATTGATTGAAGAAGCCTTCGCAAGTGGTTGAGTCTGAAGAGATGTGGTGGCTACATAAGGTCGTTGTCTTTTGGTTTTCCTCTTGTGAGTTCGGAGCGTCCCTATACAGAGACCATGGCCAATATGCAAGAATTGCTTCATTCCAATTGCCCTGATATCTCTGCTCTATTTTTCACTTGTGTGCAGCACAGTTGATTGAGTTAATTTAAGTTTGCATAAGTCTCCTTCATGTAACCTGCATGACCAAAAGGAATGGAAGGAAGACAGTTGCTGTTGTGAAGTAATACGCTTTCAAACTTAGCTTGGAGGAATCTATAAATAGCCTCCACTCATAGGAAGTGGTAAACGATCTGAATGTGACATAGGTCGAATAGCAGATGGAAGATTCGGGTATTGGATTGTTCTTCTTTTCATTGACAATTATGCCATTATAGGTGGAGTCAATCAAAAATAGCAGTTTGTAGACTCTCGCCAAACAGTAGGTACCTACCTACAGGAAAAGCCATAGATCGTTTGTTATTTTTCAGCTATTCTCGTAGTATAACTGAACAAGAGTTGCAACATATATGTATGTGGAGTCCATGATATCCTAAACCCCTACCTTCATACCAAAATAATGTTGATAGGCAAAGTTCACAAGACATGTGAGATCTCTTCTGTGACCAAGATGTTACTTCACCACAAATGTAACAAAAGTCATTCACTGAATTTCCACATTTTCGTGGCATATTACACTTTAAAAGATGGCACCAGAAATTCTATGCTAATTACAACAGAAACAATATTAATCTTACACACACAGCAATAATATGAATGATTATAACCTGCAAACAGCTGAAGATCAGTGCTTTGTTGGTTGATAAGTGTGCCTATTTCAAAAATAAAATTTTAAACAAACAGAAAATGTAGACTCTAAAAAGTGACTTGTTACTTTGTCGCCAAAACAAGAGCTAATCAGTCATTTATATGGTTATTTATGAATTCAGCAAGTGTAATTAATAAGAATCGGCAATTTTAAGCCCGAAACATTTTCATTGTTGGCCACTGTTATTGGTTGTTTCTTGAAATAGGAGAAATATTATATTTCTTGTATACGCCAGTGTGAATGTTTTAATGAGATTACATAGAAACCCAACATTTTTCACTTATCTATATTAAATCTACCTCCCCATTTATTTGAAGTGATCAAGTTTTGGTATGCATGTGTAGGTATATAGCAAAATTCCAGGTACATTTTTGTGTTTGTAACGTTTCAGATAGTATCGTTTCCAACGTCCTCTGTTGTCGGTCATGGTGTTAACACGAATAAGTGTTCTTCATAATTGCCATTACACTCTTGTAGGTTTAAAATAGCCCATTTAGATATGCAGAAGTTGATAAACTTGTTGTATAGGTTTGTAAACAGGTATACAAGTAACTTTCCTAAGATAAGATATGGTAAAGACCGGTCTATTGTGCGTTACTAGGAGAACCCTGGTAACAATTTGCTAAAATTACAAATTGTCCCACTTTGTGTATAGGTAAGCCTAGGGTATATTTAATATAATATGCGTTTTCTGTTCAATTATGCAGTAAGCTTACTTTCTCTAATACGTACTTACAGTAAGTAAAGGAAGTATTGTAATCCATCCAGAACTTCGATACTGAGATTTTATCGCAAATACATGCTTTGACACTTCCTGAATCCCAAAGAGGTATTTTTAGAAAAAGGTGTGTGAGAGGAGGGGGTTATCTGAATAGCACAACTAGAAAGTGAAAGGTTGGTTAAATAATATCCTACTGAGTATTTAATTGAGCATATTTCAAGGTTGCGACACGAGGATTAAAGGAAGGAAAAAATAAATCCTCCCAATCCCAACTACCATTACATGTAATATTTTTCAGTTTTTTTTTTTAAAAAAGGTATCTAATGATTTTTATTAAATTACCATATGTTTAACACATTTTCATGACAAACTGTATATCATGAACTATCTGGGAATTGATTTCTGAATGATTTTTGCATAACTGGTAATTAGTAAGAGACGACAAAATCTTACTACACAGAAAATTAGATCATAAAACACAATTTATGTCAAATATATAACAATTTCCATTTCTGATCTACTCCTTGTTATTGTTTTGACTTTTCAAATACTTATGCTCTTCTCAAATGGGAAGTTATTATTCGTTTCTTTCTTTTTACTCAGACAAAGAGAATGGAATTTCAAAGCCAACACATAGCGACCAGCTCCTAAAATATTTGATCATCGCTTAAACTAATGTGCTCCCTTATTCCCATTGTACCTACAAGGAAATGTGTAATAAAATCATTTATATAAACGTCTATTTCGATTAATATGAAGTAAATAGGTGAATAAGCGTTTGTAAGAACAGTTTGTATAAGTCAATAGAGAAAGTCATTTTGTTGCACACAACTTATTTATTTTCTCAACTACTTTTCTTGTTTATTTTATTTAAGCACCATGCACCATAGCATGTATATGTATAACATGGTTAATATTTCCTTATTTATCGTATTATTATGTTACAACAATTACAGTAATTCAAAGTCTATGCTGTGTACTTATTGCATAAATGTTCCCCAATATTTGTTCAGTGGTTTATTGACCAATTCTCTCACTTTGGAAACACTGGGCTGCTGATCCAATATTGGACACTCCCATAGAACATGATCAACTACATAATTCTAACAGTAGAGGAAATGTTCAAAGCAAACATTCCCGAAGTGCATCTTTGGACATCTCCAGAAACCCATGACAAACAGTTTTAGAAAAACACGCTTGCGTGTGTGTGTGCGTATGTGTGTATATATTTTGAGAGAGAGAGAGAGAGAGAGAAAGAGAGAGAGAGAGAGAGAGAGAGGGAGGGAGAAAGATATTAAAACACAGTCAGATAAATACCAATACTGTTATTTAAATTCAGCATCTTAATGAGTACATTTTAAAAACTTAACCCCTTTAAAATTAAGAATATAACATGTTTTACTAGTAAAATATTAAATAATTTACACACCCAAATTCTTATTATAAAACCCAATTGACTTAAAGTTGACAAAGCATTTGTTTTTTAAATCAAGAGTTTATCAAGGATACTACACCAGGATTTTCAAAAAAATCAGCCCGTCCCAAAATATCCTTTACACGAAAATATTTTAATTTTATTACTCTTTGTACCCTAGTTACAATAATAAGAGGAGGTTTTGTACTACATCCAAATATTCGGTGAGACTTCATCAAAAAGCAACGTTTGAGGTTCGCAGAACCCCCCAAAAAATTAAAAGAAGTTCCGCATATATTTGTTTGTGAACAGCATAGCTCAAAGACAAAAATTCGGATGAATACCATCTTGGTACCTATGTTCAATACCTCCTAAAGATGTGACATGAAAATGTTGAAGCAAATCTCCTACCCAAACTACCCATTAGATAGAATTGTTTTATGATAGGCAAAGCCATACTACAACACACAATTTATCCCAAGAATATTTTCATAGCATGAGCTATTTGCGAATTATCCATTATTATTGGTTTAAAATTGTTTTCTTTATCCTGCTTGTACCTCAACAAAATGTATCATTAAACTATTTCTGCCAAGATTTATTTTAATATTAAATAGATCGAAAAATAGGTCTTCATAGGAATAATTGTAGAAGCTGTATTGAAACAAACGGCCGTGAGTAGACGAAGTAATGTGAATACCTATAACACATGATACTTATTTTTCTTATTGGCTTAACGCCTTGCGGCGCGAATTCACATCTCAAACAGTTTAATGTGTTTTTGGGAGTGTGTGCACTTTGAGAACCCGGTGATGTGTATGTTTTGCACAAACAAGGATTTTCAATCTTCTATCGTAGGTCTGTATAGGACAGAAAAGGATGGAACTAGAAAAGATTCAAGGTAGTCTATCTTGAAAATAAATAACTTTTTTGTGACAGAAGTCATTTCCAAAATATCATTATTAATGGTTCGAATTATTCAATACATTGTCACTTTGACAATCTAATCGGCTTTTAGTTGTTTCTTGTGTATGGAATTCTAAGGCTAGTATGTTATAAAGTCCAGCTCTAAAATATTTGATTAGCGCTATTGCCTTTCTGTATTTACTAATAAAATGTATAATGTAGCTATTTCTGCATTTCGATCAAAACGTCGGAAACAGAAAAATAACCTTTCATAAGGATAGTTTATACATCCACTAATAAACGATATAGGGCGGAGAAAATCATGCGATTCTAACCGTCAAATGTTTTTCAAATCGTTCATAATTTTTGAGTAGGTACTGTCAAGTTCAGCTGTTTCTCACTGTCATGCAATGAGCAGGGACCTTTAAAAGCGTGGTGCACTGAAATTTGGTATAGAGAAACTTGCAAAAATTAACATTTGTGGCTTTGAACATGCCTAGGAACCATAAATAATTCAAAATGTGTTCTGATTTTTTATTATAAATATCTATGCTTATGCGTATAAGGCAGGTTAAAAATGCAAAATATTTTTACTTTCTCTACTGGTAAGTAGAGGAAGTTCCACCCAAAATTTTGATGTCGAGATTTCATCGGAAATACATGTTTTGAGACCCCCTGAATAAAAAAAAAATTTTAGAAAAAGCTCCGCGTGTGTGTGTGTGTGTGTGTGTGTGTGTGTGTGTGTGTGTGTGTGTGTGTGTGTGTGTGTGTGTGTGTGTGTGTGTATGCATGTCAGTCTGTGGACAGCATAACTCAAAAACGAACAGTCTGTTAGAAACCAAAGTTGGCATTTAAGTTGGCATTAAGTTTCTTTCAAGGATGCGGCAGGAAGATTTTGAAGAAAATAGCCCCACCCTAAACTACCCTTTACATGGAAAATCTTTCGAAAATTTTTATTTTCTTGAAAACGTCTCTAACGATTTTTATTTAAATGCCATATGTTGGAGATATTTTTATGGCAAATGAAATGTATATCTTGAACTTTCTGGCTAGAGCCCATGAAGTCCTATTTACTCTGGATGACGCCTCCTTAGGTCCCGGGGGGAGAGGGGGAGGCAATTGAAGAGCTACTTGATGGATAAGTAGCGGCCCCAGGTCGAGAATGGTTAGTACAAGAGTAGAGAAAGTCATGTGAGTGCAACACGTCGCACGTTTCGTATTCCTTGTATTCCTTTATATTGTTCTAGTATTTTTGTGCTCTCCCAAACTATGCATATAAAGCTGATCCAACAGAAAGACAGGATATGAGAGTTGTAACTGTAACTTTCTCCAGATTAAAATAACAGATATTTTGAATTCGTTGTTAATTAGATACTGCTAGTGCGACCAATGACGAGTTAAGTATAAAATGTAATCAAGTTTCCTACAGGATGTGCAATAAAGCTATTTGATGTAGACAAATGTAATAATTAGTTGTTGAGAAAAGCACAAAATGTTGAACGTCGCCTCCTACTTGCACTTGGCTCACGAAATAGGCGTTGGCTGCAGGTGAGTACTGTCGCCAGGTATAGGAAGGGGAACAGTGCCATTAAGACGTGAACAGGATTTTCCTCTCCGCCCGTTGAATTATGTCTGTCAAGGGCTCGTTTCTTTACCGCTCGTTCAAGTCTCCGATAATAGCCGGGGGATGTCTCCTGCACGAGTCGCTCGAGTCAGGGGTTCGAGCCCGACAGCTGCAAGTCGGCGATAACACGCTTCCGGGTGGTGTAGTCCTTTCTGATTTATTGTTGCTATTTAGTTTTCTGGTTGCCGACTATCAACAACGGCGATTGTTACTATCAGTCGGATTTCTGTGTTCGCAGTGATGTGTTTATTGATTTTTTGCACTTTCTAACCACTATTGGGGTTATCTGCAATAATGAAAGACTAAAATAGAAGCACTGCGGTGTAATAAGCTATGTAGATAAGTTGTTTCTATTTAATTCCCATTTCCATTGTTTTAACATTTTAATACTTATCAATCCACAGGAAGTTTCTCTTAACGTATCGTATATTTCCGACCAAATTATCTGCGAGCAGGTAAATAAGTATATTCATTGTAAGGGGGAACGAAACAATATCGTTAATTATTCCTTTCTGCACTAGTTACTTATATCAAGCAAAGGGAGTGTTACATTCCACTTAAAAATTCCATATAAGATATTTAAACGAAAATACTACTATAATTTTGAAAACAAGTGTGTTGGTGCGTGTATGTGAGGGAGAGAGAGAGAGAGAGAGAGAGAGAGAGAGAGAGAGAGAGAGAATGAAATTAAGTACTATTTATGGACGCTCCTTAATGCTATAGTTCTCAGCGTCCTATCCTATATTCAGCACTGCTTAATTTTGCTCAGAGGCCTCTCTAGCATGTTTCAGGTTCTTTTACGTAAGGTAAATCTATGACACAGGACCACCGACTTTACGTCCCTTCCGAAGGAAGCCATACTATGGACTTTTAAACTCGTAAAAATTCATTGCCTTCCGCTGGGTTTGAATCCGCAACCTTGAGAACCAGAGGCTAGCATGTTACCCCATGACCATGGAGGATTACAAGAGAGAGAGAGAGAGAGAGAGAGAGAGAGAGAGAGAGAGAGAGAGAGAGAGAGAGAGAGAGAAGTGTAGCTTAAAAGTGAAATATGTGATGAATACCAAACTTTTTATTCAAGTTCAGCATCTCCCAAGGATACGACATGACGATTTTAAAGAAAATCCCCCAACTCAAAACTACACCTTATCTACATGTAAAACGTTTCTTGAATTTCTAGTTTCTCAAAAATGACCCAAATTATTATAATTATGTCACATACATTTTAAGATCTTAAATATAGTTAAGATAGTGAATGCCTAATATTGATTGTTTCTGAATAGCTTATGATATACATGCTCTTCATTTGAATGAATTCTCTGTAGGTTTGTACAACTGGTAAACTATGAGAAATAGACAAACACATTTGCTACACCAAAAATGTAGAATTCGTTAAAATAGACGCTTTGTCAGCTGAAGCTTTCTGTGGGATTAACCATTCCGAGATATTCTTTGTTATTGATTTGAGTTTTCGAATATTGAAACATTTTTACAAGTGTTAAATAACTATTGGCGGCACTGTCGCCTCGCTCCAGGGGCTGGGCTGGATCCAGGGCATCGTATGTGGGATTTGTGGTGGACGAAGTGGCGTCTGGACGGGCTTTCTCCTGGTTTCCGGTTTTCCTATTTCCCTTATTATCCAGCAACTGCATAATCATCACATTTCATCTACATTTCATATCATCTTCTTCCTCACTCTCAGATCAGGCTAAGGCCAATCCCCCGTTTCTGGTTCTATTGATCCTATGCTTATCTGCTGCTCGACAGGCTTCTTGTCACAGGCGCTCACCTGTAAGACCTATGCGGTGTAAATCAGGGGAAGTAAACTAAGTAAGTAAATAAGTAAGCAAGAAAGCCACTATTTATTATTTCCTATGGTCATACGAAAAGTAGAAGTTCAAAGCGATGATATATTGACCCATGACTATCGCTTTACAAATTCTTTTTGTATGTACAACGAAAAGTATAGTGAAAATATTTCTGCAAAGGTTCGTCTCGTTTCTAAAAAGTAGATAGAAGAATACGTTTTTGTAAGAGAAAATCGTGTGAACGTAACACATGACACTAGCTTTCTTCTCCTTTTTTAATTTAGTGGAGGTTATCAAGGGAATTTTAAGGTCTTGCTTTTTATGAAAATACATATTTTTATTACAAAACTCATACTCTGCACACAATAAGAATTTATTTTATAGACCATTTAAAAATTAAATGTATTATTATATGTTAAAAGTTGTAATATTGTGCCCAAGCCGAATTTCTCTCGTGTACGCATTAAAGTAATTGAAATTCTGATGTCAGAAAATGATGAAGTGAACATGTATTAACATAAGAAGCATCCTAAGACTTCAGTTGTAGTGATTTCATCGAGGATTTCAGGTGCGTTTCTGGTAGATATGTTTATGGCGGATATTAACATTAAATTCAACAATTGCATGAAGCAAGTAGGTATACCTATGCCAAACATTCACTCTGCCAAAGTATTACAGTGAAATCTTTTTTGCACTTTTGTAAAATCATTCATAAAAGAGGGGTGTGCTTAAAATAGGTTTAACAGAGGTTGTTATGGTACATAGAATCATGATCTGATGAAACATATGTATATGGTTTTCAAAAATGAAAAAAGTAGACCTTAAATGACTTTGACTATCCCCGTTAAACCAGAAATAACTCGTGTTTTTGTCTTTATCCTTCAAATAAAGAAATCTTCATTCAAATTTATTTCTTCAAACACTTATTTCTTGGATAAGCACATGTAATTATCCCTTTTATTTAAACTTATTTATTTTTATGGAAGAGAGGGGCCGTTTTGGGAGCGCATACGTAAACTTTTATGAAGGCACCCCTTTTGTTTATGTATCTTTTTAAATCCGAATGTATTGTAAACATATAATAACATACGAAACGAATGTACGACAAATTAAGAAGTAAATGGGACCATAGTTTTTGGTACCCCAAATATATCGGAAATTTGTTTTTCGGGGTAGAGCAAACATAGGAAAATGTTACCCTCGTAATTTCCCCTACAGTAAGTCAAAAGAGCAGCACGTCTTCGTATTGGATTGTCTTTCTGTTGTTTGAATACATGCTTTGCAACTAATTAAGAAACTTAAATAGTAATAAAGACACTTAAAATGCAGTTACCGCGGCCAGAACTTTTTAATATTTAAGGAGAAATTGGATGCCGTATCCCATATCTGCTAAATTCGTGACCCGTTATCACAGAACATATTTGAGATAAGACTGACATTTTTACAGGATATATGTAGATGAATGTCTTCTAAGTTCAGTGATTTATAATGGCTTGTTTATTGTTTAATAAAGAAATTAAAATGTTTTTCTTAATTACACAATACTTTGATCAAAATTTATCTGCGATAGTTAACAAAACAACCAAGTTATTAACATCAACGTATATCAATACCAATCAGAGTTTGATTTTATAACAAGTAATATCATAAGACATCTGACCTAACTGGGAAGGTCAGACCGTCGAATGATATTTATCTGGACTATTTGATTAATAAAATATTAATTTAAATACTATAGTGTAAAGGTTTGACCAGAAAATGTCAAATTCTGTAAAAAATAAACTAAATATACTTATTGATTTCGGTTGGTGTAGTTCAGCTTACTCAACACTGCCAACTGAGGAAAACGAAACCCAAGAATTACATGTATTTGATCTTCTCTTGTTATAACAGAAAACCAATTTGCAATCTCAAATAAGTCTCACTTTGTTTGTGACATTTACAAATAACCTTTATTCAGAAAAAAATACATTAATTATATTACCTCTTTAGCTATATAATGTATATATTTCATTGTAGGCCCGGTGTCTACATTTTAAATATGTTTTTAAAAACTTTGCTGCATCCGGCATTTTGTACTATCAATACTGCAACACTTCGCAGGAAAATAATCAGAACTTGTACATATTTTTGAGCAGAAAGATAGGCATTAACATTGTAGGAGAAGTTTTGCTTCACAAACTAATACTACTTTTGTACCTATACGGTAGCTTCTGTCTGCTGCACGTCACATGGTCTCTTTTTTTTGCAAATATATGTTTTTTCTTCCCCGTTTTTGCTTTGACAAACTCTTTCTTTTTGAATGACATTTTCTGGTATATCTGACTCGTTTTTTCATAAACTATTGAAGATAGCTGAATTAAATTTTAGACTGAATATTTGATACATAGAGGGCTTAAATTAATTATCATACACGAATCATCACCTGGTCATTCTTTTGCTTTGTTTTTCATACATTTAACGCTTGTACTTTGTATACTATTCTTCGATGATAATGATTAATAGAACTATTACTTGCACAAAAATAAAATTAATAATTTACAAGCAGTTGTGGTACACTGTGCTCTAGCAAGGTCACCAACATAAATCTTGATGGCAATTTGGTCTGGTTGTAGATCTTAAAAGGGCAATAACTCTCAGCTTGATTTTAGCTGCCACATGAATTAAATCGTAAGTTAACATTAACAAATAAAAGGGATGTAAACATCCAGGTAATGCTTAAACGGTAAAAATGAAATATCAAATATTATTATATTCCATGTTTACAATAATAAATATACGAAAACTTTGATGATTTAATGTAGTATTTCTTGCACACCGTGCAGAACAATACAAAACACGCATGTACGTTAGGTTACCAGCACTGAATGTAGGAGATTCAACTTTCCACCATAACAGCATGAGCAACAAGTGAATCAATGAAAACTATTATCGAAAAAATATGATCTCAGTTAGGGGAACGATCATGCTCGTTCTTTTGTTCTCTGCGGCGTTTTCTTCCTATAGTAGTCCATTTTTATAAATCACCAAACCAGTTTCATTTTTGTTCTCCCAGCCAAATTAAAACTAATCAGTTAATTGCCTCCCAAACTTTATCTCCTCATTTCTATCTTTGTTTTCTAGTTTCTCTCATTGTCTAACTCCTGCATTAGTGCATTAGCTACGAACTTTACTTTAAAGTGCCGGCGAACATCTATTTTCCATTCTGATTTATTTCTTCCGTTGTATTAGACCTTTTTTAACTACTGGATTAGTTAAAAGCCATGCAGATTGATATTGACATTGATGTAGATTTAAGGACGCTCAACTACTTGGTCATCAGCGCCCTTATAAAATGGTTCACGGCAAGTCAGCGATAAATTGCAATATAAAATAAAATTACTAGTAAAATAAAAAATACAGATAAATATACCAAATATCTGAGACAAAAATCAAAATTAAAACAAGTTATAAAAGGGTCCAAAAGGAATGAAATCTTGATATCTAAAATACTAAATCCTTAGATTCACGTGTATCATTCCTAAAAATGTAAACAAATTTTCCACCGCTTGTTTATTGACCGCCAGGACACCTGCAAGTCTGACGGAAAAGCCATGTAGAGGACACCATTGCATAAGTAAAGTGGTTTGACATTGGCACAATTAGGGAAGAGTTCATCTGCGCCAACTTGGTGGATCAGTAAAGTTTTCTTGAGGATATTAATAACAATGACTCAATGACTACTTGCGGAGGGGTACTTAGGAAGATACACCAGTCGGTCACCCAAGTATATCAGGGAGAAATCCTCTACACAGCGCTAACTCCTCCGTCCTGCAGTCAGCTGGTCCTGGAACCTCAAACATATGAAGGTGAAACAGAAGGAAGGAAACGACAAAACGAAAGTTGAGATACAGGAAGCATCCCAGCATTTGCCTACCGACCTGGGAAAAAAAAAAAAAAGACCTAAGTTCGGAGTAGACGACCCAGTGTGATTCAAATCCGGAACCTCCCAAATGTAAGTCTCAATATTACAGCGGTGCCATCTTGCTCCTTGTCAGTTTGCAGGGAACAAAACTACTCTACTAAAGATGAAATCTCCCAACGATATCATAAGAACCAGGGTAAATCGTCCTGCTACATAGTTGAGACAGAGACCATTATAGCACTCATATTAATGCTATCACAATGTCCTGTCTTTAAATTGTTAAACCGAACCTTAAATTCTTGTCTAATGGCTAGTAATATTCTTATTAATGCGTTCCTTGTTTTACTTTGTCAGATTTGAAACTCACAAATGTGGAAAGTTGTTAATTTGTTTCAATAAATATGCATATACATGCTGGCACATCAGTAAATCTGATTCTTCATAGTGCCTGACTACTTAAGCAACGCTTGTATCTGCCCGCCTCGGTAGCGTGATGGTTAGCGTGTCTGCCTCACGTTCAAGAGGTCGCGAGTTCGAATCTCGCTTAGGGTAAGTTATCCGGGTAAGGTTTTTTACCCTGAGAAGACGAATGTCGGATAACTTTAAGCTCGATGGACCTCGGGCTCATTTGAGCATCATTTCACCCATTTCATTTCATTCATTCGATATGACACAATGTTGGAGGACGTTAATTTAAAAAAAAAAAAAAAAAAAAAAAAAAAAACAACGCTTGTATCTGAAGCTCGGTGTAGGTATGTGAAACAAAACATGAACCTGCATAGAAGTACCTAATTCCAAAAAGAAAATATGTATGAAAGTGGACAAAAGTCAAAGCCTGCATATTGGACAGGACACAGACTCCTAAATCCTGAGTTTGTGCCTCGGCTCTGAGTGAACACACTACTTATTTAATAACAATTTTTAACTAGTAATTCTCAGTCCTCCCTGAAAAGCACAAATGCGCGATGGAATTTTTGTTTCAGTGTTCAAAAAATAAGAAATGAATATTTAAGTATACAGTAAAGCAAGTAATAAAGCAATAATCTCAAACGAACATATTTAATGTGAAACAAAAGAATGGATGCTTCATATATCAAGCTACAATCTTCACTTTGGAAATAGCTTGAATAAAAATTGAAAATGAACCGCCTCCCCCCCCCCCTCAGCAGTTCAGCAAGTTCAAGATGTGCATCTTATTTATTCTACCAATGCTTCGACTGTTGTAGACTTTGAACGGCTAAATTCTAACTGCCATTTTTTTAAGAAATAAGTTTTAGTAGGAGAAGTTTTCAGAACTCGTTTTGCATCCTCGTATGTACCTATATTGATTCACGACTTTTGTTTTTCTACTTCCCACATTTACAAGCTATATATTTTCTGACACACGCTTTTTGAACTCAGATAATCCTGATGCGTTGAATTGAGCCTATTATATCCCATATAAGGCCTCCTGCCATCGGCAGGGCAGCTCAAGTATACTCATTAGGGGAGTTACTCCTTAAGTTAGGTATGCTTCTGCTCAAAACGTAATATTGACTTTTGGTTACAGAATGAAATATTCTCACAATATTCAACTGATATAGCGCCAAACAGAAGTTCATAATTAATAACGCTTGCATATTTTCGGTAACAGTAATTTTGTTTTAAAATCGAAATTATCTAGTGTCAGAAAAAATGAAACTGACACTTAAATTTATCTGAATTGGAGTCAATTAGGTAAAAACTATTAAATGCTTCGCAAAAATTGGCCACCAATTCGGTGACTGAAACAAAATTCGAGTTAAATAAACAGATAAATATAAACAATCTGATGCTCACATGAACCTTCTCAACTCTTGTACCAACCATTCTTACAAACACTTATTGCTCAATCTTCTTTGTGTTAGTCAAGTTAAACATTTCCAGAAATTATCTTATTGCTTATTTCCTTGTAGGTGCAAAGGAAACATGAGAATACAGATGTTTTAAAGCGTTGTTATTCCGTTCTCTTTGCACGGTTAATATATTATACTTTCCATATATATATATGGCTATAATTATGTATTTTAGAAAGATCTACATTTTCTGTACAGTAAGATATGGTCTATCTCTTACGGTTTACCAGTTATGCAAAAGTCAAGAGTAAACAGGACTACATAGGCTATAGCCATAAAATTCAAAATATACATTTAATTTGCCATAAAATATTTTAAACATACGGCAGTTTAATTAAAATCGTTAGAGCCATTTTTGAGAAAATAAAAATTTTCGAAGAATTTTCCATGTAAAGGGTGTTTAGGGTGAGGAGTTTTCTTCAAAATCTTTGTGTCACATCCTTAAAAGATATTAAAATTAAATACCAACTTTTATTTTTAACCGACTTTTCTATTTCACTTAGGCCGTCCACAGACAACCACCCACCCACCCACCCATCCACCCACATACACACATGGATCTCTTGGATTCAGGGGGCCTCAAAACATATATTTCTGGTGAAATCCCGACATATAAGTTTTGGGTCGAATACAATGCTTCCTTTATTTACCATGCGTAGTAGAGAAAGTAAAAATTCAAATATATTGTAAAATAATTTGAATTGAATGATTTATAATTACATATGTAGGTATATGTTAAACTTTCTCTCAGCTACAACTTTCTAATAAAGGTTACTTAGCAGAGAGTGAAGAAATTCCTAATAAATAGCAGACATGTGTTACGCCCTTACTCCCTTGTTTTGTACAGATCGGTATGCTTGTCTTAAACATAAACTATACCTGCCTGCTGTCAGCTCCCACAATCTAGAACATACTTACATAAAACACCAGTCCTAGTCTTTGAAGAAGGTTAAAGAAAGTGGAAATGAAATGAGAAATTATTGGGAGTTTTCATAAATAATCTAATAAGAGGTTGTGTTATTCAGAAAAAAAAACCCACGAGCGACTTCAAGTAGTGATGATTTTGTCTACGGAATAATATAACCTAGCGTTGGATTTGGTTTGACTATGTAGCGAATAATAGAATAAGTTGGAATGAAATTTAAAATCTAAATACTGGAATTTATTATATAACCATAGTTATATAAGTTTTGTCCAGCAAGGCCTTTGATGTTTAGGATTAGCATAGAAAGTATATTTTTACTTCTAAACACATTTGGAACTGTACAAAATTAAATACTATCTTAACTTTCTCTGCCATGTATAGTAATTGGGAGAAATGTTTAACACCCAAAAATTTCATATCGAGATATCACCAGAAATGAATGCTTTGAGACTTCCTGAATTAAAAACGTTCGTGTGTGTGTTTCTATCGGTGAACAACATAACTCAAAAACGAAAAGTCGGTTAAAACCCAAATTTGGCGTTTAAGTTTAATATCTTTCAAGAATACGACACAAAGATTTTGAAGAAAATTCCTGCACCCTAAACTACTATTAACGGTGAACATTTTTCGAATTGTTTTTGCTCGAAAATGGCACAAACTATTTTTATTAAAATGCTATATATTAAAAGGCAAATAAGATGTATACCTGTTTTGAATTTTCTGGCTATAGCCCACATAATCCTGTTTACCCTTAACGACTTTTGTATAACTGGTAAACTGTAAGAGATAGACCAAATCTTACTGTACAAAAATGTGGATCTCTTAAAAAATACAATTTATGTCCAAATAACTTTTTTGTAAGCCATTTTGGAGATATTACTTTTATTTGTGTGAGTTTTGAAATATACTTTCCGCAAACGGAAGGTCGTTATTCATTTTTTATATCTTAGCCATTCAAAGAGAACGAGATCTCAAAGCTTTAAAAGATTTGACTATCGCTTAAAGCCTACTGTTTCGCATATTCCCCTTGCATCTACAAGGAAATAAGAATAAGATAATCTATGCACATTTTTATCTCAACTAAAATGAAGATATGAGGTATAAGATTTTGTAAGAACAGTTAGTACAAGAGTAGGAAAAGTCATGTTAGCGTAACACATCAGATTTTCTTTCTATTACCTGTTAACCGGGATAAACATTTGCTTCATTATACACTTTGTTGAAGGTTCAATGGAGACAGAGGAAACCAAATCAATAGTCAGATGTTTAAGAACTAGTCGCTATATGCTGACATAGAACTTCCGTAGTATGCATGACATTGCGATAAATAACTGAACAGCAATAGCGCTTCCAAAAATGAAAGCATCGAAATCTTCAAATCAACAATGGATTTCTCAGAAAAGGCTGTTGCCTGAAAAAGGTATTTCAAATAAATTATGTGTTTTAAAACGATACCAGATATAAAAGATTCCTTCCGAATAAAGAGGACTTCACAAGTTATTCCCAGAAAATTAATGATATACATTTTATTTGCAATGTACATATCTTAAATACATGATATTGCAATCAAAATCATTATTCATTTTTGAGAAAATACACAATTTCGAAAATTCTTTCGCGCAAATGCTAGCTTAGTGTGAGGGAAATTTTCTTGAACATTTTCGTGTCGCTTATTTGGAAGTTGTTGAACCTAAACAACAAGTTAGACAGCTATTTGCCGGAAATGTCGTTTTGGGGTCACACACACGGAGCTCTTCTTAAAACTTATTTTTTGAGTATCATCAAAACGTCTTTCCGCTGAAATATTGATATCAAGTAGTAGTGAAAGTAAATAGATCATCCAAGTGTCAGTAATTGGTTTGCCATAGAACGCCGTGTAGACTCTGCGAAAGAAGAATGACGTTTAAATGGTTTCATATTCGTGATTCGAAGCACCTCCACTACCACTAGGTTCCGTGACCGACATCTCTGAATGCGTATTAATTTCCCCCTTCTTATTCAAGGCTTCTGGGCGCCATCTCAGTTACTCAGATGCACGTAATTCTTAAGCCTGGAATATTCTTAAATTTTTTTCCCAGTTATTTGGTTTCATGTACCATCAGTGTCCACTGCTAGTATTGTCATATGTAACTATGCTATGTAGCAAAATGGCAGCAGTTAAAATGCGAGTATATTTTGAGCTTTAACAAATTTCAGAATATTTATACGAGTATCGTAATTGTCGTTATACTCAACTTTGATAGACTATTAATGCTCAATCAAGAATCAATTTTAAACATGTAACAAACGTTTTTAATATTCTACGCTGTATGTTACTGTCCCTGGGTCCGACATTTTAATCATGTATTTGTTATTCGATTGTACATATGAGAGTCGATAGTTGTTCCTTCAACTGCGAAGTGATTGATTTTATTGCTATATTGGCCTTGACACAATGATACAGGGAATAACTTTACTGTAACGATTGGAAAAAGAGGACTTTCAAAAATGAGAAGAAAAATTGAATTTAAAATGTTATTTGCAATATTAACACTAATTATTAAATAAGCAGAGTAGCTTCGTTTTATATATGAGAATCGATATTTTCGCTTTCAGATGCGCGGGGAATGTGCGCAGACGTCACATTATTGATGGCTACATACGGATCTTTTGGTTGGTGGTTTGGTTTGTAGTGTCATTCTGAACAGGTGCACCTGATTCGTGGATAGTAGCATTGTTATGAACAGACGCATCTTATATTGGTGGATAGCAGTATCGTTATGAAGAGGTGGATATGAGGTCCGTTACAGTGGCGTATAACTGCTTTATTATGGTATGATCAAGGCATAAAATGCTATTGATTCTACTGACACAAACATTTCAAATCTCAAGCTGCTGGTTAGCTAAAAAGAATAAAAATAGATAACAAACAAAATTAAAAATTAAAAAATAAATAAAATAAAGTTGATTTTATACCTATCTGCTATATTCTGAACCAGTATTAAATTGGTAAGTCAAACCAAAAAAAAAAAAAAAAAAAAAAAAGAAAAGAAAAGAAATGGCGGTCTGGGTGGCTCAGTTGGTTAGACGCTGGCCCACTGATCCCAAGGTCGCGGGTTCAAACCCGGCCCAGGCCGATGGTTTTTAAGTGTGCTTAAAAACGACAGCTCCATGTCAGTAGATTTACTGGCATGTAAAAGAACTCCTGCGAACGAAATTCCGGCACACCGGCGACGCTGATGTGATCCTAACAGTGTCGTTAAACAACAAAATATTTTTTTTCAAACTAAAAATAAAAAAGAAAGGATACAGAAGAAGACTATGGGAAATGAATGAACACAATGTAAACAAAATAATAGATATTTGCACTGCTTAATGCAGCTTTTATATCCAACAACAATTAAAAAAAAAATTACGGAGATGCAGATATAATATTGTCTGGTCACTGCTGGTGTTTAAATTAGTTTTCGAGTCAGCATAGGCTGCCTGGAGTGTAATAGGACCCTTGTACCCAAAAAAGGAGAAATGAATTAGCACTTCCCACTCGAGCAGCTACTAACCACGCTCGCTGAAACACCACTGAACATACACTAAGACAAAATACACGGTTTACATACAGCAGGTTCATTATAATTTCGAGTGTGGTTTACGAACAGAAGCGCGCATTTAAAATTCAAATGTTAAGATTTAAATACTGATGCAGCAATCTGTATATAGTTACTGGAACATTGCATTGAAAGAATAGGAACGGGAAAGAGGTTATAACAGTCATTCAGATATTGTACATCAAGACACAAGAACAGACATGGCGATTTTTGATGTCGTGGTAAATAATAGAAAGTTCATATATTGATGTAAGCTCAAGAAAATAAACTAAATTTGAAAGCTAATAATTCTTAGACCTATCAATGCTATTAATACTACCAAAAATGTATCCTCACTTTAATCAGAAAACCCAAAAAACGAGAAACAATGATTAGGTTTCACTAAATATTAGCAATATGAGTAATTAACATATGAGTGCCATAGACGGAGAAAGAATAGAATCAATTGACAAGCTTTTCTTTTTCCTTTTTGTTTTTATATAATTATCAAGGCATTCCTTAAAATGTCATTCATAGCAGTCGCATGATAAAGTTGAAAATTCATGACATTATAGTCAGATCTTTTATGCCAAGTTTTTATAAGTATTCAGTTCTGAACGGATAAGATTGTGTTAGCATCCAGTTCACCTGGGTAGAAAGGCAACGAAAACAGAAGTGAAAATGATCCGTAAAAGCGTTTTGTTCACATTAAGTTTCTTTAGAAGTTTTGTCTGGCATTTCACAATTTTCGAAATAGCAACATAACTGTACCAATCACGTATATCAAGTGCGGGATATGTGAGAATATTTTTAATGTCTCTATTAAGCAGAGGAAGTATTGTATTCGACCCAAAATTACGATATCGAGATTTCATCGAAAATATGTTTTGAGGCCTCCTGAATAAAAAGAACCATTTTTAGAAACACGTCCTTGTGTGTGCGTGTGTGTGTGTGTGTGTGTGTGTGTGTGTGTGTGTGTGTGTGTGTGTTTGTGTGTGTGGTTCTCTGTGGACTTAAACGAAAAGTCGGTTAAAAATCAAAGTTGGTATTTAAGCATCTTTTAAGGATGCGACACGAAGATTTTGAAGAAAATACCTCCACCCTAAACTACCCTTTACATGGAAAATTCTTCGAAAATTTTGATTTTCTCAATAATGGCTCTAACGATGTTGATTAAAATGCCATAAGTTTAAGATATTTTTATGGCACATGTAATGTATATTATGAAGAGGTAGATCAAATCTTACCGTACAAAAATGGAGATCTTGTTCAAACACACACGTTAGGTCCAAGTGCTTTTTTTTTTTTTTGGGCGAATCATTTCGGAGATGTCCCTTGTTATTTGTGTGAGTTTTGAAACTTTTCTCAAATGGAAGGTGTTATTCACCTTTTTTATCTTTTAGTCGTGCAAAGAGAATGGAATTTCAAAGCTCTAAAAGATTGGATTATCGCTCAAAGCCTACTGTATTGCCACATTCCCCTTGTGCCTACAAGAAAATCAGCAATAAAGTAATTGCTGCAAATGTTTAACTCGACTAACATGAAGATAGAGGAATAGGAACCTTTACGAATACTTAGGACAAGAGTACATTAAGTCGTGTGAGTGCAACACATCAGATTTTTGCTCATTAGATGTTTATGAAGGTCTCTAGGAAATAAACCTGATGATGAAATGGTTCAGCGGTCTTGCAATGGAGAGAACAATAGTTAAAATTGTTAATCCCAAATTGAATCTGAGTACCTACAACAATTATCAGGTTAAATTGTATTGCAGTAACCTTTTAATTGCCTCCTAAATAAATAAGTACAAGTGAAACAAGTGTTAATTAATGGCGGCGGTACTGTTTTAGCAGTAGTTTACAACAGTGAATCGTTCGTAAAATCTTCCTTGTAGTACACTAAGAAATATATACTGGTAGACATTTTTTTTTTTTTTTTTTTTTAATTAACGTCCTCCAACATTGTGTCATATCGGACGAATGAATGAAATGGGTGAAATGATGCTCAAATGAGCCCGAGGTCCATGGAGCTTTAAGTTACCCGACATTCGTCTTCTCAGGGTAGGGAAAACCTCGGAAAAAAACCTTACCCGGATAACTTACCCTAAGCGAGATTCGAACTCGCGACCTCTTGAACGTGAGGCAGACACGCTAACCATCACGCTACAGAGGCGGGCGATATATATATATATATATACTGGTAGACACACCGTTGTATATATAAGGAAAAGAAAAAGAAAGAAAGAAAAAAAAATCGTATACATAACATTGAGGTTCGCTTGGTTTTGTAGTGTAAAATGGCTGAAGGTGGAATGTAAATATAGGTTAGACTAGATTGTTGAGAGACTTCAAATGTATATTTATAGAAATATAGTCGCCATAGTTTGTAACAATGTGTGTAACATATAAATAAACACAGGAATTTAGCACTGTGGTCATTGTTTGAATAGCATATAACATCGCTAGGCTCTCATGATGGAGTAAGTCAGGTGGCACGGTCTGCATCTTCCTTTGAATGTTTTCTTTGAGTTCAACAATTGTATTTTGTGTTATGATGTAATCCTTCCTTTATATAACTCTACCCAAGTAGTACGGTGAGGTAGATGAGGTAATGTGGAAAACAGACGACCAGGAATTGCCTTATTTCCGAATTCGCCGATACCAATTAGCCATACAGGTTACTGGATTTAGCCTCACCGGACTCTTCCGATGGTGTTACCAGAAGACTTGATACGATTATTGAAGAGAGAAAAAAACATTCGAAGGCCATTGCATCTGAGTAGCTGCATCACACGAGGGATACCTAGCTCTGGAATGTGATTTTAAACAATAACCACAGTGCTAAAGTCCTTTATTTTGTAAAGTGTTGCACACAGCAATTAATAAGTGTACTTCCACCATCTCAGACGTATGCATTTGAATGGCTGCCATCAATCTGATCCATCCTGAAGTACACAGAGTGAATCACCTAAAACTACCACCCCGAATTATCTGAAACAGAAGCAGGATCAGAAAGACAACGTCATCTGAGAGGTTCATACTATAGGACAATAAAAAATGTAAGTAGCTAGATTTCAGTATAACCTTATGATCTTTTAAATGCAGATCTTGTACTATTTTAACGCAATTCATAATATGGAAACTAAAATTATGTAATTGACATCGTGTCAACTATAACGTGAAGCCCAAGGTTGAGACCCAATGACGCCGTTGAACTGCATATGTGCAACTGATTCGCGTTTCGTTGCACCTTAACCTAACGTGACAGTTTCTCCAGGTGCAAGTGACCTATTCTGATCTAAAAACAGAAGCCCCTTGCCTGTGAAAGCTGTTCTTCAATTCATATTGTTGTTTCAGAAATATTTTCAGTGGATGTTTCAGGTGACTCACACCCTAAATAGTCATCCTTTCGCTGGCATATGTTCTCTTGTTTTCAGCGTGTCCAACTAGAGCGCCCCCTGGTAACATTAAAAATAACTGTATGCACACACAACTGGTATAACAGTATCTGGCTAACGAGAAGTAGGTATATTAGAATAGTAAGGAAGAGGAAACAAACCCTTTCGATGACATAAAAAGAGAGTCTTTGAATCTGAACTGCTTTTAGCCAAGCCGCAGACTAAGAAGAGGAAGAATTTTTAAAATGTTAATGTTTAGTTTGGATATCTCGTGATAAATTCCAACAGTAGCTAGTGAATTCATTGGTAATTCCGTGGTGATAGCTTCTGGGGATTCATCAATAACAAGCCTTGAGAAACGATCCGAAATTTGTCACTCACTAATGTCCGGTACCGCCACTCAAGGCCGTTTATGAAACATGTGGGTAGGACACAGCAGTTCAGTTCATTGGTTGCAAGCATTTGCCTTATCTTTACTAGGCGAGCTATTTGCAGCTTTGAATTACTTTGTTGAGAGCACAGCTAAGGTCTCTCAGAGGATTCCAGTATAAACACACACACACACACAGACACACAGACACACACACACACACACACACACACACACACACACACACACACACACACACACACACACACACACACACACACACACACTTACGATCTCGTGACGTCACCAACCTACTTCACGTTCATCTGACATGTTAAATGTGTCTTCAGATACCTACCGTGTATCCTCCGACGGCTCTTGACAGAAGTGTGACTACAGGATGATGAACGAGCGTGCAGTAGTGGAGAGGTTGTTACGTCCCCAATTTTAATTGACTGTGACTGTAAAATTAATAATTCCCATCATCCGTGGAATGAAGTCATGTTAAAGGAAGCTCTCTCAGGTCACATTAATGTTCTCTGAGCTTCACTCGGTGTTTGAAATGAATAAGTGAGCAAATCTGTTGGACTAAACTTTGGATGAGAACCTGTGCTTACCGTTATTTACGACACTTGCTAAGCATCTTTAGATCCGTGATAATTATTTCCTTACGTTGGAAGACTGAATCAAATTTGAAAATTACAACGCCACTCCGGGATTCGAACCATGAATCTTCAGCTTTCCGAATCGATGCACTGTCATTGTGTTACCTTGTGCACTAAATAATTAATCGAATACTGCAGATTCTTTGAATGTTCATTACAAGGATTTGGCTTAATTAAAGAGAGAGATTCTGCAATCAGCGGAAAGTATAATACTGAAACGGACCTTCGTGTCTTGGAATAGCGTGTCGGCCTCACTTTCAAGAGTTCCCTATTTCGAATCTCGGCTAGGGTGTCACCTGTTTTCCACAGTTTCCTTCACAAGATGAATTTCGGGTAACTCTAAGCTATGTGTGTTTTAACATCTACATTTTTTGTGCAGTAAGAGTTGGTCTATGTCTTACGGTTTACGGGTTTTGCAAAAGTCAAGAGCAAACAGAAGTGCATAGGCTATAGCCAGAAAATTCCAAATATACATTTCATTTGTCACAAAAAATGGCATTTTAATAAAAATCTTTAGAGCCATTTTCGAGAAAATGAAAATTTTTGAAACATTTTCCATGTAAAGGGTAGTTTGAGGTGGAGAAATTTTCTTCAAAATCTTCTTATAGCATCCTTGACAGATATTAAACTTAAATATTAAACTTTAAAAGATTTTCATTTTTGAGTTATCTTGTTCACAGACGCACGCTCTCTCTCTCTCTCTCTCTCTCTCACACACACACACACACACACACACACACACACACACACACACACACACACTCACGGAGCTTCTTCTAAAAATGTTTTTTTTTTTTTTTTTTTTTTTTTTTTTTTTATTCAGAGAGCCTCAAAGCATATATTTCCGGTGAAATCTCGACATCGAATTTTTGGCTAGCATACGATACTTCCCCTGCTTACTATACGCAGTAGACAAAGTAAAATTAACCTTTCCACGCATAGGTCCACGAATTCCATACCATTCCTGCACTACAGTACTTCCTCTGCTTCCTTAAAACAAATTTATCCGTCACATCTTAAAAAGCACACACACGATATGCATTTGACAAGAATGAGTGAACCACGCAGACCAGATCAGAAATGAGCTCCACTAGCTCGGAGGGAGGTGGCATATTGTTTGTTTTTGTGCCATATTATTACGGCTTCTTGAAAGGTTGCATTTATAGCCCCTATCGTTTGTTTCTGTGACAGATTGTTGTATTTTTGCGAATGCTGTTTTAAAGCTCGTCTCATTCTTCGACCTCGAGCGAAAACGTGACTGTAACTTAAACCCTGGGCTGTAGTTCCACGGGGAAGAAAGTATCACGAGACGCCTAAGTTTGCGGATCTATATAGGAACCTAGTGAATTAATTTATCTGAAAAGCTCATATCCTAATAGAATAACCTTGAAGCTGCAATAGACAATGTCGATTACTCAGTGTCAATAGAGAAAAGTGATTTTCAAAAGAAGCAAGCTGAGATAGTCGTAAAATCTTAAAAGTGTGGCTGTGGATGGTTGAAATTCTTTAACTGCATTTCATTAGTAGAAAGTGGAATGACGTCTAATGACGGAAATAATCATAACAACATCGCTTGAAGATTTAAGCTTGATGAAATAAGCTGTGTTTTGTTAAACACTTGCCAATTTATTGAATGATGTCTAAACTTCATGTAATAGAACCTATAAAAATCTCTTTTGGGCGTATTTTGAAGAAATTCATATAGGAATTACCACAAGTAATATCATAAGATATTACCTAAACGATAAATACTAGAACGCAGCAAGAGAATTTATCTGCGAAGGTGAGACCGTCGAATGATATTTGTCTGGACTATTTCATAAATTCTTCTTCTTTTTCTTCTTCTGCTTCTTCTTCCTCTTCTTCTTCTAGGCTTAGATCTTTCAGTTCGTTCCGCCCCCATCAACCTTTTCTCGCCATCGTTTTACTGGTCTCCCTATTGACTCCTATTGGGCTATAGTTCATGACTGCTTTTGTAATTTGTGTAACTGGCATGTTATTTATATGGTCTTTCCAATTTTGTTGGTATCCTTTTATGTATTGTATAATGCTGTCTAGTTTTAGTTTTAGTTTTTTTTTTTTTTTTTTTTTTTTTTTTTTTTTTTTTTTTAATTTCTTCTTTTATCTAACAATGTATATCCAACAACGTATCTAAAGAACTTCATGCCACTTACTTCTGTTCGTTTCTCCAGATTACTTGTTAAAACCCGGGGCTCTAATGACCTAGCTGTCGACGGGCCCTTAAACCCTAATCACTCACTCACTCTTGTTAAAACCCAAGATTCACAGCCATATAATAAAGATAGAACTGCTATCACTTTATAATATTTAAGCAATGTTTTCTTTCTCGCTTTTCTTCCCAGTGTTCTGCGTATTGCCACAGAAATAATTAATAATGACATTTATTTATTCCTCAATTTTGCATTTTTTATGTGCTACTGAACAGCCTAAATATTTAAGTGTTAACCTGTTCCACTATTTTGTTATGGTTTCATAAATAAAATATGAATTTAAATATTATATCGCAAGAGGTTTGACCAGAAAATGTTAAATTCTATAAAAAATAACCTACAATATATTCGTTTCGATTGCTAACTAAGGAAAATGAAACCCAAAGAATTGCCTGTATTTCGATCTTCTCTTGTTGTTATAACAGAAAAACCAATTTAACAATCTGAAAAAAGCCTTGCTTTATGTTTAACGTTAACAAATAACCTGTCTTCTGGGAAAATACATTAATTTTTAAAAGATCAGTTATTGTTAAAACACAATTGTCAAATTGAAATGGAGTGTTATTTTGATCGTTAATCGATTGTAAAGTGTAATAAACTGTTTTTCAGTTTATCCCGATTTATGGGATACAGTTGGTGACTCCTAAACAAAAGAATGACCTAATAATAATTTGTACAAAACAAAAGAATGACCAGCTGATAATTCTTATAAGTTAACACCCCTATTTATGAAATAGTTTATAATTACGTATTTAGAGATATTAATTACTGTTTAAAAGCAGTGAACCATAAAAAAACTTTGTGACACAAAATTAAATATTTTAGAGTACCAAAGGTACTCTAAAATATGGGGAAAGGTACCATGGGGAAAGGTACCAAATTAATTAACATTTTTTTAAGAATACTGATAGAAATAAACGAACTGGAAACAGAGTTAAAATAAAAATGTAGGTAACCGACAGAGTCGAAATAGTTTTGAATCAATTTCTGAAATTTAGTTGTTAGACAAGCATGAATATGACACAAATATGTTTCTTAAAAACCATCCATTAGATGAGATGCATTATTGAAATTCAATCCTTCAAAAAAGTTTACATGACAAATCCCAGTGTTGTATTATTCATAGAGAAAGGAGGCTGTAATTGGTGAGATAAAGGTTTACCCTGAATCTAATAATGTATTATTGGATCGTGTTTAATTCGATGACGACTCTCTGAGATGACACATGCCTTAACTTGTACAATTAGGCAGGACATTTTGAATCTCAGGAACACTTCTTCCTTTTCTGTCAGGGAGATAAAACGTCGCTCAGTTGGTTGCCCTGCATTAATTATGCTGTTTTTAGAGAAAATGAATTATGCATGGCTTCTGTTTCGGCTACTAGTTGGGAAGAAAGCTTCCATCCATCAGCGTCCCACTCAAAT
This sequence comes from Tenodera sinensis, assembly GCA_030765045.1. Taxonomy (NCBI): domain Eukaryota; kingdom Metazoa; phylum Arthropoda; class Insecta; order Mantodea; family Mantidae; genus Tenodera; species Tenodera sinensis. Next base: position 60,791,702 of record CM060973.1, on the reverse strand, counting down.
GACCTCTTCTGCTTTGTAGTAGTTGCGGCCTTTCAGAGAAACGTTTTGGGACTTGAGGTTGGCAAGTGTTTCAAGTGGAATGTGCAAGCCTGCCATTAACTCAGGCAGAAGATGTTATAGCTCACGGTGCTTCAAGTTTGGGATGCAGATCAGTGCTCCCGCAACCTCGACAGTGATCGAGCTAAGAGTCGACATACCTAATAAATATAGAAGAAAATGTGATATTATGGCAGAGCCATCTTTACTTGTGAATAAATACTAAAATACACGGCAAGTTTTGTAAATTATTTTCGAGATCTTACCAGAAACAATTGTTCCTCGTGATCTATAGTGCAGAATGATACAAATTACATTATATTAACATAATTTTTTTTAAAAAAACAAAATTATAGCACATTTGACAATCTTTAAATTTGGATTGTAATATGGGACATTCAAATGCACCATCAGTCATAAAAGGTGTAATGTATGCTTGTATTTTCAAACTTTAAGGAAGTGGAACACAGCAAATTGAATGTCAATACATAAAAATATTGCTTGCTCAACAAATAAGGTAGGTAATTAAAATTGTTTTCTCAGTTTTTTCAATGGAATTAAAGAGTGCTTAGACTTACAAGAACTTCTAAAGAGCAGTTTTAAGCACAAAAGTCACAAATGAAACTGTCACTCTCACAAGCAGAACAGTCCATCTGCCGCAATTTTCACACTCGATCCAGAATTCCCCAGGCCTCAAGTTCCTGAATTCACCATCACGTCCAGGATTCTCATCTTCAGGTGTGTAATCATTTGTTGGAGTTACTAAAACTGATTCACCTGAAGAGATGGGGATATCAGTGTCGTCTGAATCCGAAGATTCTTGTCTGAATGCGAGTCTTCTTTTCGCTTTAAAGCTCGTATTCTGTTTGGTTTTCTTTGGATTATTTCTTACATATTTTGAGTGAGATCGCATTTAGTTCTTGATGGCTGGGCTTAATCTGAAATTGTAGGAAAATTATTGCATTAGAGGCACAAACAGAAGATTTTTCTCGTTTTTTCTTACTATTCTCACCTCGGTTTTATTTGTCCTGTATCACCACCATTCACTTTACAGCATATTACCTTCAATATCGTTCTTATACATTAACCAACTAGGTATGCATAGTAAATATTTAAAGATACATATATAGACTAACTAAACGTGCAAAACAGATCGTTGCATCCTACCTGGATTTTACGCTATAGCACATAAAATCTTCCTGTGTCAAAACTTTCCAGGCCACAAAAACTAACAATGTCCTCTCGCAACCATAGTTGTCAGCTTACTGACTAGTCATATTACCTGCAGACTTAGAGAGGCTTCTGGAGTGGTCTAGCAGTATCACTACGAGATGTCCTGTTTTCCAACCCCGTCCCATAATACCACATTTTCCTCTGCACGAAGTGCAGAGACAAAGTAGAATATTTTCCATTTCCGAGATTCTTCAATGAATTTGATGCATAAATGTTGAATACCAATTTTTAGACAATAGTGAGTAATAGTAATAACACATTGCGAAAATAACATTAATTACTAACATCTAACAGTAGTAGATACGATTGGTAGCTTACGACCTGAAGCGGCGTGTTCTGGGGTCATAGTCCCCAAGAGACCTAACCATGGCGCTTTGATGGGTTGTAACTTATCGTAGAATTTTGCTGCCCGGCGCCTAATTTCATCCTCCACGTATGGAAGAGATGAGACTTCGTGAAGTAGTCTCATGGGGAAAGGTATTGGAACAGAAAAGATGGATCGGAGTCCTCTATACTGCGTCCTTTGGAGCCACAGGAGCCAGCTTCCTGCAGCCATGCCCCACACTTCACAGGCGTAAAGCATGAGGGGGATTATAAGAGCCCGGAAGAGGTGTAACTTAAGGCGGACGGGCATCTCGGACCTCAGCATATGATACAGTGAGGCAATAGCCCTGCGTCCTCGCCGAGAGATCTCTGATGTGTCCGCGAAAGTTAGACCCCTATCCAGTTTAACTCCTAGCTAGGTGATGGAGTCTCTCCACTCGATCCTTTGACCTCCAAATTGGAATGTGGATCAGTCTGCGGGGGTGTGGCGCCTCGTGAAGAGGATGGAATGGCTCTTGTCCGGATTAACGGGCATTCGCCATCGCCGGCACCACTCTTGGACGAGGCGGAGGTGTCACTGTATGGGGTTGAAGGCGTCGGTTGAACGAGCCGCCACCGGGGAGTTTAAATATGTGGCTGTTAGGGAACCTGACTTCTGCTGCCGTCTCTCCTCAGTCCGACCACTATTAGCATCCTCTCACTCACCCCTCCCTCCCAGAGAAGCGTGTGGGCCCAAAAGATAAGTCCCTCCTCCGAACCCTGGAACAGAGTCACAGGGTCAAGATTGATGGCTAACTGGCGATCGATTATCCACGCCTGGTTATTGACCTTAAGAAAAAGCAATCAATTACTTGTGGCTCATATTTATAAAGTTAAATCATAAATAAATAAAATGGAAGTACAGGACAGGTAACTTTTAAATTACAAAATTAAACTGTTAAACATGATTATATTCCATATCTGCAATAATAAATATATTAAAAGGTAGATGATTCAATATAGTTCATGCACATACATGCAATAAAACAGACAATACACGAAGGTAGTATAGCTTACTAGCACTGAATACAGGAAATTTACCTTTTGAGCGTGACAGCATGAAGAGAAGTGTTTCAAAAATTCCATTATCAAAGTATAAAAACAATCAGAATACGAAGAATAATGCTACACATTAAACAATAGCTCTAGTTTGATGGTGCGAGTCTATACTCTACGCGACAACGATAGTTGTTCGCTTGCCGCAAGTATTCGATTTGGGATATTTTCTTTACCTGAGGCCACTTCCGATGCCCCACCAACTTGTTCCGTAACTGTTTAATTCCTCTTCCTGTTAGTGCTACATTGGTCATTCGACAATTAGCACTGTTGTCGGTAAATAGTGTAAACAGATAAAATAAGAAGTAACAACATCTGATGCGCGTTGTCTGTGAATTAAAAGACAATAATCTCGTTTACGAAGTGCATGTAATTAATAATTATGAGATATTCCTTGTTATTTATTTACATTTTAAAATACGTATACTTTTCTCAAATAGAAAGGAGAGAAGACGTTTCGAATGGAAAATTAGCCTAAGGTGAAGGTTCAGTCAGTTTTTACGGCTGGAAGCGCTGGACTCGCCGGTACTGCAGCAGACGATGCCCCGCTAATGGTCGATTGTCACTGACAATCGACTGTGGTTGTTTAATTCACTTATCCCTGAATTATCCAAAACCCAAATTAATTTACTGGGTATTTTGAATATTCTAGCAGAACTTATGTCTGTACAAGAAATTGTGGATACAAAATCTGGAACACATGCATATGTTAAGTCGTTTCTGGAAGAGGCATTATAAAATAAGTAGGTCCATATTTAAGCTAAAATAACAACTGGGGGTTTCCTGGAGAATATTTACGTCAAATCGCTCTCAGGTTATCCGCCAGATCGTCAAGTATTGGCACTCCTACTTCTATCGTCAATAAATACCTATATAGCTAAAGTTATTGTATACTGTCGGAATGCAGTTATATTCCCTTTGACACACACCACCAATCCCCCTCCCCCTCCCCCTGCTGCCCCATTATAAGCAAATGGAGGACATTCGGAAAATCAACATTATCTAAGATAATATATTGTTGAAGTGTATGCCAGCATTTACACATAGTAAAACTAACGGTGTTGCCATATTTTTTACGGTTATTTGAGTACTAATTTTTGTTCTGTAAATCCATTGCTCTAATGAAAATTCTCTACGCAATGCAGTTTTAAAACCACTTTCTTAAAAATTCATGTAATACAAGAAATGAGTTTACAAAAACATAAATATACAATCTCAAAATTGTATACTAATACTAATACTAATACTAATACTAATACTAATACTAATACTAATACTAATACTAATACTAATACTAATACTAATAATAATAATAATAATAATAATAATAATAATAATAATAATAATAATAATAATAATAATAATAATAATAATAATAATAATAATAATAATATCTAGTAATAATATAATAATAATCATCCCAAGGCGTAACAGTCCTTCCTGGGCCAAAAACTACCGCCCGACCGCTGCATCCCCCACTTCTGCACATCACAGGCGTCATGAGCGGGGTGCAGCACTGGAGGTGGGACGTGGTGAGCGCACCAGGCCTTCCCGGCCGGTTATGCGATCTTCGCTACTTTTAAATTCAGTAGCTCTTCAATTGGCCCCTCAGGACCTAATGAGGCCAAATTTTTATATTAACCCCTAATTATTTCAGAAAAATTACTGTTTGTACTCCCAAAATTCTTGACTTTGCAAAACTTAATTCATTTCTCAAAATCAGAGCCTTATTATATGAAATGTGTATTTTATAATTTTCTTTAATGTAATTTTGAGAGGTAGTACAGTTTTTTCCCCCAAAAAATTAGTTAAAAACATTGTATTATGTGGATCATTTTGAGTATGGAAAAATGCTGAAAAACCCGTTTGCCAGAAAATATGGTTTAAACTTGGTTATGCGGTGTGTGTTGGTGTTGTGTTTAACGCCCGCTTTTGCTACTAGGCGGTGACACTGATGATACATGGAATGAAGATTGAGCACCGGTGGAATGAGATGGCGGGGGAAACCGGAGCATCCGGAGAAAACCCGCCCTGACGCCGCTTCGTACTTGGTTATGCCTATTAATAATCTTGAACCTGTACATTTATAGATTCAGTTAATTAGTAGTTAAAATGCACAAAGAGAAAAATAAATGAGTTTAGAACTTCCATAATCCCATTATGAAAACATTTTAACTTCTTAATTTTTGGTCAACCTTCACCTTCATCTTTATTTCTTTAAAGATTTAACGTTGGCGAAATTTAATTTAGGAACAAAGCTTATTTGCCATTTTTCCGATGTTAGTTTAATACACTGAATTAATTTACAATAATGTTAATGCCTCTTAAGTATAGGTTAATTAAAAGCATTCTCTTGTTTGAAATTTTGATTTAATTTTTCCTTTTTCTCGACCTCTGGCGGCCGTTGTGGCTGTTGCAGTTGGTTGAGCTGGTAAGTGGTCAGATTAGGTCCTATTGTGACATGCGACCAGTGTTGCGTCAATCTTCGGGAGGCCATGAGATGCATATCGAGAAGAATACGGTAGCTGGGCGGGGCTGGACTTGCCCACTGGCGCGTGCGTACTCCAACAAGGGTTGCTTTTGGAGGGTGGGTGACTGCCAACACGAACAGCTCAATTTCACCAAAAAGGTTTTTACCTGACGGCAAGGAAGTTTTTATATACATCAGCCTTCCACTTCTTTAGATAAGGATCACGGAAACGCTAAGGGGACCGGCCTTCTGGTAGCTTAAGGTAGTAGCATATTTGTCATCGTCAGTGGCGGCATTTTCATGCTACAGATACCAACCTAATTTGGGATCAATTGCTCAGGAAAAAAATTCAGTGAAACAGTCCTTCAATGTCTTTTCCTTCCCTAATTCTTCCCAGGGGTAAGCATTACGTTTCTTGAGGCAGACGCTTGTACTGTTGAGAAGATTATAGGAGCAAATTTGATAGAGCGAGCCCATATTTACGGACGAGCTGACTGCCGCAACGCGTGAGGCGCGCATTCGGAAGGTCATGGGTTCGAATCCCATGGGCGACCTTCCTGACCCACGGTTTTTTTCGGGGTTTTCTCCAAGTCTCTAGGCAAATACTGGGAAGGGTAATTACATCCCCCGAATTTGCTGTCCTTCCATGCCGTTTCATTAATCATTTCATTCATCCTTCATGCCGTCGTTTCTTTCAAGGTCGCAAGTGACAGCGAAGGTGTTAGGTGCAGCTTGACAAAGATGATATACCCACAGAACCCTTTGCACCCCTTGTTGTCCGTGGAATCCGTGTGGGGGCGGCATCTGAGGGCGCTGGATTCGCGCCGAGGTCCCCTGAGATGGCTTTGGAAGACCTAAAGACGTCCAGGTGCCGTCACACTTGGGAAACCTTAGGGATCTCTGTCAATGTTTATGCCGCTAGTCTGGATCTGACCGCTCGATGTCTCCTCTCAGCTCATCCTTTATCCTTTAGGGACACAATAAGTCTGGCTTCAGCGCCGAACCTCCTCCATATCTCTCATATTTCTGTACAGTACTATTTTGCATAACGCAGTTATTAGTAACACTAGGTTTTTTCATGATGGAGTAGCATATCTTTTTAGTAAGACGAAGGGTTCCTTATATTCGCAACATTCAGTTTGCGGGGCCATCGGGAATCGAACGCGGAACCTCCCGAATGCGAACCTCACATGTCAGCGCGGATCCATCTTAGTCAATAACATTGTATAGATAACACAGAGGTATATCTACTATCTATCAACAATACTCGGTAAGTATTACATTTCACCCAAAATAATTTTACATCGAAAATTTACTATGAGTGGACGAGTTAGTTCCTCCTCATCTTCCTCCTCCTTCTCCTAGCCCTCTTCTTCTGTTTAAAAAGTGTGTATATTCGCAAATAGCATAACTAAAAGCTAAAAGTCCAACAAACACCAAAAACAGTACTGAAATCCAGCATTTTCCGAAGATAGACATGAAGATTTGAAGGAGAATAATTCTCCTTACCCAAACTATTAATTTAGTGTAAAAAGTATCTATTTTATTTTCCCCTAAACGAATTTGATGATCTAAATGCCATATGTTTATCAAAATGTTAATAAAATGTGAATTGTTAAATTTTCATAAATGGCCTGTAAAGTGTCCTTTATTCTGAATAACATTTATAGCTGTACTTTTGCATGGATAAAATCTTACAACACAAAAAGTGTTCTAAAAGTATATCATTGTTTTCAAAATCTTCATTGCGGCATTTTTAACTTATACCAGATTGAACTATCTTACTCGATTCTTCTTTTTTACGCCCGGGTCTGTTGGTAATAATGAGTTTTAGCCAAAAATACTCGACATTTTACCATAAATATACGTTTTGAAGTCTCGGAATAAAACCATTTTTAGATATTGGTCCGCGTATGCGCACGCATGTGTGTAAGTGGTATAACTAAAAAACTAAACCATTCACGCTATCTTCCAAGGATATGACTTGAAGAGTTTCAAGAAAATCCTCCTACTCCAAACTACCTTTCACACGAACACATTTGTATTCTTTCTGTCCTTCTGAAAGAAGCTTCTGAGTAACCACTAAACAGGAGATAGACGAAGTCTTACTGAACAAAACATATACATACAGGATTATCTGAAGTTCAGTACCAAGTGTTGAAGCATGTGGCTGATTAACTCCGTGTACGGAGAACAGGGAACTCAAAAACTACATTAACGCCTATTAAACCGTGAACATGAAAAAACATGGACATCAAAATGTTGGAATTTCAAACCCAGCAAATAGCGACGCACTTTTTAGATATTGGACTGTTGTTTCAGCCTCCATCATCACTTCTGTATCAACAACGAAATGTTTAATAATACATTTTTGCAAACTCTTAACTCCATTAACATAGGTAGAAGGAACAGTAAGCTTTTTAGAAGAGTGGTAGAAAGTCATGGGAATGTAACTTTTCAATTTCTTATAGTAAATATAGGAAGTATTGCATTCCACCCAAAAATTCTCTATCGAGAATTCATCGGAAATACGCACATGCTTTAGGAAAAACAAAGGCATTTTTAGAAAGGTCCGTGTCCTTGTGTGTGTATCTGTGAGCAACATAACTCAAAAACGGAAAGTGTGTTAAATACCACGGTTGGTACATAAGCTCAGCTTTTTCCAAGGATGCGACACAATGATTTTCAAGAAAATCCCCCACCACAGATTACCCTTATATGTAACATTTTTCTCTTTGACCAATTTAAGTAAAATTCGACAAAGACCTTTCCTCAAACCAAAAGATGTTTGGCCAAAAATCCAATTTCAACTTTTCTTAAAAACACTGGTTCATTAACTTACATTTCTATATCTATAATCCACTAGGTTGCATTTTTTGGCACTTTAAATTTGTAAAAAATGACTAACGATTTTGATTAAAATACGTATATGTTTAAGATACTTTATGACAAGTGAAATGTATATCTTGAATTTTTTGGGAATGTCTTCAAAAATCCTTTACATATCTAGTAAACTGTAAGAGATATACAAAATTTTACAACACAAAAATGCAGATTTTGTTAACCTCCTGCATCCCTTGATATCATACATAATACCTCTCGCTCTGTGAATGTGTTAAACTCATCACGGCCAGTGATATGTTTAATACCTTCTGCATTCTATGCTCATATTCTTTTTCCCTCTTTTGTCTACTTTGTATCGATGGTACGATTAAAAAACCCATAAACACTTAATGTAGTCCCGAGGTATCATGTATGATACTACCCCTAAAATCCTCTTGAACCCCAACCCACAAAAAAAGGGGGGGAAAAATATATATATTGAATATTCTTGCTCTTTTGATACTTAATGACACATATTGATCCAGATAACATTTGTAGCTGTCTAAATGTCATTTTAGGCCTCCCCCCAAAAAGCCACCACCCAAAACATTTTTTTTTCATTTTTTGTTTAATTTTGACCCATAGAAACTCATTAAGGACAAAGTAATAATTTTAACACTAGTACTGTGATCTCAGGACGCAGAATGTTACAATATATCTGTTATATATCTGCTCTACATTTCTTTCTGCAGTGAACCATTTCGGAGATATTGCTTGTTGTCTGTCTGAATTTTGGAATATTGATACTTTTCTCAAATTGGGATACGTTGTTCGTGTGTATATCTCTTGGAATGTCAAAGCTTTTATACATCGACCACTCTTAAAATATTTGGCTATCGCTTATAACGTACTATATTCCCAAATTCCCCAAGTTGGCAATAAGATAATTTGTGCAAATGCTTATCTCGATTAACATAAAAATATAGAGGAATACATATTCTGAAGAATAGTTTGTTCAAGATCAGAGAAATTCACGTGAGTACAACACATCAGATTCTTTCTTTCATAAATCGAAAGTTTACCAGAAAGTGAAATTTTCAGAAATTTGTAATAACCAGATTCTAAGGACATCCTTTCTACTTGGGGATGAAACAATTACAAACTGTGGTGTCTATTGATATTAACCCTGAAGCTTTATGCCTGGGTAATTTTTTCCATACCTTTTGAAAGGAAAAGGCTTAAAATAAAGGGAGTGATAGCAATAAAAAGAACATAGATAACGTTAGGAAGCTTCTAAAAGAACATTTAGTGCAGGATCGGAGAGGTGCTAAGAGCACTGCTGGAGGGAGGGGGGGGGGGGAGGGATCTGTTAAATGTTGTGGAGATTGGGAGAGACAGTTCCAAAGTGGGCCAGGGTTTCTTCTCTAGGCGCCGTCTCCAAAAAGCGACAGGACTTCCAAAGTGGGGTTTGTTGTGGCGGCATTTCTGGTGTAATCATAATGTGCCAGCTTCACACATGCAGAAATAGTGAAACTGACGGACTGACTCACTGCTGCTAACGTGGCAATTACTCTTCCCAGTTGGCGGCGTTCTCTGATTATCTACCTGCATAATTCATCTTAATCTGGCTATTTGTCTACGGTTGTGTAGTGCTGCTATTTTACGAATGAGAAAAAACAAAGTTACACGAATATAGTTATGCAATTCGGCGGGTGTTGAAACTGCTCCAAGAAAGCCATCAACAAATCTACTCATAACGACAAAAATGTTCTAGCATTATATTTTATAAGCCACTTGATTAATAGCTTTGGTTAGCAGTTATTGTTACCATCCGTCGCTGCGTCTTGAAGAGGTCGAACTCTGTCCCCCTTCCACTGACGTACTCCTTTGCATTGCAGGTAGTATCATAGAGTTTGGTTATCTATAACTCGTATACTTATGTGCAAAAAAGGAAACCCATTATCCTATGTTATGATACACCGTTCTTCTTTCCCTGATTACCCTCCCCTTATTGTTGTTGTAGTGTTTAACGCCCGCTTTTACTACTACGGCACCGCAGGCGGTGACACTGATGATACATGGAATGAAGATGGAGCACCGGTGGAATGAGATGGCGGGGGAAACCGGAGCACCCGGAGAAAACCCGCCCTGACGCCGCTTCGTCCACCACGAATACCACATGCGGGTCCCTGGGATCGAACCCGGGCCGCCTAGGTGATAGGCGAGCGCGCTAACCGCTCGGCCACGGCGCCGCCCTCCCCTTATGTAGGACGTACACCCCCTAGGACTTATAAGCCAGTGCCTAGGGTCAAACGTCTGTAGGGGAGCAGAGGGACCTCTGTACCAGACAGAGTGAAGACCTAGAAGCAGGTGGTCAGCCAAGCACCAGGTATGATAGTGAGGAAGAGGATGATATGAAATGCAATGCATGATTGGAAGGGTGATAATGGAGCAATTGGTGGAATGAATGGCGGGGGAAACCGGATAACCCGGAGAAAACCCGCTCAGACGCAGCTTCGTCCACCACGAATACCACATGCGGGTCCCGCCTAGCTGGTAGGTGAGCGGTCTAACCACCCAGCCACGGCGCCGCTATTATACTTCTAGACTCCTACCCCCTGCCGGAAATCGAACCCGGAGCCTTAGCACAGCAGGCAGGTGCTCTACCAACTGTGCTACGGGACCAGCCCCACCATTCCTTCAAAGATTCTATTTCAGGGATGAAAATATGTAATTCTAAAGAAATTCACACTGCTAAATTCAAATTGATATCAGAATTTCGCCATCAGGGACAGCTTTCCTGTAATCTGAACATAAATATCAAACCTGGAATCTCTATTTGCGGAAAACATGGTAAATTTATAAAAATAATTTAAATAGATTTAACATTAACCTTACTTTTTTTTTTTTTTTTTTTTTCATACATTGGTGTGACTGTTCAGATAGTGTGCCAAGTTCAAAATCACAGTGAGAAAACATCGATTTCTACCAATTTAAAATACATTTATTTGTATTCTTCAGAGAGAGAAAATCCATACAGGATATCTGTCTTTAAGTAAGGGAGACCCTAAGGATGGATTATACATACAGAACTGTAAGTGAATGAACCAGTATTTTGAGAGAAAGTTTAGATTGGATTTTTGGGCAAAAAATGTGGTTTGTTTTGAGGAGAGGCCTTTGTCGGATTTTACTTAAATTGATTAAAAATTGACGGATCATTTAGACGGTGTTTTGCCTACTAATGACTATTATAGACAATAAATTAATACTATAAATTAGTAGTATGAAGAGAGCTATGAGAGACTTATGAGATGTTAGCAACTATGCTAAAACTCATTAGCTATAAGCAGCATAAGTGGAAGGCGTATTTCGATTTCAAAGTACGAGTAATTGCAATGTTATTGTAAATACAGGTATTTCCTTTGCGACTCATTCGAGATAGAAGATCCCACTACATGAAAAAGAAATGACCTAAATGAAATTTGGAAGTTGCTAAAACATTGTGCATCTGGAAAATGTGGTTGCTGGTCAAAATATAATTCTTCCACACTTCCACATAAAACTCGGCCTAATTAAACTATCTGTAAAGGCCATGGATCCATGGGTTTACATATCTTCCTGACAAATTCCCTCGTCTATCAGCTGCTAAAATTGAAGATGTATTTGTGGGTCCTCAGACAGATTCGACAACTTCATCTAGATCGAAATTTTGAAGCAGTATGACAAATGAAGAAAAACAAGCCTGGGTATGTTTCACACCGAACTCCTTTGAAAGTAGGTGAAACCTAAATATAACATATTTGTGAGAAAAATCATCAAAGTTTATAAAGATTTAGGGTGCAATATGTCCTCGAAAGTACATTTCATGAACTCGCACCTTGACTTCTTTCCAGAAAGTTGTGGTGATATATCAGATGTGCATGGAGAGAGATTTCATAAAGACCATGGAGAAACGGTATGAAGGGAAATGGACGCCTACAATGTCAGCCGATTATTGCTGAGTATAATTCGGGCAATACAAAAGGAAGAAATAAGACCTGAAACTTCCTGGTGGCAAAATTCTGCCCATATTTTCCATTTTTTATAAACATTCCTGTGAATGACTTAAAAAGTGAACATAGTGAGCAGTTTAACTATTACCTTCTGTTACTATTCTAATGTTTATAGGGCCCCTTAATTGAATGTCTGTCAGTATGTCTATGACTAAAGTAAAGCTATATAGATGTATATGAAACTATTAAGAGACTAAAAATCGAAATACTCTTCCACTATCCCTGGTCTTTTTTTTTTTTTTTTTTTTTTTTTTTTTTTTTTTTTTTTGTAAAACATGTTGGCCTTTTTTTCATTTTATTTTTATTTATTTATTAATTATTATTTATTCATTCATTTTTACACGTTGATATATGTGGTAGAGAAAAATATTTGTGTAATGCAGTGCCTCATAGAAGAAGAAAATTAGATTTTGCAACATTCTTTCTTCAAAACAGTCTATTCTTAGGAAATAATCGTTATAGTAGCTATTATATGAAGAAGGGCGCTGACCACGTCCCACCTCCAGTACTACTCGTCACTGTCTGTGGTGAGCAGAAGGGGGGGGACGCAGCGGTCGGGCGGTAGGTCTTGGCCCGGATGGACTGTTGCACCACGGTGTTACGTTTACAGGTTTCAATTATTAATTGAACAACCCCAAGAAGGTGATGCCGAGAAGACAAACATTTTCGAAACCACTGTGCCATATTTTATAGGATTCCATAAGGTAACATGGAAATGCCACTGGTCTTTTATTTTGTTCCCGGGGAACACTTCCAAAATGTGTTCTTAACTGGAGATAGAAATATAGAATTAAAAATATATTGTAGATAACGTAGCGTTTAATATTTTCAGATACTTTGTGGCCGTATTAAAAAATCACGTATGTTGCTATCATAGGATATTTTTTATTATTTCACGCATGCCTTTTTTCTATTATTTGAATTACGTTTTACTGAATTTTTATCACTGCTAAAACCACTAATTTTGTATTTATTATTCTGATATCTGTCGAAAATCTCAAGTATGTTCAAATTGAAAAGTTTATTCTGACAGTTTTACCACATTTATAGTGACGAATGCTTATTAGTCATTATTATTACTTTACAAAAATTCTATATGTTGTGTCACTGTCTCTTAGATTTACACTTCATAATTAATGAAATAATAAACTGTGTGTTTAGGGTGTCCAAAATAATTGTAATATTTGCTCAATGCGCTTTAACTTTATACTTTTATATTTACTTAAAGTTATTGTAACCGCATACATAGATGACTAAATCACTTGTGTCTCTATTATTCTAGTTTATCATTTTAGGTGCGTACGTTCTATTAAATAACTATAATTGGATATAGAAGACGGTAATAGTCAGAAAAGTATCAGCACACTTGCGCATGTATTCTTAATAATACATTGTTTACTATTTTAAAACACTTGCAGGGCAAACAAAATTTATTTCTTCACACATTTTGCGATGGATATTGCATTGGTTCAAAAATTTAACACTGGTAACACCGTTCTGCATGTATTTCGTTTTTTTTAAGTAAATGAGCGTTTCTGAATCACATTTTCACACTGATTGCAAAACTGAAATCCGTTTTCGCGTACCACGTCAGAATTCTTTGCAATTCAAAATGTTATATTTTGAATAGTTTTCCTAATGCACGTACTGTGGTAATATTACCGTGTGCTTATCGTTTATTAGAAAGGCTCAACAGCTTATAATTTCAACTTTACTACTTAAAATGTGAAATAATATAACTATTACTATATTTATATATTTTTTATATTTATTAAAATCTACTAACTATATCCGCCCTAGGGGATGTACAAATATTTTTCATGGCGATAAGACATACAATGTTTATTCTTGGATATATTGATCTACAGTATCAGGTACATTGCCATCTGCATCCAGTAGCACTGAACCTGAATCTCTAGTGGATAATACTTATGAAGCAGACAATTCTGATGAGGATAGATCTTTTAATCAAGGCGAGTTTAAAGATTTAGTGAGGGATTTAAATTTGCCTAAGGAATCATCAGAACTTTTAGGCTCTAGGTTAAAAGAAAAGAAAGTATTGGCTGAGGGTACATATTTTTGTGGTACAGGCATCGTAAGAAGGAACTTGTCCCTTTTTGTTGAACAAGAAAATTTGGTGTATTGCCAAGACACCCTGCTGTCTTCAAATGTTATAACATGAGTTATAATTCCAAAGAGTAGAGGTTCTTTATAGATTCTTCTCCAAAGGTCTTAAAGGTGTTTTGCTTCATAATGGAAACATTCATCCTCCCATTCCTGTTGCCCACTCCTTTCTTTTAAAGGAGACATGAAAATGTTAAATTTTTGTTATAAAAACTACAGTACGAAAACAATCAATGGATAGCCTGTGGAGTTTTCAAGATTGGACTATTACTTAGTCAGCAGGCTCATTTCACAAAATACCATTGTTTTTTATTTGAAAGGAATAGCAAAGCAGTGGCCACGTAGGACTAATTTTACACCGGCAAAAAAAAAAAAAAAAAAAAAAAAAAAAAAAAAAAAAAAAAAACTGTGAAATTAGGTTTCATGAAAAAATTTGTGAAAACTCTAGATAAGGAAAGTGAGTACTTTAAATACCTTTACGTTACATTTCCTTCATTATCCAATGCAAAAATTAAAGCTGGTGTGGGTATTCGTTGGCCCACAAATTCGAAAACTGATGAACAGTCAGTTCGAGAATACTGCGAGTCAAGAAGTGAAGGTTGCCTGGAATGCTTTCAGAAATGTTTTTAATTTCCTTGGAAATAAAAAAGACCGAAATTACGTTAACATAGTGAAAGTGATGCTACAAAATTTCAAACAATTTGGTCGCAACAGGAATGTCAAAGTACGAGTACATTTTCTTCATTCCACTCTAAATTATTTCCCTGATAATTTAGGAGATTTTAGTGAGCAATAGGGCGAAAGATTTCACCAGGAAATAAAAATTTGGAAATGAGGTATCAAGGAAAGTGGAGTGTTCACATGATGGCGGACTATTGTTGGATGTTAAAAAGGGGCTGCTCTGAACAATATGCGTGAATTTCAAAGAGGAGAAAATTTGAAGTACAATAGATATTGAGGTAAGGTTATGCTTTATTATTATTTATATATATTATATATAATATATATTATTTATTATTATTAATTATTATTATTATTATTATTATTTATTATTATTATTATTATTATTATTATTATTATTATTATTATTATTATTATTATTATTATTATTATTATTATTATTATTATTATTATTATTATTATTATTATTATTATTATTATTATTATTATTATTAATTAGTGGCAAATAATACATTATAATTATGGTCTATTTTTCATACAAAATTCTTGTTGAAAGTAACTTTTATTGCATTTCACAAAGTTTTAATTTCATTTCTGTTATTTATGAATATTTTGAAAACTTGACATGATGGGGGAAAATGGAGATTATTTTCAAATTCACCACAAAAAATCCATTTAGTATCATCTATCAGATTAAAAAAAAATAAGTTTTCAGATGCAGAACGGTGTAATTTACTGAAAATACAAGCTTAAAGGAACCTGGGGAAAAAAGGCGCGACAAACGTTCCAGGACTCCAGCGTGAGTCACACTATTATTTTGGAAATGGAAGGAAGAATGTTTCGCTCGAGATAACGGTTGGGACAATAGTCAGCTTTTACTGGTATGTCAGGTACATGGGCGCCATCTTGAAAATAATAGGGTTTCCTGGAACTTTTGACCCAGCCTATAGAAAACGGTAGGTGTGTGTGTGTGTGTGTGTGTCTGTGTCTGTGTGTGAGCTGTCTGTGTGTGAGCTGTGTGTGTGTGTCTGTGTGTGTGTGTGTGTGAGAGAGAGAGAGAGAGAGAGAGAGAGCGAGAGAGAGAGAGAGAGAGGAGGTGACTGAGAGTCAGTCTTGTCTGTATGTTTGTATGTTTGTGAACAGCACAATTCAGAATAGAAAATTCGAAAATGATATTTTTCATACTTTATAAGATGCTCTTTGAGGGCATTAAATAAAACTTTATATAGAATTTCTCTTTAATGGGGAAGTTTTTTCTCATTTTTTACTTTTTCTAAAATGATTTTGATTATTTGGGTTAAAATGCTGTTTTATTGACTTATGATATAGAAAATAACATTTATACCTTCCAATTTAGTGTAAATTACTTGTGAAGTTTTCTTCAGACTCACTGAATATTATGTAACTGGGCAAAAACGATCAATATAGAAAAACATATCTGCTAGAGGAAAATGTAGAGTTTGTTAAAATATATAATTAATGCCAAATAATCTTTTCCAGCATTAGTCGTTTGAAAATTGTGTAATTTTTTGCAGGATGGTGCTTTGTTGAAAATGGGGTTTTTTTTTTCCTTTATTTTTTTTTATTTTTTTATTTTCACAGAAGTTCTCAAATAAAAGCCAACTTGAGCTTTTATTTTCGCTGTTTATGCCTACAGCAAGTAAGAAAATACAAATAGTCTAACATTACACCATTTATAGGGCAAACATTTAGCTTGATTAACATAAAGTTATTAGGAAACCATTTTCACGTATAGTAAGTAGGGGGAGTCCTGTATTCGACCCAACATTTGGATGTCGCGATTCACTGAAAATATATGTTTTGAGGCACACTGAATCCAATAAAACAGCATTTTTAGAAAAAGGTCTGTATGTGTCTGTCTCTGAACAGTACATATAACTCAAAAACGAAGTCTTTCAAGGATGCAACACAAAGATTTTGAAGAAAATTCCTCCACCCTAAATTATCCTTTACATGGATATTTTTTCAAAATGTTTATTTTCTCAAAAATTGCTCTAATGATTTTGATAAAATGCCATAAGTTTAACATATTTTTATGGTAAATGAGATGCATATTTTGAATTTTCTGGCTATAATCCATGTAGTCCTATTTACTCTTGATGCCTTTTGCATAACTGGTAAACCGTAAGAGATAGACCAAATCTTACTATACAAAATATGTAGATATTGTTAAAACACACAAGTTATTCCTAATGCATTTTTTGTAGAGTGAACCACTTCGGAAACATTCCTTGTTATTTGTGTGATCCCAACAATACTTAAACTTTTCTCAAATGGAAGGTTATTATTCACCTTTTTATCCCATGACCGTGGAAATTTCAAAGCCCTTATATGGCGATCAGCTTTAAAAGAGTCGATTATAGCTCAAAGTCTTCCCCTTGCACCTACAAGAAAATTAGGTATAAGATAATTTCTGCAAAGTGTATCTCGTCTAATAAGAAGATAGAGGAGTAAGAATTTGTAAGAATAAGTAGTACAGGAGTAGAGAAAGTCATGTGACTGCAACACATAAGATTTTTTATATGAATAGCAGAATGATATCTGAATGATAAGAAAATGCTTAGGTAAATTGTTACACATAAGACTTCTTATTGAAGCCTAGATATATTTGGAAAGCTCACCGATGTATCACATTATTCATGCACAGTTCGAATGCTTTTTTTAGCATAAGTGCTTGGTGTTAGTCAGTCGCATCGCCATATAAGATGTTAAATTAAAGAGAAACTTAAGCTAATTAAATCAATAATTACCTTGGAGTCTCCAAGGGTTACCTAGAATAATAAAACAAGAAACAGAACGCCACTGGATGCATGCAACATCTAGTCATACAATCTCCGTGTTAAGCCACGCAGAATCTCGAAGAAATTTATGGCTATTGTGTTTTATCACGCAATGCTAGTACACTAAGCACTAACATTTATTTCTTTACTCCTGGGCGGATATCAAGCGAGTCATGAAACAGAATTCATCTATATTAAACAGCACGAGATATGTGGTGCCTCTAAAAATTCCTACATTCTTGATTCCTGTGATATTCCAAGATGATTTATTGAACAGGTATTGTTTTAACATCTGGATTTATGCTATAAGTACGTATATACCTACATACACATAATTCAAAGATAACTTAGGGAGAGTGACTTTTGGGGCGATTAGAGTGCTTCTGTTGTATTTTATGTCACACAAGTACTTAGCGTTTGAAATATTCACACAAAGGTAAATTAACGACTCACTGCCCTTTCTTGGATCTGGCAGGGTCAGTTTCACTATATGCCGTACTGTTTTTACATGCGTTTCACTACTTCTATTTTCATGGTAACCAGATGATTTATTGCTTTTTTATGGTGCAGATAAGAGATAGGCTATGCGCAGAGGGGAAATATGAGGTCCGAGTAATACGTATTATAGCAACACCGAGGTGGTCCGCATTCGAAAGGTCGTGGGTTCAATTCCCGTGGCCGAGCTTTCTGACCCGTGGGGCTTATCCAAGTCTCTAGCTAATGCTGGGAAGGTTAATTACATTCCCCGATTTTCCTATCGTCCCATTTCACCTCACCTCTCATTTCACTTCACTTTTCATCCTGGTTGGCTATTTCAGGGTTCCAAGTGTCGGCGAGGATTTCGGCATGCAAAACAGGTTCATTGTTGTCTATAAATCCTCGTCCAGCGATTTACGGGAAGTTTCCGAGTCCCGGCACCATCCCCAGTGGATCTATATGCCCACAGAGGGGAAGGGAACCGGTTGTACGAGGCGCCACTGGGGAGTTTAAATCTGTATTCGTTAGGGAGCGAGCCCTGTTGTCATCTCTCTTCAGTCTGTCCACCCTTTGTATCCTCTCAGTTCAGCGCTGCCTCCCAGGGCCATAGGTACAAAAACATATTAGTAGAGGTGCTCCGCCCTCCGAACCTTGCTATAGTATCATAGGTCAATATTATAGTAACAGTCATACTAATAATTTTAGGATAAAACAGTAATGAGTGTTTGTTGAAGGCTCTGAATGTTACTTTGAAAGCTCTATACATACCTAGTTGCAATGCATGTGTATGTGTGTGTGTGTGTGTGTGTGTGTGTGTGTGTGTGTGTGTGTGTCTGTGTGTGTGTGTGTGTGTGTGTGTTTATCGTGGGGAGAGAATGTGTAATAGTGTTCACATAACACTTTTATGAGTGATATAATTGCATATTTATACTGAAATAAAATAACCTCTCTTTGGCTCAAGCCTTTCATAGGAAGGATCTTTGTTTTGTTCCCTCTTTATTTCTTTTAACGTCACTTCAACTACGTAGCTATATCGCGACGGATCTGTTAGGAGATATTCGAAGGACGGTGTGTGACGGACAGTTAGCCTTCAAGGTCTCATTCCTATCCATACCATTGTGCTTTATCACGAGTCCACAGAGGGAGCAGTGCAGGGCAACTGTACCTCTGCCAGTCTACCCGCTTACATTATCTGTGCATAGACGGCACACCATTCACTATTACCATCTATTTCTTGATTATACTAGGTGGAACTTTGGGTCGTGATAACGCTATTCACCTTGGCGACTGAGGGAAACCACGAAAAAATCCCAGTCAGATTGATCGGTTCACGGGATTTGAACCCGTACCTCCCGAGTGAGAGCCACAGAGGAAGGTTTGTTGTTTATTCAGGAGGATACAGATTTTGTATTTATTTCCTACTGACCTATTACAGTCACATTAAGTTCAGTAACATCGGTTAAATTTCCTTACAGACTTGAGTTGAGAGGAGCAAATTTAATGGCCCACATTTAACTATCTTCTCTCGCCAAATGTATGAGATCTCTTACTGCCCAATTCTTGACAGTGCGCGCTCTTCTAAGGGAAACATCACGCCAAAGACATTTGCCGAGCACATATTTATCTAAGCATAGACTGCGGCTCGCTATACGACTGTTAAATTGAACCCCGAACGAACTCGTCTTGGCAATAAAGATAAGAGCGTTCGTGCCGTCTGCACATGACTTACACATAAAGTGCGAGGCAATTGTACAAGATGTTTTCAATGAATGCATGCTTCGGTAATGAAACTTGCACTTATGGCATCTCCTGGGGATTCTTCAAGTTAATTTGCACAAGCAGAGCTTCATTTATAGGAATTAGAATTTATGGCAGTGCAATTTAAACAGTCCAATATTTACTTACACAGTACACTCCTACTAACATTTAAGTACCCAGGCTATAAGACGCACAATTTTTCCTTCGAAAATAAACCCCAAAACTTGCTACGCCGCTAGCAAGATAAGAAAAAAACTTTTTTGTTGTTTAACGATACTGTCAATTGCTAGGATCACATCAGCGTCACCGGCGTGCCGGATTTTCATCCCGCAGGAGTTATTTTACATGCCAGTAAAGTTACTGACATGAAGATGTTTTTAAGCACGCTTAAAAACTATCTGTCTGGGCCAGATTTGAACCCACAGCCTTGGGATCAGTAGGCCAGCGTCAACCAACTGAGCCACCCAGACAGACGTAGCAATTTAAGTAGGTACCTATAGGACCCATTTCTTTTGAATTTATGTTTCGGCTTGAAGCAACTCATTGTTAGTTTCCTTGCGAATTTTGAGCGTTCCAGTTGTTAACGGTTTTGATATTATTCGTTCATGCTTCGTTTATTTTGTGTTTCGTGTGCAGAACAACTTGTGTCATACATATGTTGTGTTTCTAGTTGAAAACTGCATCTGGATAGCGGCATTACTATACTATTGCATTTAAGCTGCAAATGATTGCATATGCAAAAGAACACGGAAACAGGCTTACGGAAAGGCACTTCGGGCCGCGTCCAATTTAAAAAAAATGGTAAGAACTTGGCGGAATCAGGAACGCGTTTTAAAGAAAGCTCCCTGTAGTAAACATAATCTGAGAAATAGAACTATTAAATGTCCATAACTTGAGGCACAACTCAGTACTGGGATTTTGGAAAATAGACATTCGGGAATTTCGGTTTTTACGAAAACGATCATCCATCAAGCGAAAGCAATATCTACTAACAAAGTGATCACGACTTTACTAGATCAACATCACGGTGTTTAAGATTTATGAACAAGTATTGACTTTGTATGCAGATCAAGGTAAAAATATTGCAGAAGATGCCAGCCGAGTACGAAGAGCACATCGTTGAATTTCATCCATTTGTCATTAACGCAACAAAAAGAGCGGATGAAATTTGTGATTTGAGGACGAAAATTAAAACATGAGCATTTTTTCCTACTTATATTGCCTAAATATTTGACATATGTGTTATGATTGTTTTGCAGTAAATTTATATGCGACACATTTTTGCCTAAAAAGAAGTATTAAAATTGGATGCGTCTTTTATGCCGGTGCGTCCTATACGCTAGATAGTAGTACTGTATATACATATAATAACACTTCATCAGAAGTTAATCTTCTAATTTTGGGTTTTTGATGACTAATTGCTACAGTGGTAGGGGGAAATCTCACGCACTATGATCTCATAGGCCTACTGTAGCTAATGCCTCTCAGAAGGAAGAGATGAACTGAAGGAACCACAGGAGCCTAGCAGACAGACCACAGATACGTGCGGATATTCCTAACAGTTCCAGGCTCGAAGATGCGTCCCTCTGTTGGAGCTGCCTAGAGAGGGCGAAGAACGACCCGTCAATCAAACAGCCCTCTAGTGTCCACGGAGCACTTTCCTTTGAGCGAACATGCGCATCACCTGTTCGACACCACCATGCGACACGAAATCTAGAACCACGCCTAGAAAGATACGGAATGAAAGAGAAATTATGGGACAAAATTATAATAGATGAGAAACCACCTGATCATTCGCCTACCGACCAGGGAAAATCACGAGAAACCTAACAGAGTGGTAGGTCGAACGGGAATCTAACTCCGTACCTCCCAAATGCCAGCCTCACACGATACTGCATTGCCATCTCACTTGTTCAACTGATAACCTGTGTAATGGACAGCCTTGCAGCCAAAACTTCCCTAATCTTTTTTTTTTTTTTTTTTTTTTTTTGTATGTTGCATATACAATTATGCGTGCATCATAATTGACTATTATTATACAGGTGCTTGGAAAGACGCTACCGCTGCAAAACCTTTCACGTTATTGCGCATACAATTGAAAACAACCTGCAATCCTTCAGATATTATTGAATTCGATTATGGACAGCTGGTGAAACTCGCACAGTAGTTGGTTGGAAAATTCATCTAGACTTCCATTCAACAACATGGCAGGTGCTATTGTTGGCACAATGTATTTAATATTAACCAATGGAGAACTTCAGACGACGGCTTCACCACATGCAAGATTTCCAACACAATATTATTGGCGTGCATCAATTGTCAGTAGTTGCCTAAAAAGCAAACCTGACCTTTAAGTTCGTCTTCTTGAAGTTCTCAGCTCTGCTGCATTAAATCTCCGTGTGCAACACCTTGACGAAGTCATGTTCAACAAGAAAAATACGTTCCTCAATTAAAAACACCATAGTTTTAAATGAAATTGAACATCTAAACACTACACGCTGCTTTAATTAGGTAAGTTTATCAACTAATAATTGACCTACATGGTTAAACGTTATGCAACAATGGAACATGGTAAAAAATAATCACCCATCTATGAAACATCAACCATGTCAACTTCTATTAACATTCTAAGCAGAAAAAAAAATATCTTTGGCTGAAATTTCCAAAGTACTCTACAACCCTAGTCTAAGCGTACAGTGAATTTCCGAACCCTCTGTATAACTTGGTATATACATCTTAAAAATTACTTAGAGAATAGGCTTGCTTTCACCGATGGGAATTCCAGAAAATAAAAACATGTGTGGTTATCATTCAGTTATATTTCAGTTATCTGGGTTATCATTCAGTTTACAGAAAAATGTTATATAACAGAAGTTAGTGACAAGTTCTAACAAGTTTTGTTATTTAAAAGTATGAATAATATCTAAAAAAGGTATATAATCTTTCTTTACTGTTGCGCATGTTCGCTTATCACAAGAAACATTTAGTTCGGATCGTATCACAAAAGACTCGTTTTTTGACAACTAAAACCTTCACTTATGTTTTTATTTCTTTAACAACTCATTTTATTAGAGATTTTCAAAGCATATGGAATTTAAATTGCATGCTGAGGAGAGAGGTTAAAAGGATGTAAAATAATGTACTGAATTTTATTAAAATACCATGTGTATGCAACACTGACACGGCAAATTAAATACACATATATCTTTAATTTTCCGTGAACAGTTCGTTAAGTTCTAGTCATTCTAAATTAATTTTAGAACGTTGAATATAACCGGGAGACCATAACAGACAGAATACAGAGTGTGTTAGATAAGCAATAAATGTCATAACTTTATTGAAGCTTTTTTCGAAATATTCCAAGCTATATGTTCGTTTTTGCATGTGTATATGTGGCATCCTTGCAAGAGCTCGTTACTTCGATTTTTTACTTTATTCCTCCATGCTCCTTAACATTAATACTTGAGTGCTATTTGCGCATGTTGTATGTAACACCTTCATCACTTAATCTGACTACTTCTAACGCAAAGTCGAGAAAAGAATCACCTCTTATGTGTGAGCTATAATGTATAAGGTATAGGAAATGCATCTGTAACGAGTAGAAAAAGTTGTATGAGTGCACCACATGAGTTTTTCTGATGGTGTCCTACATGTTATCTTATTTAAATAATTTTATTTTCTGTTTTTGTTTGCATTGAAATAAAAG
Organism: Tenodera sinensis; assembly: GCA_030765045.1. Lineage (NCBI taxonomy): Eukaryota > Metazoa > Arthropoda > Insecta > Mantodea > Mantidae > Tenodera > Tenodera sinensis. The sequence continues at coordinate 60,768,122 of CM060973.1, read as the reverse complement.
CATACGTTTCAGTTTTATGGCTCAATGGTTTATCGTTATGAACTATTGTATAAAAAACAGACAACTACCTTCAACACCGTGTCATACATTGAACCTATAAACAGTAAGAAATTTGTAAAAGGTAATGAACTATTCAGAAGGCTTTCAATTTTATTTCAGGCCTTATTGAAACTACGCAAGCGTTTCAGATTTTACAGCAATCATTAAACTTTCCTCGAAAGAAAGTAAAGTGAAGCTGGAACAAATTACAATCCTGATCCATTTTTGCAACAGATGGATAATGATTTATTTCTCACCTGTAAACCTTATTACTGTAACATAATTCAAATGCTGTAAGTGTTCTACTTAGCAATCTGGTTTATGATATTATTTCCAACATACTTGACTGCCATGTCATACAGTAAGTGTGTAAATTTATTTAATTTATTTCTTCAATTTAATTTACTGCAGTTGTAAAAGACAAAAGCAGTTTAGTATTACGTGTTATTTAAAACTAAACTTATGAACAATCCCAATTTTTTGCTGCTGTGGACGCAATTAGCCCATCAAGCACCTGCAAACTGAAGTATAATATAAGAAAGGGGTTAACTTGGCCGTTACAGATAAGGGGCAGTATTAATAGAGTCCTGAGTGCTGGGATAGCGTCTGGTAGGCGCCGCGACGTCGTATCAACCTTCACAGGCAACAACAAAAACAAAACAGACTCATATAGGACGCTATTAATTTGTACACATACGTTACTGACGCTTTGATTTTACCACTAATTATCATAAGCGTCCTTTTACAAATTCACAATTCTGAAGAATTGTGTATACAACATATCGTATTCATTAAATAATTTTCCTTCTCGTATATCTCCCTATCCAATATTACCTATTACAGAGAAGTTGAGACGTATTAGCAAAAGATGGCAGCTCAAACACAGAAATATGTGCATTAGATCAACATGAATCATTTTGTAAGATATGTGATACACTCGAAACTCTATATAAAGCCCCTTCTTGCTACCATCTCCTAAATTCTCAAAATAAAATCTTGTCATGAAACAATTTCCCAAGTTTGTGGATAAATTTTCTTTTCTGTACCACTTACCCTGATGTTGCACTCCACCAAAAAGTCCAATCGAGATTTTACCAGATACACATATATAACAACGATTTAAAAATTAGCAAGCTGTTGACAGCTTAAGGGTTAAAATTCTACTGTATTTTTCCCCACCTAAGTTGCATTTCACTACAGCTCCTCTCAGAAGGCCTGTTTTGTCGTATAATTTTGTTCCATACTACCTCAGAATTTACTTTATTTTATAATGAAAAAAAGGAGTAAAAACTGAATTTTACACTTCGGTACACGTATTTTCACATTATTGTTGTTCAGCAGAAGAAATGAAATATTGAAACAGCCCAGGCTACAAGACGCCAATATTTCATAGAAACAAAATATACCAATTTTGGATCAATATTGTCTCATGTAATACGAATACGAGTACTTTAGAATTTTAATTTGGAGTACCTGTAAAAGACGTTTATGATCGATATTTTAGTTTAGGATAATCCTAATTATCAACGCCCTCTAAATACAGTAATCAGATTAAGAGGTGAAATCAGGACTGAAAATTCAATGCCATAGCCGGGATTTGAACCACGGATCTTCCGCTTCCCCCTCACAAACTTACTCATATTGCATCTACCTGCCTTTTTCACCTCTTTCTCTATTACACTTACCACTTTCTCTTACCACACACACTCTTTCTATCGCCTCACACATGTTTCTTATCTTTCTGCAGCACAATAACACACGATATTTTGAAAACTGATAAAAGCTATTTCAGGGATATTCATAACCAGGTCCGGAAGTTTATGACCTAAAAATGTTAGAAATTAGCAAGCACCAAAAAAAAAAAAAAAAAAAAAAAAAAAAAAAAAAAAGACGATAAATATGACCTAATTTTTTAAATGTTATTTTAGAATAAATAACTCAAATTATTGGTTTAATATCAGTTATTATAATTATCTCTTTTATTGTAATAATAGTAGCTTCTATTCGATCAACACATCGTCTTAGTTGTAAACTTAGGGTAAAGGCGGGGCAAATGGACAGAGGGGCAAACGGACAGCTTCTAAGTAATTTTAGCGCATTTTGACTTCCGAGGTTGGTAACAGTATATGGTGTGATGCAGAGTGTTCATCTGGCTTCTGTTGATCAGCTGTATAAATATTTCCTGTGTAGACCTTCCAGAATTGTTGGAATCCAGCTTCAAAGCACTGCAGGTAAAAATATACGTCTATAAATTTCTGAAACTGTAAGAAAATGCACTGAGTTTGCAAGGATTATGCGGATTATGAGGGCTTCTAGAAACTTCTGCTACGTGTTACAGTCATCATAGGGAGTACCTTGGTATGTTGTTATGCTTACTGGAACCAAGGAGCTGCTGCTCTCTCTCAGGGAAGCTGTATATTAAGGGCGTGTAGAAGGGGGCAAACGGACAGCTTGTTGTGGGGGCATACGGACACGCTCTTATCGAAGCTTTCTGAGAGACAGATATAATTGTGATGCACATAAAAATGTATCCAAAGTATTCGCTAACTAAAATAGGTTGTTTATGATTTGTAGTTATTGTTCGGAACCGGCAAAGAACTTTAAATCGCTGTACATGGAGCAAAGAATGCATGTCAGGTGCTGTGGAAACTGTAAGAGAGAATGGAATGCCTTTGTGGAATAAATTTGGTGACATTTTTAACTGTGATGAAACAGGGCTGTAGCTGATTTAAAACCAAAAACAAAAAGCGATATCACAGCGCAGTAAGAAAGATGTAGTGAGCCAGGCAAGCTGTGAAAAGGGTGAAACCATTAGTGTGATGGCATGTGTCACAGCAAGGGGGGCAATATGTGCCCCCCTTTATAGTAATGAAAGGTCAGCGATACAATGAGAATTTTGAGATTGGCATGCCTCCAGGATCTAAAATTGTTCTATCAGAAAGTGGCTACATGAGGTGGGAACAATTTGCAGAATTTCTTTAGCACTTTATTTCCGTGAAACCTAGTAGAACTGTGTCAGTGGATTCAGGAGCTGCAGAATTTATCCTTTCAATCCCAACAGTCTTACAGACCATGTATTTTGTCCAGGACAAGTTCATTTACAGAATGAACAACATGAAAATGCAGAACCTGATATTGAAAATGAGATCCTTGAAGCTAAGAATCAGGCACCGTTGGACATTCTTCAAGATGTAATCCCAGAGAATGGGAACAATTGCGAAGTTCGCAGTTCACCAACACAAGCAGGCCTGACGCAAGTTTCTACACCGTCGACAAGCTCGACTCGATAAGTCCTCATCCAATAACTACTCTGGAAATTAAAAGCAAACCAGGAACTAAAAGAAACTCGAGAAATTCTGAAGTTATTATAAGCCCAGAATTTATAAATGATCTGAAAAAGAGGAAGACTGTCTGTGCTAAAAAGGAAAAGGCGGTAGCAGCGAAAGCCTGGAACACTGGAGCTAAGAAGAATCTTGTCTATGAAGCAGAAGATATCTGGAAGAAATGCCGAAATTGCTACAAGGAAGGTGAGAATTGGGTTCAGTGCCTCAACTGGTGCAAACTGGTACCACGTTAAGTGTGTAGAGGCTGGAAATTATCCATATTTCATGTGCCACAATTGTATAAGTGATGACAGTGACTAAAATTGTTGGTGTCCGTTTGCCCCCTACAGAGTGTCCTTTTGCCCCTGTGGTTGGGGCAAACGGACATTGTAACATCCTTAAACTAATTAATATTTTTCTGTTCATGTATCTTATTCCAGACTATATAATTTTCAGTTTTGTCAAATGAAGGTTCAGTGCTTCTGTTAAAATAATATTTTTGACTCTACAGTAAATAGTATGACCTTCATTATGAAAAATGTGCTTAGCCTGTCCATTTGCCCCGCCTTTACCCTATTTCATTTTATCATCAATAGCGATAAACCGGTGCATTTTAGAAATCTTCAAAAATTTAATGTTGTTTAAATTAACATTTATTGAAAAATCTACTCTAAAATCTAGCACACTCAATAATAAATAAATAAATAATATTAATTTTGCCGTTGCATTTTGAAATAATTTAATCGCTCAATTCAGAGCTAACCCTCAGCTATGCACAGAATGAAATAAATGTCACATTTTGAAAGCCAATCAGAAAGAAGAATTACAGTAGGTAGTAAATTACATACAGCTTTTCCTTCAAATTCACGGAAACATACATTTCTAAGGCAAGTGTTACAGACAAGAATTAGGAGATACAAAAAATCAGTATTTGGGACGAATGCAAGTAATTTGCGAAACTGGAATAGAATATAAAAAGATGAGAAAAAATTCTGATGTGTTGCGCTCACATGACTTTCTCTACTCTTGTACTAACCATTCTTACAAACTCTTATTCCTGTATCTTCTTCGTGTTAGTTGAGATAAACATTTACAAAAATTATCGTATTGCTTATTTCCTTGAAAGTGCAAGGGGAATATTAGTATACAGTAGGCTTTGAGTGATAGTCAAATATTTGAAAGCTATAAACTAAAACTCTAAACTGCCGCGGGTAAAGGGTAGTTTAGGATGGGGCTATTTTCTTCAAAATCTTCGTGTTGCATCCTTAAAAGATATTAAACTTAAATACCAAGTTTGGTTTCTGGCCGATTTCTCGTTTTTGACTTATGCTGCCCACAGACAGCCAAATAACGCACACGCACACACACACACACACACACACACACACACACACACACACACACACACACACACACACGGACCTTTTTCTAAAAATGCTTCTTTTTTATTTTTTGGAATTGTGGGTTTCAAAACATATATTTCTGGTGAAATCTGGACATCGAATTTTTGGGTGGAATACAATACTTCCTCTACTTACTGTGCGTAGTAGAGAGGGTAAAAGTACCCGTATGTGCATTCCCACCTGGCCTGCAGCTCGGTCAAAAACGCCTCACTCGTAATGAAGTTCATCCCTTTCTTTAAGTGTTTTATTGATATTTTCTACAATTTGGATTCTTTAACAATACCAAGCCTTATTCCAGAACTTATACTACCAACAGTAATTGAAAATTTTGACACAATTAAGCTATCCAGTAGTAGAAACACTGACAATAACTATTAACTGCATGTCTTCAGAAAAAAGCTAAGGTTAAATCTTACTTCTGGGAAAACACGCAAGTTTCATAAACCGCTAGACAATAAATGGAGATGCACGACCCTGTATATGAAAGGGAGGAGAAAAAGGAACAGTAGTATTTTGAAGATCCAGAGAGTGCGTGCACTTGTTGGACGAACACACCGAATTGACGTGCAAATAAATAAGAAAGTAGGGGTTCGATCCGGAAGCCTGAGACAGTGAGACGGCCGGGCGGCGCCCCATTAGACTAGAAAGGGTTTCTGTGTTCTTTCAGAGAGTAGCCACCCCACTTGTCACCGTGGCGCCTCGGCTCTTACTGATTAAATTGTACAGTTATTTGGTCATCTGTCGGACACAGGGCGGCTGGGCTTAGGTAAAAACTCTTGTCACCCCGGCTGGCATTCCTGTCGGCGCGGTCCCATCCTCTCCGGGAAAAAGAAAACATCTGACTAAAGGGAGTTGCTCCAGCAACCATTAAGTGGATATTATACCACGACTTTACATCAACTGAAAAATCGCTCTGTATTTAAAAAAAATCTCTGCTACATTCACATGATTTTCTTTACCCTCTCTCGTTAATTAGTGAGTAAACAAAATATTCTTATGAAAGTTAATTTTTCCAGAGAAAACAGAACTTCCGATTACTCGTAAGTGGGTTATTGGGTTTGCGGATTATTCAGATATCTTTGTACAAAAAAGTACTTAATTCTTCGTCCACTTGAGAACTAAGCCTTTACGTTTGAGGGCACACGTCGATAAACACACTATTCTAACGTCAGTATTGTAATGTGAACATCACCAAAACCATTACAGTTATAATCATAATGTTTCCACTACACGTTATACAGTACTTGGGGTAGAATATATGTGAAAATCAGGTTTTCAAGTCCAAAACAAGGATGTGACATCAATGTAAATTAATACAAATAATAATAATAATAATAATAATAATAATAATAATAATAATAATAATAATAATAATAATAATAATAATAATAATAATAATAATAATAATAATAATAATAATGAACAATTTTACTATGCTGATGCTCACTTAGGTGCACTTATTTGAAACACCCTCTGTTCTAATGAGTCTAAACTTATGGTGTACCCAGAAAACAAAATTTCTGACGAAATGAGTGGATTAGTTTTTCAAAATCTTAATTTATAGTAAAAATTTCTGTTTATATATAATTTTAAAAATAGCTAAATTTTTGTAATACATGACATTATAGTTTCTAAATTGTATGTAAAATATGTCAAAACTGCTCCACTCATTTTAAAGTTCAAATGTTTTAGCACCTCAGAAAATTTGAGCTTCATAGATGCAATAGTTTCTACCTATATGGAGAAAAAATATAAATTACCAGAAAATGAAAAAAAAAAATTAAAAACATCCAGAAAAGGGTGTGGCAGGTGCAGCATATTATTTAAAGCGACTTTGACAACTATAAAATGTACAACAACCCATCGATGGATAGATGGATGAACGGATGGATGGACGGACGAATGGATGGACGGAGAGGGAGGGACGGACGGATGCATCGATGGACGGATGGATCGATGGGTGGATGGATCGATGGATAGATGGATAGATGGACAGGTATCAATTGCAGTGCGTTAGTCTCGCAAAAACTCAAAAATGGTTCGACCGATATGAATAATTTCTTCTTTGTTTTGTTCACCTCAATACTGGGATGGTTTGTAAAAAAGCAACAGCAGGAAAAGCCTAAAGTAACAACTGAAAAATCGAAATTAGTAAATTTGTATGGGATTTGCCATTTCGGATGGCTTTATGGCGCATCTATCGTTTGACAGCAGAATATATAACATTTAATATATTTTTTCGTGAAAAAGGCAGTACATTTTGAGAATATTCACATAACGAATCATATTGGCGGTGAAAAACAAAGATGTCTATCATCTCAACGAGTCCATTCAAAATTTAATTCCGGAACAGTTATTTTCCTTCAGATCGGTTGACACAGTTATCAGATACGATGATATGGGAACTAGCCCACAGAATTTTTGAATTCGCTGGAATTGCCTGGATTGCCACCTCACAATTTCCAACTGAAAATAGGCTTAGTTATCATCATGCTGGGTAACATTAGTCAACCTCGACTATTAGACTGGATGTGAAAAAGCGTCATCCACGTGACCAATGTCGAATGAATTGGATGCAGAAAAGAATGGCGATTTCAATAGCGAAAATAAGAAAAAATCGATTTTTTTGACCTCGGAGACTACAATGTGTTCCTGAGTCGCTGAGATAGGGAGCTCTAGTAGACGTCGCATGACAATAGAGTAACGTTTACATTGTAAAAGAGGTTGTGGAGAAACGAAAAAAAGTTTATATTAAAACAAAAATTTGGATTAATTGAAAGATTTGAGAAGAGGGAATGTGCTGCTAAAGCAAGTACTGGTTGGGGGTTCCGAGTGCAGACTTTTTGGGACATTAAAAAGAATAAGCAGAAAACACAAGACTTGTCAGTAACTGCGATTCTAATTCTGGACTAACTGCACTCAAAGTATGAAGAAATCCACATTCTATGAATTAGATCTTGGTTTTTGCATGGCTTAGTTAGAAAACGAGCAGAATATGTCATTTCTTCCTATGAAGCCTTAGGGAATTCAATGCCTCAACAGGTTTCCCGACTCGTTATTGTTACTGCACCCGCTCTTCACACCATTACCTCAAATAATCGAAAGTTTACTGTACTTCATTTTAATTGAGATAAACCTCTGTAGAAATAGCTAGATTACAAATTTCATTACAGATGCGAGGGAACAGCGAGATTCAAATGTCAACTGGACGTTTACAAAGTATGCAAAGCATTTAAGGTAATGTGAATTGACGGAGAGAGTTGACACATTGCGGGTTGCACATTCCCTGGAGGACTCTGGACCCGGAGATCTTCCCCGATCTGGAGGACGAGGATTTACAGAACACCGAAATTCCCACTGACACTTGGAACCCTGAAATAGCCAACCAGGATGAAAGGTGAAGTGAAATGAGAAATGAGGTGAAATGGAGGGACTGAAAATTTTCTTCCCAGCATTCATCAAATATTCTGAGTCCGGAAGTCTGTCACGGAAATGGAACCTGCGATCTCCCGAATGCGGACCACAGACGCTGATATCTGGGCCATCCCGCTCGGTAAATGCAAGATAACTATACGTTTCATCAGATGTTAAACACATGGTATTTTAATAAAAAAAATCTGATGTGTTGCACTCTCATGACTTTCTCTACTCTTATACTAACCATTCGTACAAACTCTTATTCCTATGTCTTCTTCGTGTTAGTTGAGATAAACATTTGTACACATTATCGTTATTCCTTATTTCCTTGTAGGTACAAGGGAGTATTAGAATACAGAAGGCTTTGAGCGATAGTCAAATCTTTTAAAGCTTTGAGATCCCGTTGTCTTTGCTTGCTTAAAATATACAAAATGAACCACGATATTCCATTTCACCAAAAAGTTTTCCGAAACTGGCACAAATAACAAGAAATATCTCCGAAATGGTCCACTCTACAAAAAAATTTATTCAGACACAAATTGTCTGTTTTAGCGGGATCTACATTTTTTGTACAGTACGATTTTGTCTATCTCTTACGATTTACGAGTTATTCAAAAGTCATCCAGAGTAAACAGGACTACAAAGACTATAGCCAGAAAATTCAAAATATACATTTCATTTGTCATACAAGTATCTTAAACATATGACATTTTAATCAAAATGGTTACAGTCATTTTCAAGAAAATCAACATTTTCGAAAAATTTTCCATGTAAAGGGTGTTTTAGAGTGGGGCTATTTCGTTCAAAATCTTCGTATCGTATCGTTGAAACACATTCAACTTACATACCAACTTTGGTTTTTAACCGACTTTTCATTTTTGAGTTATGATGTCCACAGACTGACAGACACACACACACATACACACACACACACTCACATGCGCGCGCGTACCTTTTCCTAAAAACGCTTTTTTTGGATTCAGGGGGTCTCAAAACAGATATTTCAGGTGAAATCTCGATATCGAATTTTTGGGAGGAGTACAATACTTCCTCTACTTACCGCTAGAGAAAGTAATAATTGAAACAATTTTTTAAAAATTGAAAATCTTCAAAAATGTTTCTATATAAAGAGTAACTTAGGATGGGTTTCTTGAAAGTGTTCGTGCTGCATCCTTGGAAAATGCTGAACTTAAAAACCACTTTTCGTGTTTCAGTCTTGCTATTCACATACGCAGGCAGACGCACGCACGCACACACATACGCACGCACACATACACACTTTTAAGATACTTTTTGGCTTCAGGAGGCCTTAATACCTTTTTTCCGCCGAAATTTCTACATCTAACTTTTGGGTGGAATTCAATACTTCACATATTTTCTCCACTAGTAGAGAAAGTAATACGCCTTTGCAAGAATAGTTCGTAGAAGGTAATGTGAATGTAACCCATTTTTATTTATTTCTGTTCCTGCAGCCTGAAGCCATGACATAACTATAAACTCTAAACCCCGCCCCATATCCACCCCGAGACCTGTTGTCAAGTTCGTTGTAACGTTATGTAAACAACCCCTCTTCAAAGGCAAGGCATTGACCCTGTCTGGCTACAGCTTGCCAATTTTAATGGCCACTCTAAGGGAAGTACTCAAAGTCATTAGAGCTGGAATGTTGTGAAAATTGGTTTCTGGCCAGATTTAGGTTTAGTGAATCGCGCGATAAAAACCAGTCATTGTGTAGCTACTTCCTTGAATGTTGATCCTTTTGGAAAACAGCTGTTGTAAAACTTGCTTTTGCAATGTTTAGACTGTTTGTCGGAGCATTGAAGATAGATTGTAGTAAAGGTGAAGGTACACAAAACGAATTTTGTAAAATGCATCGTTGGAAAGCATTTCTGTTTCTTATCGTGTTAAGGACTTCAGTTTCAGTTTTGTTTATTTCTAAGTATTGGCCTGGTGCCGGTACATGGAGCCCGGCTTACAGGCTATAATTTACATTACAATTGTTTCTATTTACAAGGATTACAGTTTACGGGTTCGTTAAAAACCCATACGGTGACCATTTTACGTCACCGAGAACAGATTTTATTAGTCTTTCAATGTTTTCTTTTCTTTAGAACATTTAGAACATGTCTAGAACATTTTAATTCTCGCATGTTTGCGGTGCTTCGGCTCGCCTTTGCCAATGTTGGTGATCACGTAGTTCTCGTGGTTCCTAATGCGCGTCCATGTCGCCATTGCTCTTTTTTCTATTGCCTCTGGCATGGACGGGATCTGGGTTCGAGGTGAAGAGTTTGGTTAGTGGTGAGGAGTGGAGCAGAGAGGATTTTTCTGAGGAAGAGGTTTTGGATTTGTTTAAGAGCAGTTTTGGAGGCATTAGCCCAGGCCACACATGCATACAGGACCACCGAAAGAATAAATGACCTGTATAGAATCAGTTTTGACTTTAGTTGCAACTGTTTGCTACGGAAGATGGGGGTGCACAACTTTAGCCGCTGTCTGCAGAGTGAGGTATAACTACTGACCAATGAACTGCTGCTGACATTTGCAATACGGGACTAGAGGCGTGGTGCTGTAACGAGAACAAGGAAAGGGCGAGGGAGGGTAGATAAACCTGACCTCTTAGAAAAAGCACATTTTAATTTTCTTTGGATTTATCTCCAAGTTTTTAATGTCTATTATGGAAAAGGTTTCAAATTTGCTTGAAATAAGCAGCGTTTATTGAGTTAAATGATTCTATGTTATAAGAAAAGCTTTTAACTTTGTCCCTAGAATCAAAAAAACGTGTAAAGCTTTACAATAAACATAATGCATAATATTGAAAAATATAAATAAATACGTTTAATCCTTCTACAAATTCTCCCTATATTTATATTAGAATTACAATTCATATAGAAATAGCTTTATACATGTTATTCTGTTATGTTGTATTATAAATTATAATACAGTTTCTGCTTTCGGAAGAAAAGCTTGGTTCTAATGCCTATGAAATAAACCACCTTTCTTGGGTGGCATTTAATTACATTTCTGTGAATTTGCAGTTTCTGAAATGTGTCGATCTGTGTTACAAGCTTACCATTAGATCAATACTCGACCACGTGTAGCTTCACACGCGGTGTGCAACAAGCAAGTTATAGCTTAATGAGTAGGGATTTATGAACCATCAGAAATAATCAATACTTCTTTTTCATCCCGACGTGTCATTGGTTATGATAACTATGTCCAGCCAATAGTGAGTAGCGTGAATACTTCTGTCATTGGAGAAGGGTAAAAAGAGGAAAAGAAGAGGAAGCTATGTATACCTCAGTAAATAATCATGCTAGGCTTGCATTTTACTAAATTCACTTTCTGTACATATCTATTATGGAGGGGCCCCCACAGTCGACGCAGAGCACTCATATAGACAATTGTGCTTCTAACATGATTCCTGAGAGAGTCCCGAAAAGCCACCAGATCCGGGTGACGACGTGTGCAAGTATGGATGGGGTCTCTAACATTTCAGTTCGAACACACACTCAACACCGCTTAGGCCATCCACAAGCCTTGATCCCCTGGGATATTCTAAAGGGGAGTCTACACTAGGAAATCAGAGGCAGGACCTAGCTGAGCAGTCCGTCCTACGCCAGGAAGAAAGATCTGCAAAGCGTACCTCCACCGCCCAGCTGCAACGCTCAGAACATCATCGTTTGGTCCTTCAACACTGAAACACATGACGATGAAGGAAATGATGGGAGCAAGAAATGAAAGACAGGGAAGTTGTGAAAGAAGAGGAACCACCCAAGCATTAGCTTAGCCACCCGAGGAAACTTTGAAAAACCCACAATGGACGGAGCCTTCTGTCTTCATGATAGTAATGGAGCGTTTTGACGGAGCGGTAATGTATGAGGCTCACATTCAGAGCTCCTGGTTTCGATTCCTGTTGACCGCCCACTTTGACCTTGGGTTTTTGGTGCTTTTCTTAGTCGGTAAGCAAATGCTGGTGTGACATATCACTACATTTTCATTCCATTTCCGTCTCATCTTTCAGTTGTGTTTCTAGATTTCTTTCAGTATAGTAGGTTGGACAGTTAGTACGTATGCTTCCTCCAAGAAAGAGCATTCCCCTTAGGGACTGGAGGACTGCTTGGTTGTCTGGTCGTTCATCGCCCTCACTGCGCAGCTCCAATAGGGGGACGGGGTTTTCGAGCCTGAACTGTTAGAGACTTCCGCGCATCTCTGTGGCCAGTCTGCCTGTGACCTGTAGCTTCCTGTGGTGGTAGTCATAATATATCTCACGTAGGTCGCAGTGCAAGAGATGGCCCCCTAGGTTGTATACTCAACTCCAGCGTTTCTCAACCTTTTTAACACAACTACACCTTTTCTTGAACTTAAGGAGATCCACAGCATACCCCGTACTGGCAGCAGTGTGAGCAACGCGGACTTTCATTGTTGATGATCCAATAATAGTGGCATTTCGCAGGACTTTTAACCCATGATAGTGACTGTAAGAACGTTTTTCCTTACACATCGAGGAAAGTTGTGTTTTGGTTCTGCTTTACCTTCGGAGCCTCCAAAGAATGGAAGGAAAGAAACTATTAAGATCTGCTGTATAAATTTATGTTTGCTATACTGATTCTAGTTAACATGGAGATGTAAACAGCTGTACACGTGTTAACAAGTTTGAGAAAAATTGAGAAATATATATTGAGAAAAACTAAACTAAAATTAATAGTTGGTCTGTGATTATTAGTATTCATTCGTGGTAAACAGAGTTACAGTTAAGCTGGCATATTTGATCAGGTGTTACGTAATAGAAAAACAAAGCTGAAATTCAAGTTTGAGGTGATTAGTTAAAAACGAGTTTATTTGAAATACCTAAATGACAAACTGGCGCATCAGGCAAAGCCCTGAATCAAACATCACACATCATTTCACACTAACAGTAATGGTTGTTGCAAAACAAAATAAAATTTCCCTTATACATTTAATGTGCACTGTTTATTTATGGCTTATTAAATTACTAAATTTATCTAATTTCCAGAAAATAAGCATAACATTCAAAACACCCAAGCAACTCCCACATACACGGCCCGCAGCCTCCTGTGGGTCGCGAATCCACCGGTTGAGAAACCCTGCTATACACTGATTATACATGCATCGGCTGTTCAGGACATAAGATAATCGTGTCCTACTAAGATGAGATAAATATCAAACACCTCCCTAATATATGTAAGCACGTGTTCGACGCAATAGTAATAGAGGGAGATTAAATTGCGGTTTCAGTCAAAATATGAACTTTTAGTTCTGATATCGTCAAACATATAAGGCTTTCAGCTGATTTTGTTATAGATATATTTATGTGGCCTTCTTGTAAATATTTCGAGTAAAGATTTAATGAACTCCTCATATAAAAGTTACAATTCCTGTTTTTGGGTAGTGACACTTTGGTTCTGAATGATTTATTTTCTCAGGTACTATGAATAATGGGTAAATTATACCAGGTAGCTCATCAGCGCCATCAGTTCTTAATTAGTATATTTTTTTCCGTGCAGACCATGGTAAACGATTATCGAATTTAAAGTCGTAATGAGTCTACTTTATTTATTTTCTTTGAACTAGCATATGACTAATTGTTCTGTCCCTTCAACACGAAAAGGTGTTAGTGTTTGTGTTTAAGTTGTTGCCAATATTTGCTCCCAGTCGGCGCTAAAGGGCCAACTAGACATTATGGAAATACTCCTCCTGAAACTGCTGAATGCCACAAATTTCAATGTGCATTTGAAATTCATGTTCATAAATTGGTGTATCTGATACACATAATACCTATAATACCTCAGTTCAAACTAGTTTAAAGGTCTTAGAATATTAAATTTCATAAAAAATATGACGTTCATAACATCCAAGAAAAAAAATTAAAAAATGTAAGTATAGGAATAGAATATTAAAACTCCCTTCTTCGAAAGTACGTCTTATTTATAAAATTGTTTTCTTATTTTCCAGAAAAAGATTATAAATCACATTCTCATATACTTAAACAAAAAAATATAAATACATTTTTAAAATTAAGCCATAACCACTATTTTAACAACACCAAAGCATCCGTAGACTTGTTTTCTGTCATTTCAAGAACTTATGCCAAAATTTCAAACAGATTGGATAAAATTTTCATCATGTGGAACATGTGCAGTACTAAAAACCAGATAAAATGTTTTCGATTAAAGCAGAACCAGTTTATAAATTCCCTATTCAACTTACTAGAATATTGATAGTTTAAATTATACTGAAGGAGATTTTAATGTGAAAGAGGTGGTAGATAAACATAGATCACCAGTTTAAGAGGTGTTTTATATGAAAACAAATATAAAAAAGTGTTCTTTAAGATTGTATTAAAAGTTTACTGAACCATTTCCTTGGGAAACTGTTGTAATGATGCTATGGGATATTTTAAAATGTAAGGAGTCTGCGACACCATTATATAAGTAATTTGTATTACTTTAAAAACAACATGCAAGATTCATCACATAATGTATGCAGTATTTTTTCACCAAAGTTGTCTCGTTAACTTCAAAATATTGTATTTATATGCTGTAAACATTTCACAATATCTTAAGTAGTTTCTTAAGATAATTTGTAATAAAACGATCAAGTGTAGCACCGAGAGTATCGGACTTCTGATGTTCTGTGACTATAAAACAGTTATTTTTCTGCTTAGACTTTAATTTTACAATTGTTAATTTGCAATAATAAAATTAAGCTCATTAACGCCGTAAAATATTCTACACATAGCATATAACAGAAAACCAAATCCTTCTAAATACTCGCATTCCATTTTTATGTAAAAAATCATCTTATTCGTGTTTATTGGATACACATATAAATAAATACATAGATAACATAAATTAAATTAGCGATAAACTAAAGTGTATGACTCAATGACGACTTGCGAAGGAGGGGCTTAGCACCTCGACCGAAAAGCTATCTTTGTGCCTATGCCCCTGAAGGGGCACCTACCGGGAGGATGGATGTAGTGAATGGATCTGAAGTTCGGCCAGAGCAAAGGGCAGGGGTGCTACACTTTCCCAGTTAGAAGCACCCCGGTGGAGGCTGTGTCACCCCGGTTCCTCTCCCATCCTTCAGGTTCGTACTCCCAAGGAGGGCGCGGGACTCGGAAACCGGCTCCCTTACCTCCTCGAGCTTGTGCCATTCCATATTCCATGGAAGACCCTGAAACCAGTAGGCTCGCTTTCCAATCCGGGGGACGAGATTTACAGAGCGCATTTGTTTCCCCTGCCGTGCTGCTGCCGCGACGCTCAACGACGCTTTCAACCCTAACAGAAACCCAACGGTACGAAGGGCGAAATGAAATGACTAATGTAACGAAATGGAGGAACAGGAAAGTTGAAGGATATAGAAATCGTTCCCAACATTTGCCTGACGAACCGGGAAACCTCCGATAAAACCCAAGGGCCAGGAAAGCCAGCCACGGGAATCGAACCCGCGACCTCTAGAACACGGGCCTTAGACGTTAACGAGCCATCCCGCTCGGTAACTAAAGTGTAACGAGTCCTTTCGGCGAAAGAACAGTAGTTCACTGATAAAATGTGAATTATTTTATCCCCGAGGCTAAAAATCCACAGTCGTAATGGGTGAGAAGTAATTATTTAGAAGTATATTATTGGGCGCAATAAATTTCTACTGAGTTCCATAAATGTACCGCGGGAAAAATTATCTCCATTCCGCCATCTTTATTGTAACCTTGTCTGGATTTCACTGTCACTTCACTGATTTTACACTGTCCCTTCAAAGTTCTCACAACACTTAAATTCGCATCAAGAACAATCACCATAAGCGGTTCACTGGCGAGCAAGCTCACTTATTATATAGCTGTAGTTCTAGAATGTTCGAGATACGGGGAGAAAGACGGTTCCAGACCAACCCCGTTTTTCCTCGACTACTCTCTGGTGTGAGTGAGTATCAGTTCTTCATCGGCCAGTCAATCGGTTCCTTCTGTACCATAACTTAAGCCCAGAGCTCCCTTTTTGATCCGAAAAAGGTTTTAAATTCTCACGTTTTATCTATGAAAAGTTTATTGTTCCTGCAGACATAAAGCAATATGAAGGCAGCTTCCTTTGTTTATTTACATTGGTGCGATTTGTTAACAGTCTCGTACCAATACTCATTGTTGGACCAGCTAATACCCAGGACAACGATCATTACTATCTCACCGGCTTTACAGTATTTCTTCAGTAAAATATGGCAAATTATATATTTTAGCAATCGTAGAGTTATGAATCAATGATTCGTACTAATGAATTTATTAAATCGAATTAAACTTTCCGGCGTTACTCTGCCGATCATTATGAAAGAACAATTATTACAGAGGATTATATAATGTTATTTACTGAAGTACATATTTTACACATTTTTATTTATATATTTGTTTATGTATCTTCTTTTTTCGTTTATTTTACCTCTTCTTTATCTTCTTCTATGACTAGAAATTCCTCTTTTTTCCAATACATAGTAAATTTTCTTTTGTTAAAGATATTTCTTCTGCCACTTGATTCAAATGGAGGTAAATCCACTATGGCACTATTAGACATTTTAATTAATTGGTGGATTTTATACAAGGGTTTATTCATTAATTTATTTTATCCATAAGGGTCATTTATAGATATTAATACATATTTTTGTCAATAATGAACTTCTTATCCTTTTAACACAAATTGGGACCCACAGTCTATTACTTCACATAAAATATTTTCAGTTTGTAAAACTTTAGTTTAAAACTTTGATAAGTGCATCACCTTTTAATATTGGCACTTTATTTTCATTTTGTTAATGGTGCTTACTGAAATTAAATTAATATACAGAATGTCCCAAAATTACTCTTATCATTCTTATTTTCTACATTTGTATCCTTATGTATTTTGAAATATTCTATTTTATTAACTTTCTATAGCCAGATTAATCTATTCTATTCTTTTTTTCCCGAATTCATCACTCCAATTTCAAACATGAGACACTGAAGCTACATAACATCTTAGTATGACAGTTACTTTGCCTAAAATGTTCAGGATTAAACATGTGTAAAGTCGAGATTTAGGGCTCGATGTTTAAATGCTGTTAAAATTACGTTTTTAAAGCAAAATTCGACTCACTTCTCTCCATGGACAGCATACTTGAAACAGTAATTGGAGAATTTCACAAACACTGAAGATGATAGGAGCGCAAGAGAGTGCAACGTGCATACAGTAAGGAAATCAAGCTTTTCAAATGCATGGAGGATAGCTTGCGGTAGGTCGTGTATAGTACCACAAATATCGCTAACAAAATTTACCAATAAACTGTGTACGGTTTAGTGCAGCTCCTATCAAAAGACCATAGGACAAAAACCACTGCAGAAAAAGTTTTATTGATTTAGTAGTGCTCAATGCTCATTCTTACTAGTACAGCATCACAAGTTGAGCACTGTTTATACATGTAATACAATTATATATATATACATACCAAATTTTTGGTTTTTAGAGGGGACGACTACCTTGCCTTTCTGTTTCCTTCTTCAAAAATTCCTCCTCTTCTTCATGCTCTTAAACTCTATTGTATTGTAAATACAAAGTTTTTGAGCAACCTACTCTTTAGCTATGACCGATGTTCTGCGCAAGCGTCAGTTTACCGTAACGCAAATATCACCAGTGTAAAACGCCATTCTGACTGATTTAGCATGAAAGTTCACGATAACTTTCATGGGACAATAGAATCAGGAAACACTATGTTTCAACATGACCGTTGTCTAATTCTGCTTCAAGAGGTTCAACTTCTCAAAGTTCTACGAGGATATGAACTTATGGAGGAGAATTCATAGAAGTCCAGTACTTCTATGTTGGATTGTACGACCATAGCCTCTATAACATCAGATGTCTGTAGAGTTGTCTTAATTATCAAAATTCACTCTAACCCAGCCTGGTTTCTAAATTATGCTTTTGCTCTTATATAATGAATGAAGATAATCTTTAACAATGATTTTCAATGTCATCAAGTGTGGCAATTTGAAGTAAGTGCTCCACGCTATGTTGAAATGAAGTGTTCAACATTGGTAACAAAATCTATCGTGGTAAAATATGTTATTGTGCCTGCGGCATTGGGTAACGTGAGGACAGACGACACCGTATCAAAATACAGCCATTGCAAACATTATCGGTTTACCTTCGGCGACATCGTAATTCTTGACTAAGTCATATTAAATTGTTTTCCCTTCAATTGAAATGTTGGATGTGTTTTAACCACTTTTTTGACGTGCAACCACATATGGCATGTTAATATTAATGTAGGCGTTTGATTGCTGTAAATAAACAAAGAGTCTAATGAAATAGGTTCCACAGTACTTAATTTTCGTAGCTGGTGTTTTGATTTAAACAATAGCAAGACAAACGCCTACGAATACTGCTTAACCACCAGCAATTCTTATCTAAGTTAAACGTTACTTAGCAGACAATGTCTAACTTAAACGCATTATCGGTCTGGGTGGCTCAGTTGGTTAGACGCTGGCCTACTGATCTCAAGGTCGCGGGTTCAAACCCGGCCCAGGTCGATGGTTTTTAAGTGTGCTTAAAAACGACAGCTCCATGTCAGTAGATTTACTGGCATGTAAAAGAACTCCTGCGGGACAAAATTCCGGCACACCGGCGACGCTGATGTGATCCTGGCAATTGACAGCGTCGTTAAAAAACTAAATATTTATTTATTTATCCAATACACTCTGTAACCTATTTGTACCCTTTGACAGAATACCAACTGAGTTACCTACTTTTCATTCTCATTTATATAATTTCAACACAAAATAAGCAGTGTGCAGAAGATGAACAGAAAATACATGAGTTACAGAAACGTTAGCATCTTCCCCCTCTGACTCCTCACTATATATATATTTAGATACAGCGCTGTTTTTCTGGAGGAACGCTGGGGACGCGTACCCCTAAACTTTTCTGTGCGCAAAATACCCTTTTACTGTGTTCGGTTTATCGATGCTTAAATAAAAGTTTGTCACCGATTTATTTTATGGACATAAATCAGATTTTTGGATTTATTTAATTTTTTCGTGTTGGTAATCGCGATATGGACGATGCTAGCGCAGTCTGTGAGAGATCTGTGAAGTGGCTATTTACTTGCTGTTCCTGCATTCTTGCGTTGACTTTATGTGTGACTGAAGCGTGTATCCCGCCTTTTTGCTGCAAGTTAGTTTTGATGTGTTAAGAGGAGCAGCAAAATAACCAACTATTTTACTTGGTCTCCTGCATCTAAAAAGTTAAATCTTCTAAATGGTAGTCGTGCGAATAAACAGAAACTGCGACGTTGTTAGTAGGTGATAAAAGTGAATCTGAAAACCTGAACTTTGAACCCACGTGCGAAAATACAGTGAACCAAGCGAATAAACCTGTGTATGATAATAAGTCAGATGATATTCCAGAATGTTGGACTTTGGATCAAAAAAGTGCATTTTGTGAGAGAAATTTGCAAAGAAGTAGGCAATTTGGGTGTAGAACGTAATAAACAAGGTATGAACGTTGTAAAACCTTGGGCTACAGTCTCTATGTCGTCATCTGTTTTTTCGAGAAAAGAACAGGTGGTTTCATTGTGGAAAAAAAAAATATTTAAATATAAAGAAAGTTCCGCTCATCAAGCTGCGGCTCAAGTGCTACTTTGTGCTAAAGAGAAGACTCTGGGAAAGGCTTGCACTAAGGCGTTTGAGAACTATCAGGAGGTGACAGTAAATATATTTCGCACTGCTTATAAAGTCGCGAAAAAATCAGTCGTTTAATGATTTTGATACCGAAATTGATGTGTAAGAACTTAACGGTGTTGATATGGGTTGCATTTTACATTCCAGAAATGCATGTGCTAACATTATTAATCACATTGCGCAAGAAATGAAAACTACAGTGATTAAAACAATTATTGAAACGAGATAAAAAATGTCATTAATTATCGATGAGAGTACAACAGTTAGTCAATTATCATCTTTAATAATTTATTTGCGAACCAAGGTCCCTGACATGAGAGAGCCCACTAACGTTTCCTTGATATAGTTGAGCTAAATAATGTAACTACTGAAGGTATTTCTCACACATTGTTGAATTGTTTGGAATCTATGAGATTTTCTAATGAGTTCCTGAAAGAAATTCTTATTTCAGTTGCAGCAGATGGGCCAGCAGTGTTGATGGGAAGGAAAAAAAGAGCTGTGACATTATTGAGACAGACTTTCTCACAAGTTTTGGTTTGGCATTGTGCTACCACAGACTTGAAGTGTCAGTTGGTGATGTAATTAAAAGAGACTTCCCATCACATGTGAATCACTTCAGATCTTTCTTATACAGAGCCGTGTATGATGGTTCACTAAAGCGCATCGTTAAAACTGGTTTCATTCTCGACTTAGCTTTAATGTGCGATGCCCTTCAAGAGTTATCAGAACTAAGTCTTGAGCTACAGTCACGAGACATCCCAGCGGAAAATCTTAAATAGGCTGTTGGTCTTCGAAGAAAAGAAACTGAGCAATGGTCCTCACTACTGCGAAGCTCTCAAAACAGTAGAAGAGCTAAACTTCAGAGGAATTACATTGGAAGATGAAACAAAAAGAACACATCTTGAGCCCAGCAGATTTTATGATTGTCTAAAACAGCGGATGGAGAATCGTCTGTTGCAGTCGGAGGATATTGCTGTCTCTGAATGTGCAGAAGTGTTGGATTCATCGAATTGCCCTGCAAATCTTGAAATAACAAGGTGAAACCAGTATAAAGACCCTATGTCATCGTCTTGGACTTCCAGAGAGAGAGAGGGATGCCTAGAGGATTTCGGGATTATTTGACGGAGAAGAAAATGCCAGCATCCTTCCGTCCTCGTCTCAATGCAGTGAAATGTGTTACCATAACCACTATACCGCTCGCAAAAGTTAAAGGCATGTGAACGCTGGCCAATGCTCAAGCAGAGCGCTGTTGCCAAGCGTAGTCCGTGTACCGGCAGAGGTTCTGTACATAAGGCGTGTGAGATGCGTGTAACACATTCGGCAGCGGTGGTAGGAGGGGCAAGCTTAGGATTCGCTGGAGTCTGCAGTACGCCCCGGCTCCATATGCCTTTAAGTTTTGCGAAGATTAAAGTAAATGTGAACGTGGCTTTTCACAAATGAACCTCACTATCATACCTACAAGAGCTTCATTCCATCTTTCTGTCAGCAATATGATGTTCATCAAATTGGTTGGTCCTCCATTGAAGTTGTTTCAACCTATGAACTATGTACGCTCGTGGTTTATGAAAGGCAGACGTCTTGCTACTGATACCAACAGTAAAGTACGAAGACGTGAAGACTACAGCAGCCATGAATTGATGTCAATTTGGAAGCTGTTATAATACTAGGTAATACTAATTACAAGGTAATTTGGTACTTGTTAATTCCAAGATAATTTAAAATAATATTATAAATTGTTAGCTGTGCTGAAAACAATTGTAATTGTCGCTGTATTTTATCGAGTTGAGAGTACCCCCAAAAAACTTTTTTAGAAGAACAGCACTGATATATATGTAAACGGGAAAAAGGGGGAATGACATTTCCAACAAACGAAGTTTCAAAGTTTCGACATTTAATGTTGTGCATAATAATATATCTACATAAAGTATTATATTATTTAAGGTTAGCCAAATATATTCGTATATTATATATATATATATATATATATATATATATATATATATATATATATATAACACATAAATAATAATGAAAATGCAGAATTAATGTTTATGATTGAAAAACAGTGCAAACTGCAGTAAATACACATTTGTCATGAAAATAAAGGGGAATGTATGTGTTATCAACACAGTATCATGGAAATAAAGAGGAATATCACTTTTAACAAACCATAACAATTCGTACTTTTTCCCGGTTAGACCACAAGGGAATCTCACATAAGAGATAAATACCCCAAGGGCGGCAAGTTGGCCGTGGTAGCTTAGTGGTTAAAGTAGCCGCTCTATAAGTGGAAGATCCGTGGTTCAAATCCCGGCTATGGCATTGAATTTTTCAGTCCTGATTCCACCTCTTAAAATATAGTATTATTACATCTCTCAATTATTAATAGTGAGGAAGTGTATCAATGAAGGATCATTCCTGTGGTCCATAAAATAATCTAAGGACTTGCAGATCAGGGTGTAAACCTGAAGAAGTAATTACAAATATGCCCAGCATGTCTGGAATGTAAAGCAACTTCATGTACAGTATCCGTTGCACTTAGGTTTATAAAATGTATCTGGAAGAACAGACTCACTATCTGGGAACTGTATAGTTGATCCTGGAGCATTTACAACAGGTCTTTGTAATTGTCTCATTAACTTTGTTTGCATGAAAAGGGAAGGGCGTATTTCAGGCACTCCTAAAATGATTCATCCAGTCTTCTGGCGTTTCAGCTGCAAATTTCTGATTAATTAGTGCATTTTTCTATCGCACTCTTAGTAACAGTGCCCACAAAATGGAAAAACAGTATTTTTTGCACAATCTAGGCGTTTGGCATGATGTAAAACAAAGTGGAGACATCTGAAAACAGTCCAGCTCTTGTTCTGTCCACACACAGAATCACAGAAGATTATCAAGTGTTTTATCTCTTCGCCAAGTTCACAAAATATAAAATGATATAACACTCTCCATCTGCTGCTTTATCCGCAACTGTTTCTGGGTATATATAGAATACCAAGGTCCACATGTATATTGAAGAAGAGCAGTGAAAGATGTCTGCTAATACAGGTGGTTATTGCATGAATTAAGCATGTGCAAATTCTTATGGAAATCCATCGCTAGTGCTTCCCTATCAACGTCTTTCTTGGAAGTAAATCTCGCAAGTCATTTACCTGTATAAAAATTCAGCTCTCTTAAGATGTACTTGGTTTTGAATGTGTAAATCATATAATTGATCCTAAATTTCTTTATGCTTTGCACAATCTTTGTGAAGTGATTCTATTTGTGACATTTTAATTTTATCCTGAGCTGCTTAAGTGTCGGATGCACCGCACGTATCCGTGCCAGGATATGCAAAACTGATGCTGCTAACACCAAGCTGACACTCCCATTTCATCAATTGTACATGATTTCTAAAATATGTTATACTTCAGTGATGTTTCGCTTTATTTGGTCGGACATTGTCTTAAACTATGTTACCGCCCATGAAGTATATATACAGCTGTCCCAAAAAACACCGACAGCGCTTAGTACGTTGTGCGGAATGACAAACTGATCGGTTTTCAAATAGGAACCCCTGTCCGGAAATTCACGGTTTGGACGCTGTAGCGCATCGAAGTGTAAGTTGGATGTTCCTTCACATTTCAGCAATAAACCCTATATCGATCTGTCTACGTTACAAACAAAGTACCTCCTGTGTCATTGCAGAGCCTATATCGGCGGTGCTGAGCCTCATGTACATGACACAATACGTGCAGCTGTTTTTGAAGATTTTAATCGCTCTGTGGACTCGAGCAATAAGGTCCCCGCTGACTTTACAGGAGTGCCATACAACACCATACTCTTCATACAACTCCACAGAAAATAGTCGAGAGGTAACAGATCTGGTCACTTATGACTATACCTATAGTTGAGCGCCCTTAAACCTACATCTCCCTACATCAGATTTGGTGACTGTGTTGGCCAAAAAACTGGTCCATCTCTACGAATCGATCAATTTGGATATGCGACGTTGAGGTGATTCCGTACATTTACATGAAAGTGTGCTGGAGTTCATGTCATGTTCGGTTATTTCCGCAGCTGTGTACTGGCACGTGTCGCACTTCTGTTAAAAAACGTTACTGTACTGGAAACTACACAAGTAACGCAGCAGGATGCGCACCAATTACTCTATGGAGGAATTTAGCGCATGTGTAGGAATTTATCATACTCAGGTCGTTCAACCCAGCACACATGCGGCTAAAGGGTTGCATACCTTCCGTATTAAGATACCAAAACGAATGTTAACAAATTATCACAACCGTTCGTTCTCAATCTTCGACGCTCTGCAGCGTCCAAACAATGTATTTCCGGACAGAGGTTCCTATTTGAAAAGCAATCAGTTTGCCATCCCGCACACGTACTTCCGCTTGTACGTGTTTTTGGGACACCCAGTATATATATCCTAAACCGCTTGTCCGGCCACCACGAATTTCGGCATATGCATGTATTTTTTAATGGAGGAGGTTTGTATGCTATCCAGTTTAATATACAGCGTAACATTCACATGGTTTTCTCTACTCGCTTTTTCTTTACTTAATACATTGGCATATTACATTCGCGCGTTTTCCTCTAATCACTTTTCCTTTTGCGAAAATGCAATTCACACCCCAACAAAAATTTCATACAATTTTCTATGACTGAAAAGAAATGGCACATATCACACTTACACGGCTTTCTCTACTCACTTTTCTGTTACGAAACACGAACTCATTTCTTTCTCTATTCACCATTTAGTATGCAATTCATGCAATTTTCTATGACTGAAATAGAAATGCAACGCATTACGTTCTCAGGACTTTCTCTACACACTTTTCTTTTATTAAACAAGCACAATTCTTATTCTACTCTCTCTTCTACAAACAATTCGTACAAATTTCCATAAGTTTGAAATTGAAATGCAACGCATTACATTCACACGGTTATTACTCACTTTTCTTTTACGAAAAAACAATCGCATTTCTCTATGTACCCCTGTTCCACGAAGAATTTACAAAATTTTCTATAGCATTGACATAGAAACGTCTTACATTCACACAGCTTTCTATATTGGGTTTTCTTCCTGTGTTATTTGAGGTTCTTCTACAGCTGCTTTCCATTGTGTTTTCCCGGTGATTTTATTAACTTATTTTGTTTATATTTGATTGTGTATAGTATCCAACGTAATCCTAAAAGTTGTAGCAATAAATCGTCAAACCACGGGCAACGCGGGGCATTTCAGCTAGTGTTCTATACGATAGCGAATACTTTCAGGTTAATTACTGAAATGTCAAATACATCCTTTTCATTTCCATTAAAAAGACCTATGTAGGAGTGTCGATGATGAATATAAGGTCATCTCTTTAGTTCAGCATCAAAGGTCTGGAGCAGATGGAAGGCCTTCAGAAACAGTTGACGTTAAAATAGAAGCTCTTTAGACTTGGCAAAACGGATTAGTGATTTAAAAATATGCTTCTTATCGCACTCTCCACCAGATACATGCCATTTTGTGCACCATCTTCTTAAGTACGCTAAAAATAATGCTTTCGCAAGATAAGAAGAGAGGACTAAAGTTGCTCCTGGAAGCAGTCCTTTTCATTTCTTTTTCTTCATTAATTTACTGCCTATTCGCTAGACATATGCACACATTCATGAATCACTGCTTATGAATGCAAACACTTAAAATTAAGTATTATGTTAAGTTGAAACGTATTTACTAGGAGCAACATGCTTTTACGTAATCTAGTCAATGTGATGGCTCAGTTGGTTAGGGTTGGTCTACTGATCCCAAGGTTGCGGGTTTAAACCCGGCCCAGATTGGTGGTCTTTAAGTGTGCTTAAAAGGGTCAGTAGATTAACTGACATAAAGAAACTCCTGCTGGATGAACTTCCGGCACACCGACGGCGCTGTGCGACCTTGGCAATTGACAGCGTCGTTCACAAACAAAATTTTATTTATTATTATTATTATTATTATTATTATTATTATTATTATTATTATTATTATTATTATTATTATTATTATTATTATTATTATTATTATTATTATTATTATTATTATTAATTAATTAATTAATTAATTATTATTATTATTATTATTATTATTATTATTATTATTATTATTATTAATGTCATTATATATATTATTATAAGTAAATGATTTAGACACATCATGACTTTGGGGAGATTGAGGAGCTTAAGAAACTCGGTCAGCAAAGAAATATTAGAGAAGCATTGAACTATAACAAATAGGAGCCTGCGTTTCTTTTTGTGCAGAAACAATACTAATTATGTAATTCGAAGTTTAACTTGAATCTAGGAATACATATAATAACTACTAATATTATTTGAGCTATGCTAAGTTACAAAATATACCGAATGTCACACTTTGGCTTCCTGCAACATACAAAATTGCTTTCAATACTGCAAATAAACATAAATGGAAGTCGTACGATGGCAGTTTTCTACCAAATGGTTGAAAACGAATTCGCAAGCTTGCTTAACACATATTTAACTATTTAAACTTTCTTACTATAGCATATATCTTTTTACCTTCTCTACCATTTTTATTAAATAGAGAAAATACTACGTTCCACCCAAAATTGTAATACGAAACTTCACAGGAAATACAGATTTTGTGGCTCCCTAAATCCAACAAGGCACTTTGTACACACAAAGTGTGTGTTTGTGTGTGTGTGTGTGTGTGTGTGTGTGTGTGTGTGTGTGTGTGTGTGTGTGTGTGTGTGTGACTGTGTGTATGTGAACGCCATAGCTCAAAAGAGAAAATCAGACTTCTTAGACAATATTTTTATCAGTATAAGGTACAAATTAGAATTTGATTTAAGAAGGATTGTTGTTTTATTAAGTAGGGGGAAGTGTGTTTATCTAATGAAACTATTTGTTGAACGTGAAAATTTAAACCATTTTTACTTTCTGTATTAGTAGGTAGAGGAAGTATTGTATTCCATCCAAAAATTCGATGTCGAGATTTCACCGGAAATATATGTTTTAAGGCACCCTGAATCAAAAAGAGAGCATTTTATAAAAAGTCTGTGTGTGTCTTGTCTGTGTGTGTCTGTCAGTGGACAGCATAACTCAAAAATGAAAAGTCGGTTAAAAACCAAAGTTGGTATTTAAGTTTAATGCCTTTCAAGGCTGCGACACGAAGATTTTGAAGAAAATTGCTTCACGCTAAACTATCCTTTACATGGGAAATGTCTAGAAAATTCTGCTTTTCTTGAAAGTGACTCTAATAATTTTGATTAAAATGACACATTTAAGATATTTTTATGACAAATGAAATGTATATTTTGAGTTTTCTGGCTATAGCCTATGTAGTCCTGTTTAGTCTGGATGACTTTTGAATAACTCGTAAACCGTAAGAGATAAAAAATGGAGATCTTGCTACAACACACAATTTATGTGTATTTTTTTTTTTTTTTTTTTTTTTTTTTAGATTGAATCATTTAGGAGATATTCCTTGTTATTTGTGTTAGTTTCAGAATACTTAAACTTTCGTCAAATGCAACATCGTTGTTCATTTTGTTATATGTTAACCGTGCAAAGAGAACGGAACCTCAAAGCTTTACAAGATTTGACTGTCGCTTAAAGCCTACTGTATTCTAATATCCCCCTTGTACCTACAAGGAAATAAGCAATAAGATAATTTCTGCAAATGTTTATCTCAATTAACATGAAGATATAGGAATAAGAGTTTGTAAGAATGGTTAGTGCAAGAGTAGAGAAAGTCATGTGAGTGCAACACATCAGATTTTTATAATTAATTTCCTAACAAATCAAATTTGGTATTTATGTTACAGCCTTCTAAAGATGCAACACGAGAATTTTCAAGAAAATTCTGCCACCTCAAACAGTGCCTTATGTGGAAACTTTTTGAAAACTTTGATTTTCTCAAGTGTGGCTATAACCACCATGCTCAAAATACTGTGACTTTTGGTGGGGTGTAAAGTAAAGAAGACAGATGTAGTCGAGATAAAGAAACACTTTTATTTCCGTAAACAGTAACTTTGTGCACTCGTTGCAACAGCAAGAAAGTCTTTTCCCATTCACCAACAGCACGGCTCCGAATTCGTAACACAAAGAACTGTCCATTCTCCGTCGGCACGACTCCTCATCGCTTCACATACGTCTCTTCTTTCCGTCGGCACGACTACTCAACGCTTCACATACGTCTGACTGACTCTTCTGTCGCACTTTACCGCTATTTATATCTCTCAGGCACTATTCTGGAAAGTTCAGTTATTGCGGTGAAATACAAAGTAGAAGATTCTAGAAGTCTCTATCCTTTTCTCTCTTTCGGCAAGCGCCCCAACAATGCGGCCATTCTCTGTCTCTTTGCTTCGGCTCCTTTGCGGTAGTGCCGACAATAATGCGATGGGTGACACTGCTGTTGTCGGCAATTAGATGCGGCGGGCGCGGTGACAATACTATATAGCTAAGATATTTACCTGACAAATAAATTATATACCTTGATTTTTTTAGGGAATAGCTTATTAAGTTCCCTTCATTCAGATCTGTTCTAAATGGTTAAACCATAAAATGTAGATACACATTTCTTATACAAAATATTTTATTAAAACACATAATTTATTTTAAACGACTTTGTTTTCGCATCAGACTTATTCCCTTGTTTCGAACTTCTCGGTTGAATTTTTCAAGATAGTAATTTTTTGAAGTGCCTCCCTGTTAAATTGTTACTTAAGTTGTTATGGCAACGGTATGGAAAGGGAAACATATATAATATTTCTTTATAAGTTCAAGAGGGATACAAAAGACTGAAGCGATGATCAAATATTTAGAAGCGGGTCGTTACATAAGATTCCATGCTGTTTCCATAACATCGCGAGAAACAACTGAATAGAAACTGCAGTTCAAAAAATGACGCTGTATTGAAAAGCAGAAATCAGTAACAACAAATTATCTTGGAAGTGGATGGTGTCTTTAAAGGTTATTTCAAATAAATTGCATTTTAAAGAGACCTTGTTTAAACCTTGTATTTTGTAATATGGTTTACCACAAAACTCATTCGAATGTGGATGACTCCGCATGCTACTCAAAGAAAATTCAAGTGACATATTTTAATAGGCTTCTAAATTCTTAAATATACAGCAAATTAATGAAATCCATTAAATGCATTTTTAAAAATAATTAACCATATTGAAAAGTTTCTTTGTAAAGGGATTTTGGGTGCGGAATTTCCTTGAAAAAGCTACCTGTCGCATCGTTGGAAAAAGATTTAACTTAAATATCCTTTGTTTTTCAATTATGGTGTTCACAGACACACACACACACACACACACACACACACAAACACACACACACACACACACACACACACACACACACACAAACGCGCCCGGGAAGCTTTTATTCAGGGGACTTCAAAAGATATATTATTTCCAGTGAAATCTCAATATCGAATTTTTGGATCTTATAAGTAAGTGCTATAGAAATTAAATATGAAAATAGATTTTGCAGTGCACTTATAAGCGACGAGTGTCCTTTTTGAGTAAGCAGTGCAAGTGCCAGTTTTCCCAATATTTTCTTCGAAACTTGTTAGTGATTTATTTAAGCTAAGATTTATTTAAGAGGTAGGAACAGGGTAGAAATGAGCCTGGAAAATTAATTGCCAAAGCCGGGATTTGAAACCATGGATCTTCCGGTGTCCGTCCGGCTACTCTACTGAGCTACCATGGCCAATGTGCCGACACGGCACTATATTCTCCAACTCACTGGCAAAAAGTTTCGAAATCTTAATAGTGCTTGGGGAGAAAGGTATAGTTCTATTTATGTTTTATTTTGCAGTTATTTTATATCCGAAACAAAATTCAGGGAAATGCTTATACTTAGAATGAAGGTGCTATCGAAATGTTCCGTATTAGACACGCCTCTCTTGCTGCAGGATTCAACGTTATAAATATTTGAGATATTACCTCCAAACATTTTCAAACATTGGGAGAATAGGGAACAATCCTGGCTACAGACATATTTCCTCCCCTTCAGCGTAGAATCGAACTCCCAACCATCAGATTTGGGATTAGCATTCTAATCACCAAACCATAGAGGTATTGGAACGATTTTCAACCTTGAATATTGTCTTGTTTCTCCAAAGCCATTGCTTCTATTATAACTCTACCATTATAACTGGTTGTTACTGTATTCAATATTGTATACAATTGGCTACATCACAGTCCCTAACATCTGCTCATTTCTCTCCCAGGAAGGGAATGCATGCAAGTGGCTGTGGTGCAACACGCCAGCTAATAACAAATAGAATACAAGGAGACAAGCTAGCTTCTCATTTGGGGACTTATGGATACGGAATTATTACACGGTTATTTCCTACAATTTATAATGCTAAGAGTGAGTGAGTAGGGTTTAAGGGCCCGTCGACAGCTAGGTCATTAGAGCCCTATAATGCTAAGATGATAATCTTAATATGACACTCGTGAAAATTGTCAGATTCTCTTTCGTTTGTGCGACAAATAGTAATTCGTCCCTTAATCATCAAAATTAAAAATTAAATTATTTTGTTTTTTAACCACGCTGTCAATTGTTAGGATCATATCAGCGTCGCCAGTGTGTCAGAATTTCGTCCTGCAAGAGTTCTTTTACATGCCAATAAATCTACTGACACGGAGGTGTCGTTTTTAAGCACACTTAAAAACCATCAGTCAGGGTCGGATTTGAACCCGCGCCCTTGGGATTGGTAGGTCAGCGTCTAAGGAACTGAGCCACCCAGACCGACCTTAATCATCAAGATTACCTACACTTTTTGCAAAAATTGTGTGTTTATTTCGGACCATTTCGATTTATCTCAGTTTATTTTGATTCGTTTAAAATAAATCTCGAAAAACATGTACCTACGTAGAATTATAGTGCTGTAACATTATTTTTTGTGAGCGAGGTGTCCCCCTCTGTACCTGTACCCTTTACACGATGAGTTGCATCTTTATACGAGTAATAAAATAATCCTTAAATGAGAATACACCTGATAAAGGTTGTACAGCATTGGCCTACGTCACAACATGAATACTTCTGAACTGGTGCCCAAAAAACTGAACAGAAAGCAAGAGTAACATAATTCTGGAATGTCTGCCTTCATGAAAAGGACAAAAAAGGGGAAAAACACCATTAAGAGACACGAACATTAATCTGCAACAGAGTAGAGGGGATAGGCATGCAGCAAGCTAATGTTTGGAGGCGGGAGGGGTGCTTTAATTGCTCGCAGTAGCCGCCTCCCACCAGTCTCTCCTCCTCCGCTCTCTGATTGATTCAGACTCCACCCGAATCTAAAACGTGGCCGCCGTGAAATTGTCCTGTTCAGTGCAAGAGTGGCACCAAGCTCACCAAGTGCACGTAAGGCGTACGAGGAGAGATAAAGCTATAAATAGCCATTCACTACTAACTTTGCTTTGCTTTGCTTTTGCGTACGTGGTGCATACACCAGAGATTAGTAAAAGCTCCTTAACTTTTATTACGGGGCTCAGCTTAAATTAAAAAAAAAAAAAAAAAAAATTTAAAAGTATACGTTATAGGATGCGGCTAACACTGAAGAGTAATATTATTATTTTTGTTTGTAATTATTATTATTATTATTATTGTTATTGTTATTATTATTATTATTATTATTATTATTATTATTATTATTATTATTATTATTATTATTATTATTATTATTATTATTATTATTATTATTATTATTATTATTATTATTATTATTATTATTATTATTATTATTATTATTATTATTATTATTATTATTATTATTATTATTATTATTATTATTATTATTATTATTATTATTATTATTATTATTATTATTATTATTATTATTATTTATTATTATTATTATTATTATTATTATTATTATTATTATTATTATTATTATTATTATTATTATTATTATTATTATTATTATTATTATTATTATTATTACAAAATATTTGATAATGCCATTATTATTTAATATTTTCCTCATTCGAATGGTCTCCTTTGAAAATATTTCATATAACTATGTGTACTCTATTTACTTAAATAACCTAGTTAGCTATTATGAGGTTCTATCAAACAATACGTCTTATTAGGTCCTAACCAAAAGTTAGGTCCATTTAGGCCCTATAAAATTTCACTCGTTGATTGGTAGGTAGAACATTTAAATGAACTGGAATTTACAGAGTAAGAGGTCAGCAATAAAATAGATCAGAAGTTAAGATTCCGGGGCTTTGTTGCTGTTTTCCGCCCCATAGTCTTCAATTATAATTCTTTCAATTTTGTGTTACATATTTCACCACTTTCTGTTCTCTTGTAGTAGGAGGGTTAATAACATTAAATGTATGAGGATTTTATATAACATTTGTTTTAATAATTGCTCATGGTTTATGTTCTTCTGGTTTGTTTTGTTAATTTTTTGATTGTTTATTGAATTAAAAGTTTGTGCGTGACTTTTTCCCCTTATTCTTCTTGCACAGATTTGCGAACAGAACTGTGTGAGGCGCTTGGGGCCACAGCAACTCTTTCTTGCAATTTTTGTAATTCTTTTTTAATTTTTTTTATTTGGAAAACTCCGTAGAGTAGCTATATTTATGCTTGCCCTCTTTCTTCAAGTATTCACAATCGCTAACAACCACTTACGATTCTGACTATGAATGATTTTCCTTTTAACTTAGAAATTAAAGGAGGGATTATCACAAAGTTAACTTAACATATGCACATTAACATCCGTACAATACTTTACAGTGAACTATACTCAGGACCAGACGATTCACCTGCGTACCGCATCAAGTAACACGACGAAATTTCGCTGATTACACGAGAGGGTTACATCCAGGCTCGCTAACTGGTTTCTGGGTCAAGGTCACTGTTCTAGAACGAATGCAGATACATAACAATGATAGTAATAATAATAATAATAATAATAATAATAATAATAATAATAATAATAATAATAATAATAATAATAATAATAATAATAATAATAATAATAATAATAATAATAATAATAATAATAATAATAATAATAATAATAATAATAATAATAATAATAATAATAATAATAATAATAATAATAATAATAATAATAAAAAACTAATACCAATGTGATAATTACAATAGCAGTAATAACAATCACTAATAATAACAAAATAGAACAATAACATTCATAAAAACGAAGAAATGCCAATGAAACATTACGTGCTGGCACTTTACAATCTGCAATTCAAATGTTAGACAATAGCACCATATACAGCAGTGAGTTTATTCCCTAGAAAATGAAAATTAAGTAAAAAGAGACCTTTTCGGTTATTGTCTATTATCACAGACTGCACAGGCTAGCTCAGCTGCCTGTCACCGCACGTCTCGCTGAGAGGTAGAGCACGCCACTGGCCTCTCTTGCGCCGCGCAGTTCTGCAAATGTTTTAACGCACGAAGGGTTATCTACTTAGCCGGCTCCAACGGGCTACCTGGTACATCTTCTACGAACTATACTTACAAAAGCTTCGTTTTGATTGAGATAAACTTTTGCAGAAATAGTTTCGTTGCACATTTTGTCATAGGTACAAGGGAAATGCCAAGAATAGTTAAATCCTTAAAACGTGATTGACTGAAGTTCCGTACTATTGGCAAGGCAATATGAAAGGAGCCAATGTCTGGCTCCTTAGTACTACATTGTTAAGCAGCACATCAGTTTTCGTCTGTCTCTTATGGCTAACAAGTTATACATTCTCAACCCAGAGGTCCTGGATTCGATTTCCGACTGGGGTTAGGGATTTTTATTTAACCAGGATAATTGTCTGCCTTCCAAAGAGTCTGGAAGTATGAATGTGAGAGCGGATAAGAGCTGTTTTGTTTTAGAAATGATAAAAAAGGGGGCTATACAAATGAAACAATTAAAAAAAGTTACCCAAAAAGTATGTATTTTCATGGTGTGTGGGTAGTATGTCTCCCTCATATTCAAGAGGTCTCGCTTTCGAACCTCCGTTAGGCTGAGTTTGCCCGATAAGGATTATTTTCAGGGCCTTTGCCTTATTCTGAAAAGATGAATGTCGATTAATGCACATTTAAGCTCTTAACCAGCCTTATTTGCTTGATTATAAGTGTTTTTCGTAAAATGATTTTTTTATCCAGAGGACTTCAAAACATATGTTTTACATTAAATCTCTATATCCAATACCTCCTCTACTTTCTATGAGTAGGTGTAGAGAAAGCAACAACATTGGGTTGATCTTACCCATATATCAACTCTAAAATTCCTTGTTATGTATGTATATGTGTCTAAAAATCAAAATTATTGAAACGCCGGCCGCAGCGCACAGCAAAGGACGATCGGTATCAAGCTACTTCACACTACATACCAGGCGCGGGCTTATCAAATGAGCTGAAAGTCAGGCTTCCTCGTGAATACGTGACAATGAGTGCGGTACGTCAAAGGGTTTTCGAGATTATTCGAGAGGCATCCGGCGGTAGGCATATTTGTAGAATTTCCAGATAAGGTGAAGTTCGAGAAAGGTTTGTATTGCGTCATCCTCGCTATATAAGAAGGCGAGGCAGCGAGAGTTAGTAGTTAGTTACAGACATCAGTCGTCGCAGCAGTCAGTTCTTAGTTTTAGTGCATGTGTGTATGCATGTGTGTGTGTGCGCGCGCGCGTATCTTTCACTTGCGTGTGCACGGTCGTCGTGAGAGAATCGTCGCATCGAAAGAATGATAACGAAGCAGCTAATGAGTGTTGCGTGATGGTGGGTATTGTCGCATTTAGTTCTTGTGAGGCAAAGAGAGGACTGAAAGACAGAAAATTGTGTGTTTAAGGTTACGAGAAGACAACAGTTGTGAGTTGTAATATCACGAAAGGCGGTAGACTGTATTAGTAACTGTGTTGTTGTGCATTCAGTTATAGGAAAATAAGGTAAGAGAAAAGTAACTGGTCTGGAGTTTGTCACACTGGTGTCAGGAGTGGGATTTGTCGAAGTGTAATCTTTGTCACATTGTATGACCAGTGTCTTTAAGAGTCACTGCATGAAATTATTTCCCCTCTAAATGTACACCACTTACCTAGATTTTCAATGTTTTTGATAGGAACCTTAAGGTACAAAAATAACCTAAAAATTCTATATCTAGATTTAAGGGAAATACAGGTTTTGAGGACAAGTCTATATACCGTACTTAGAGAAAGTTCTGTGTATGTCTGAGAGAAGTATAGTGGGAGAGAGAGGGGGGGGGGAGGGTAAAGGTACTACTCGCACACTTCATCTTGAGCCCTCAAATCTAATGGTACGAACGGTCCGAGTCAAAAAGGCTTTGCCAAAGTAACAACTGAGGATAGTTATCCTCTAGTGTTATCTCCTGTATATTTCACCGTACCGTGTTACCTTTGTTCCTGTTCCCTTGCATTATCATGCTGGTTTACCTTTGTGTTTACTCTTGTGTTTAACCAACTCAAATAGTGATTAGAAACTAAATGCCTGAAGCACATCTAGTGTCGACACCGCATACTCACATGAATAGCAGAAAAAAGAGCAATGTTGTTGCCTAACCTGGAAAAGCAATTGCGGAAACTACAATTAATGGCCTTCTATGATATAATTTAAAGTAGAACTGCGCAAAAGACATGAAAAGTCCTGCAGCCGTCTTCGACAGCAACGCCGTCTGAGAGCTCGAGATAAAGTGGGAGTACGACATACGACAGAGGCCCCCGAAATAGGGACGGAGCACTCCACTTAGACCCTTAGAGCCTTTTGTGTGTCTACTGTGACCTCTGGAAGGAAGGGATGAGGGGAAAGACCCGAATTGTGACTAGATCCTGATGATGACGGGCGCAAGCACGTCCCTAACGATTACACATAGTACGCCACCAACGACACCCGACTATTACCAGTGACCCCGTGATCTCAGCAGCACCCGAACAGGTGAATCCCCGCACGGAGATGGGGCACCGGGTGGGCTAGAGCAGGGCCGCCAAGATATAACCTTTATAGAGCGCAAGCACACACTCCCTGGTCCTGCAATCCCAAAAAGAATGAGAAGGGAATGGTAGGAACCAAATAAAACATTAGACAGTAAATCATATTTCATATTTAGATATGTTACTTCAGAATCTCCAAGGCCAGCTTTTTACTTTCTCTACTGGTAAGTAGGGCAAGTATTGTATTCCACCCAAAAATTCGATGTCGAGATTTCACCGGAAATACATGTTTTGCGGCCCCCTGAATAAAAAAAGGCATTTTTAGAAAAAGGTCCGTGTGTGTGTCTGTGTGTCAGTCTGTCAGTCTGTCAGTCTGTCAGTCTGTCAGTCTGTCAGTCTATGGACAGCATAACTCAAAAACAAAAAGTCGGTTAAAAACCAAAGTTGGTATTTAAGTTTAATGTCTTTCAAGGATGTGACACGAAGATTTTGATGAAAATAGCCCCACCCTAAACTACGCTTTACATGTAAAATTATTCGAAAATTTTGATTTTCTTGAAAATGGCTCTAACGATTTTGATTAAAATGTCATATGTTTGAGATATTTTTATGACAAATTAAATGTATATCTTGAATTTTCTGGCTGTAGCCCCTGTAGTCGTATGTACTCTGGACGACTTTTGCATAACTGGTAAATAGTTAGAGATAGACCAAATCATATTATACAAAAATTGTGGATCTTGCTAAAATACACAATTTATGTCTCAATAAATTTTCTTGTAGGGTGAACCATTTCGGAGATATTCCTTGTCATGTGTGTGAGTTTCGGAAAACTTGGAACTTTCGTGAAATGGGTCATCGTTATTCATTTTTTTTATATGTTAAGTGTGCAAAGACAACAGAATTTCAAACATTTGACTATCGCACAAAGCCTACTGTATTCTAACATTCCCCTTGCACCTACAAGGAAATAATAAGATAATTTTCGCAAATGTTTATCTCAACTAACAAGAAAGAACATATAGGAATGAGTTTTTAAGAATGGTTAGTTCAAGAGTAGAGAAAGTCATGTGAGTGCAACACATCAGATTTTTATGGAATGCACCCACCAAAAATAATTCTGAATAAGCTGGAAACGTTCTTTTATAATTTATTTACTGTTTTCTCAAAAATACCCAGAGGATTTACATTGAACTATTGTATAATTGAAATGTCTGGTAGGTGAATAAGCCGAATATACCTGTTACATTTTGTTTTGTATAGCCTCTTTATGTAACTGGAAAACCATAAAGGCAGACAAACGTTTTGCAAGGAAAATGTATAACTCGTCAACATATTCTGTTTATGCCAAGCATTAGTATGTAATTAATCAGAATGCGTTATTTAGTTCTTCTTATAGAGTTAAATATTTCCTTTTCAAGCTCCCTATTGCTTTCATGTATCTTACCAAAATGTGTTGCTGAAACCATTAGTGCAAAAATGTATCTTGAGTACAAGAAGGTATAAAAACAAACCTTTGTGAGAATAATTTGTTCAAAACAAATTCAAATAAATAATAGTTGTTAGTAAATTCCTGGGACTGTGACACATCCACCTTTTCGTGTTTTTCTTGCTTTTAGTCTCAAATTCGAAAAGAGTACCGCAATATGCTAACCTATAAAGATTTTACTTCAATTGTAATGTCGATTTGCAAAGGTTAAAAAAAAAAAAAAAAAAAAAAAAAAAAAAAAAAAAAAAAACACACAACAGTACCTTGTTTTCTTTCTTTCTTTCCGTCTTTCTTCCTTTCTTTCTTCTTTCTTTTCTAGTTC
Organism: Tenodera sinensis; assembly: GCA_030765045.1. Taxonomy (NCBI): domain Eukaryota; kingdom Metazoa; phylum Arthropoda; class Insecta; order Mantodea; family Mantidae; genus Tenodera; species Tenodera sinensis. The sequence continues at coordinate 60,730,505 of CM060973.1, read as the reverse complement.
ACTGAGGTAAAAATCTGCCCACCAAATTTATATTAAATTCCAAATTTTTAAATCATTTAATATAATATTTACTTATCTTTCGTGCAAGGAAGGACAAAAAGCCTAATATGGTATGATTTATTATTGTACAGCCATGGAAAAAATGATTGAGCACATGAGGAGAGCAGAATATTTATAAATTCCACATTGTGTGGCAGTGCGGTTTACACAAGTCGATATTTCAACATGCAGCTGGGCTTATTTATAGTCTGATCCATATTTGAGCGTCTATCAGAAGCCCAAATAGCGTGTGTCTTGAATCCCCACTGGCATTTGTAAATACTCGCGAGTGGCGATTCAAGAATTAGTCTATTTGAGTGTCTAATGGATGATGACACATGGATTAGAGACTACAAATAAACTCAGCTGCATGTTGAAATATCGACTTGTGTAAACTGTGCTGCCACAAAATGTGGAATTTAAAAATATCCCGCTCTCCAAAGTGCTCAATCATTTTTTTCCATGACTGTACGTTGGTAATAGAAGAATAAATGTTGCCTTTATTGCACCTTTTGTGCGAATGTCATCCTTCGTGATCTAGGGGTAACATGCTAGCCTCTGGTTCCCGAGGTCGCTGGTTCAAAACCGGTGGAGGGAGGATTTTTCTTTGGCGTAAACATTAGCATGGCTTCCCTCAGAAAGGGAAGTAAAGCCGGTAGATTTATGACACGTGAAAGAACCAGAGATAAAGAAATTAAGCACCATTTTAGACCCAATATAGAATCGGACGCTGATAACCATAGCAGTTAAAGAGCGTCTATAAATAAATATGCCATTTCAGTTTATGGATGTTTTAACAAATGCTTCCATTTAATATAATATGTAAGTGTTACTACTTCCTCTGTCAAGTACTAGTAAGTAGGGAATGTACTGCATTCCACGCAAAAGAAAAAATGTGTATAGGTAATTCATTCCAATGTTCTCGGATACACAAGATACAACAATATGTAATTATTAGATACATATTATTTGTATTATACATTAATACAATTACTACACATAATTATACATATATAATATATATGTTCCTTATATAGGAAATACATATTTTGCTCCACAAATATTTTTAAAAAAGGTCCTCATGTGTGTGTGTGTGTGTGTGTGTGTGTGTGTGTGTGTGTGTGTGTGCGGGAATTGAATCCGGGTCCTCTGCGTCAGAGGCAGGCGCACTACCAACTGCGCTACGGAGGTGGTCACACACACACACACACACACACACGCGCGCGCGCGCGCGCACACGCACACGCACACGCACACGCAGACGCACACGCAGACGCAGACGCACACGCAGACGCAGACGCACACGCACACACACACACCACACGCACGCAACCACACACATACACATACACACCCACACATACGCACACACACCACACGCACGCAACCATACACACACCCACACACACAGACACCACACGCACGCAACCACACACACATACACATATACACACCCACACACACACACACACACCCACACATACGCACACACACCACACACACACACCACACACACACACCACACACATACACACACACCCACCTACACATACACACACCCACAGCCACACACACACCACGCACGCAACCACACGCACGCATCCACACGCACACACATGTATATACAAAGAGTAATTAGTATATTATTGTTCCTATTTAGAGTAGAACTATTGTAGTGGGTATTAAAGTTTTATAACGTTTACGAATACATTATTTTATCAAACCAGGTTAATCTTATGTTTCGATTTTCATTGCAATCGTTTAATTTGCGAAATGGATGTATTTTCACTGATGTGAAAAATATGCACTAAGGAATAGATTGCATCTGAATTACAGATGGTTTTAAACTTTCCATATTCATAAAAGCAATTATTTTGAAATTGCAAAATGTGATACGAAATTGTTAAAAAAAAAAGCAAAGAATAAATAAATACCAACAATAAAAGTTCTCATTACCAAAATTAATCTCAAAATTCTATTTTGGTGTTTAGTTGTGTCGGTACAATATAATGTTCCTTTTTTCTAAAAAGAAAACAAGAAAAAACAGAAAATTTTCCTACACAAAACCTGGCAACCCTAACTCCATTTCAATTTGGCAACTGTGTTTTTAACAATTATTATTTTAATAATTAACGTATTTTTTCAGAAGAAAGGTTATTTGTTAATGTTAAAAATAAAATGAGTTTTATTTGACATTACTAATGGTTTCCTTTTATAACAAGAAGAGAGGTTCGAAATACATGAAATTCTTGTGTTTCGTTTTCCTCAGTTGACAGTGCTCGGTAAGTCGAACTACATTAATCGAAATTAATGTATTTTAGTTTTTTTTTATATAATTTTTCATTTTCTGGTCAAATCTTTGCAATATAGCAGGTATTTAAATTCATATTTTATTTATGAAACAAAACAGATAAATATCATTCGATGGTCTGACGTTTCCAGATAATTTCTATCGCTGCACTCAAGAATTTATGTTTAGGTCAGACGTCTTATGGTAGTACTTGGGATAAATATTTACCAGAAGCAGTTGCAATTACATGATAGGGTATTACACATTTTATTACAGGTGCATAGGAAGCTGAAACGCAATCAAACGTTTGCAGTCGATGATCAGCGTTCTGACTTCTCAATCAGAATCGAACCAGGCTGGGGTTGCGAATTTTTCTTTGATCAGAATAACTCCCCATTCGCCGCAGAGTCTAGAAGTATGATTTCGGGAGTGAACGTGAGTGTGTTTAATGTTAAAAATTATAAAAATTAACCTTAAGAAGCCCTAAAGTTTGGCGAATAATAACACCATTGTTTTTATAGTCCCCGATACGACTACAGAAGTTAAAGGGGAAAAGGGATTGTTACAATTACCATGGTATTAAAGCCTTGTGTATTTGCTCAAGATAAACAAATGACAGTCTCTTAACACTTTAAAGTGCACTTACCGCTTAAAATGTAAAACAATTTAAACAAACAGCGAATTTTTCGAATAAAGTTAATGCAAGAAATATATAAATTGTATACCATTATAATGGGTACCTATAAAATAACTACAGTACACTGAAATTAATGAAGGATACTTCATAAACCATTTACAAAGCATCCACAATATTTTAATAGATTTCTCTCAGCTATGCGTCCCAAGTAGTTCAAAATAAAAAAAGTACTTGCATTAACTTCAATGCCAATTGATAAACGAGTTTTAAAAAGTTTCTGTTTAAATGAATACTAATGGAAATAAATTATGCATCTACAGAAGACTGGAGTATTTGCAATGAATGTTAATTTTACTGGTCAGAGCGTACACAGGTAAACAGGATGCAGTATGTGGCTCGCATAGGCAGAAATAAATATCACTTTAGTACTGAGATATAAGAAATAAAAGGTTTCTAAAAGTTACTACACGAACTCAGTCATTAACAACATAAGGTGTCGAGATAATATGAAGTAGTTTATAAAGATGACAGCACCTTTCCGCCAATCAACGAGCTCATTCTTACTCAACTGACAAATGACTGGATTGATAGTCAATAGCATGCACCTTAAGACTGATATGTGGTGATTTGTTCCTCCTGCTTTCATTTGTTTTATTCCCATCATCTCACCATCGATTCGATTATGGAGCGAGAAAACATGAATTTGCTTGCTTTATCGTTAACTTTTAATGTTTTACTGCTATTAATTTAGTTCGATTTCACGAGTCTATCCGCTTTTAATTGTTCCATTTGTACCCCGCCTTTAAGTTTAATGGTCATATCGGCGGTTTTTTATTATAGGAACATATTACCTATCTATAGGGATGTTGTTGACTCCTGTATAGTGGGTATTGAGTCTTTGGGTATTGTACTGTGACCAATGACAACGTGACAAATCCCACTTCTGATACCAGTGTAACAAATAACACTTTCAGTTACCTTTTCTGCAATTTTATTTCTCTAAACTGAATCACAAAACACACCCTCTATTTTATTGTTAACGCAATGTACCTACACAATTCGTCGTGAACTTGCGGTTCAGAACTGTTCTGTCCGATCGCAACCTTGATACATCACTGTCTTTCAATTCAACTACCTCTGTTTAACAAACAACTGTCTTCGAGGATATAAATACCAAAAATCTGATGTGTTGCACTCACATGACTTTCTCTACTCTTGTACTAACCATTCTTACAAACTCTTACTCCTGTATGTTCTTCGTGTTAGTTCAGATAAATATTTGTACAAATTATCTTATTGCTTATTTCCTTGTAGGTTAAAGGGGAATATTAGAATACAGTAGGCTGTGAGCGATAGTCAAATCTTTTAGCTTTGAGATCCCGTTCTCTTTGCACGCTTTACATATAAAAATGAACAACGATGTTCCATTTCACGAAAGTTTCAAGTTTTCCGAATCTGACACAAATAACAAGGAATATCTGCTAAATGATTCACTCAAAAAAAAAAAAAAAAAAAAAAAAAAAAAAAAAAAAAAAAAAAATCATACATAAATTGTGTATTTTAGTGAGATTTACATGTTTTGTATATTAAGAATTTGTTTATCTCTTACGGTTTACGAGTTATTCAAAAGTCATCCAGAGCAAACAGGACTAGATAGGCTAGAGCCAGAAAATTCAAAATATACATTTCATTTGTCATACAAATATCTTAAACATATGACAGTTTAATCAAAATCGTTAGAGCCATTTTCAAGAAAATAGAAATTTTCGAAACATGTTCCATGTAAAGTGTAGCTTAGGGGGCAGGGCTATTTTCTTCAAACTCTTCGTGTCGCATCCTTGAAAGACATTAAACTTAAACATCAGCTTTGGTTTCTAACCGACTTCTCGTTTTGGAGTTATGCTGTCCACAGACTGACAGACACACACACACACACACACACACACACACACACACACACACACACACACACACACACACACACACACACACACACACACACACACACACAAACACAAACACACACACGGACCTTTTTCTAAAGATACTTTTTTGGATTCAGAGGTTCTCAAAACATATATTTCCAGTGAAATCTCGACATCGAATTTTAGGGTGGAATACAATACTTCCTTCTACTTATCAGTACAGAAAGTAAAAACTGCGTCGTACAACAAACTCCGACGCAACGATTAAATGTCCAAAACTGTCTCTGAGGACACGCTCAACACTGACTGTATGGTTAAAACACATAGTTCTGAAAAATTTCTCTAACACTGGCTCGTTCACTCGCTTTTGTAGTTCAGGCGAATTACCGGCGCACTCTCCGGGAGGTACTAAGAATTAGGCAATAGAAGTTACTAATTTACAACAAAAGTACAAAGGAAAAATTTCACTTCCTCCATTGTAAGTGTTCTTATTGAAATTGGTCGTAAAAACTGGTAAATTCCCATGTAATAACTTAATTTCACAATCTCGAAATAGTTATCATGATTATACGTCATGTTATGTAGGGTTACTTGTTTCTTAGTAACTTAAGCATCGAGCAAGTTGGCTCAGGTTTTAGCGTCTGTGCCTCACATTCAGAAACTCGCGGGTTCAAATTCTGTGTATCGCAAAATTCGACTAGGAATTTGCTTGTGTTGCCAATACAAGCACGATTACATGTGTAATAACACTATCCAATGTTCCACCTACAGAGCAAAATAAATAGAAATCAGATACTACAGGAATGGAACTATGCGATCAAGACCATGCAGTAGGTAATAAACTACCTAAACAGATCTTACAGGAACTAAAGCAACCTTTCCTGGATCACAATGACTTCGTGCACATCAAAAACACAGCCAACCATTCCACGAGTCAAATGTCTACGAACTCAATAGCAACAAAACGTATAGTAGAGGAAGTCGACTATGCAACCAGTTCCATCTGTAATGGTATACAATAACGCAGATGAACCGACTAATTTAGAGTAACGTCGAGCAAGAAACTATAGTGAGTTTTTAAAAAGGGAGGAAAAAATTAAAAGCGACCAGAATCTTATATTAGTTCCTATCCATTAATTTTGCCTACGTCTACATGATCAAAATTATACCCTGTGCGATTTATCTTGTCTCTGGCCTAAAGAAAGAGAAAGAGATGTTGAAAAGAGAAGCAGATACTCAGCCTCTGTCTGTTGTTCTGGGGAAGGCGGGAGAAAATTCGGCTGCTTCTGTCCAATCAGTCCTAGACTGAAGAGGCAAGTATGAACAGGTTTCTGACGTTTCTGCACGCAAAACATTTTTTCTATCCCCTGCCCCTAACCGCGTGTTGGAAGAAACCTTCCACTTTTACGGTCCTAGAGACAAGTTAAACCACTGGAGGTATAAGCATATAATAACTTAAGTATTCTCGTAGGATATTGGATAAAACGTGTAATGACATTCTGAAAGGCGATGTTGCTAGAGGAACCCCCAAGCACGTATTATTCCCTAACATCACTAAAGCTGCAGTTAATCTCAATAGTTACATATAAGTAGCAAAGGGGATAATTAGTAGCCAGTTTTCTCCCCACGTGTTATATTATATCGACAATATCATCCACAATCTCTTCCGATGGAGGTTGATACTCCATAACGAGTTGAGGTAACTAGCTCCTTGATATAAGCGATATCAAGCACAATTAAGTGAGTGAGTGAGTATTGTTTAAGGGCCCGTCGACAGCTAGGTCATTAGGGTCATCAAGCACAATTAATGTCATCCAGACTCCGTTACAGTAGCCGTTAACGGGATAACTACTGTAGGCCTCTGCGAGGTGATCTTCTATCTGAAAGAGAAAGAAAGGGGGGGGGGGGGGGGCTGTACCTCATTCGGGAGATGTCGGATTCGATTCCCATCGAGCGACCTTTTTGACACTAGAGGGCTACTTGATTGAACGGTTCGTTCATTGCCCTCTCTAGCAAGCTTCAGTACAAGGACGAGCCTGGAATAAGGATTCCCGTGCTCTCTGTCGCCTGTCTCTTGCAGCCTGTAGCCTCCCACAATTCCTTCACTTCGTCCATCCTCCTGGGGGGTGGTATAGATCTCCCATAGATAGCATTGCGCGAGGCGTCTCCTTTCATTGAATACGCTCTATCCTGCGATAGGCTTTCCCGTTTGTATTTTCATTTCGTTGTGAATTATAAGCTCACGTGTTTCGGTTTCTCTTCTCATTGTTGCCCATTGCTGATTGATTGTGGAATAACCTTATACACCATACATTCCTATTATGTAATTGAGGATAGTATTGCTGATTGCTGTTCTAATTCTCGGTTATTCTAAAGGGCATACTCACGGTTCTGATTTTCGTTCTCGGTCTATTTTTCGCCAGACTTTAAGCTAGTAAGATTTAACTTCTCGCTACTCTTAGTTTACCCTGAAATAAGGCTAATTTGAATTGGAAGATTCACCAATAATCCATACTCTAGACCAGCGATGATAATTTGTGACCCACGGTGTCATTCTCCTACTTTCCCCCTCCAGCACCGTGTGTTGCGGGTGGTTGGACTTTACGGCAGCACAGTGCTAAGAGAATAGGAGCTCCTTGGACAGCAGGAAAACCGAAAAACAAAACAGCGAGATGGGTTAAGCCATGTACCATGCTCTAGCATAACTCTGTTGTTGCAACAAAGCTTGACTTTTGACGCTAATTCAGGTTTATATAGAACTTTTAAGGGAGTGCTACATTGAAATTTAGTATAAACCTCGCGACAGTTAAAGCTTGTATTCCATAATTTTAAAAATACTTAAAAGGCATAAATTCAAAATTTATTTTTACAGTTTATATTATAAATACTTAAATTTATATAATGCAGGTTAAAAACCCATTATAAAATGTTTTTGATTTCCGAATTTGAGGCTTTTGGATATTATTTTTTCAACGCATTCACTTTTTCAAAATGTTGAAGACGATGGAGTTTGTATCCCATTATTTTGAAATATATGATGTAAACTCCCAAAACAAGGATAATTAAATTTTCCATTTATCTTTTTAATGGTTTTTGAGTTATCAGTTGTTAAAGCTATACAAAACTTTGAAAAAAACTAGAAATTTCAAATGACAGAATTTTAAATTTATTTTCTTTTGAACTAAGGACAATAACTCTAAGTTATTTGATATATTTGTACGTTATAATCAGGTAAATCACATAGATGGACCATTTGGCAAAGGATAATAAAATTCAGTTTTAAAATTTAATACCTCGGAAACTAAAACAGATGACACACTGAAATTTACACTTTCAATGTTCAAATTTCACCATATTTCACCCAATTTCTTTTCTCACAAGTCTAGAAGCTTAACTAGATTGATATATTACATGAAACTTTGTTTGCAACTTGGTTACGTTGCAAGCTGGCATACGTGCCGGCACACCGCAGTGTTGAAAAGGGATATGCGAGGCTGGCGTGAATCTCCGTGGGCCTCGAGGGATATGGTAGTGACGTCACTGCAAACAACTGCACGCAGGCAGACGGCAGTTGTGTTTATAAGTTGACAGATACTGAAGTCACAAAGTGTCTGATAATTCGGTATTTATTATTTTCACTTAGTTGATTACACCATATTACTCATGTGTTGCATTCAATTATTAAACTAATTCTAAATGAACGGTTAACAATTTAATGGTAGTTGTACCTTGAGAAACAAATTTCACATTCCTTTCCTAGTATGTTTTAACATTACATTTTTGTGTAGTAAGATTCTATGTATCTCATCATGGTTTACGAGTTATGCAAAAATTGTTCAGAAAGAAGAGCTCTTCAGAGGCTATTCCCGGAAAATTCGAAAAAAAAAGACTGATTACTATTTATGGACACTCTGTGACTGCTGGGTTCTCGCCGTTCCATTCTATATTGAGCATAAAAGAGCGCTTAATTTTCCTTAGAGGCCTCTTTATCGAGCTTGAAGTTCATTTACATACCGTAAATCCACGACTCGAGACCAACGATGTGTGACCTCTTCCCTTCCAAAGGAAGTCATACTAAGGATTTTCACGCCCGAAAAAATGCATGGCTCTCTGCCCCGGAACCAGACAGAAAATTCAAGATGTACATTTTAATTTTTCACATCTTAAGTATTACGATTTTTAATCAAAATATCAGAGTCATTATTGAGAAAATAAAAGTTGTTGAAAAGTTTTCTCTGAAAATGCTAGTTTGGGGTGGAGGATTTTCTTGAAAATCTTGTGTCGTCTCCTTGGAGGATACTGAAATTAGGTAAATATTTCGTATTTAAGCGATATTTAATTTTTAAGTTACGTTGTCACAGACGCAGGGACGCACAGACGGATATATATATATATATATATATATATATATATATATATATATATATATATATATATACTATTTTGTTTCGGAATCAAGGGACCTCCCATTTCCAATGAAATCGCCATATATGTGGATGGAACGCACTATCTTATCTACCTAATATGTATGTAGTAGATAAAGCAAACATTCCGTGCTGTCATATATAATATACCGGGTGGAAGGGAAGTCATTACATTAATTTAAACCACTGATAGCTCTCGACATTTGGAACACGTTTTGTATCTTACGTTTTTGTCTCTGACAATTTCCTACGGAGATATTTTAGTTTTCTCGAAAACAAGCTGGCAGCACTGCAGGTTGTGTGAGTGTCACTTTCCCTAGCTCCGTACATAAACAAAGATAGTAACGCTGCTTCTTGAGAACACAAACAAATACCCTGCCTTGTCCTATGTTTACTGCGCGAGCATAGGCCAATCACAAGCCTTAGCTCCCAAAACATTAAAATGAAAGCGAAGTGCCAGACCTGTTTACGTATACAAATCAGGTCAATTCCCTGACCAACCTCAACGCAACGTTGTCGACTTACTGCACGTGTGAAAAAGCGGCTTTACCACGCCCACGGAGACGCGCGGAAGTCCCTTACATTGCTGGAGCTGCCTATAGAGGACGATGTGTGTCTGTGAACATCATAACTCAGAAACGAAAAGTATATTATATACCAAATTTTGTATTTCAGTTTAGCATCTTCCAAGAATGTAACACGCTTACTTTCAAGGAACCCCTCCTCTCCCAGACTACTCTTTACATGGAACATTTTGAACATTTTGTTTCTATCAAAAAATGGCTGTAATGATTTTGATTAAAATACCATGTATTTAAGATATTTTTATACAGATGAAATATATGTACATCTTGAATTTTCTGTGAATGTCCTCTTCCTGAAGTCCTCTTTGTTCCGGATGACTTTTGCATAACTGGTAAACCCTTACGGACGACACAAATAAACCTTTAAAAATTTATCCGTTTCCTCCATATGGTTGTAATAGATGTTCGAACTGTTTTCTGTTCGATAACATTGTGCCACAGTAAACAAGAACAGCTGGAACTTCGTATGTATAGGCAAATCCACTTTCTGGTGCATTCGGGAAGAACACAGGATTTGCTAGAACGTCCTCCAAACATACACAGAGACGAATTGCGCTACTAGAGCACGTCTTAAGGAACGAGCACCATCGTAGCTCTAATCACCGGGTTGGTGAATGTGGTGTCAGCACTTACATTTCTCATCGTTTGTAAAATACAGGGTTACCTAGTTACCAATCCGCAGGATGAGAAGACTCACCCGGTATATATATATATATATATATATATATATATATATATATCCAAAATATTCCTTTTTGTGTGCTTCAAAAAATTAATACTTATATTTTTCTAAGGGAAATAATTTATTTTTTATCTCTTGGCCATGAAAATACAATGGAAGTTCAAAGCTATCACATAGAGACCAGCTATGCTCTAAAAAGATTTGACTATCCCTCAAAGCCTACTGTACTCCCATATTTCTACAAGAAGATTAACAATAAGGTAATTTCTGAAAATGTTTTTCTCGATTAAGCAGAACTAAAGACATATGCGTTTGCAAGAAAAGTTTGTAGAAAAAGTCATATGAGTGCAACAGATCAGACTTGTTTTGGGTGTTTATGTATTACGTATTCACCTGCGTTTCTATTCTGTTCTTGTGTCTCTTTTGTCACATGTCTATATAGTGCTTGTTGCCCTAAAATAAAACAGAAAACATTCCACGAGCAATAAAATTTCTAAATAAAACTGTCATAGCTTCCAAGTAACAAGCACGAGCTTCAAAATCGATATTGTGATCAGAACCTGAATATGCAAATAAAACAGAATGGAAATTGTAAAGACTCTCTTGCACAAAGTGCATCGTAAAATAAATATCATTGCAGTTAGAACAACAGCCTATAAGCTTTAGAAAAGTGACTCTTCCATATTCATAAATGACTATTCCTCGAGATACGAGTCATTTTATTAAACGTGCTATAAGCTTCCTTCAACCGAAGAGATGCATGCTGATTATGTTCTGTAAGAAAACGTTTATTTCAATGTGTAATACTGAAGTGTAACAACTTAGTATTTGATTATTCTATTCACTGCTTTAAAAATGTCTTCTGAAGCAGACATCTAGTACTTGGGCATTCTTTATCAAACCAGTAGACATGTTGTGAATTATCATTCTCTTGGCCCTTCTACCAACGAGCCAACCGACACGTGGGATCCTATAGCTTGCATATTAAAGTCTTGATTACAACAGTAGTTAAAAGTACAATTTGTAATTTGAAGTTTTAGTGTATTAAATAGTGATCTTTAAGTGTCTTCATTAGGTACCTCTACCGCTTATGTACAGTAAGTACCCAAAATTCCAGACCGAGGTTACACCGAAAATGGTTTTGTGGTTCTTGAATAATAACATACAAATCTTATGTGTGCATTCACATGACTTTCTCTTGAATACAAAATATTCCTAAAACCTTTAGCATTCTGCTATCTATCTACTGCAAATCGAGATAGACATGACCTTATACATATATGGGAATAGGTGAATACAGTAGGCTTAAACGATAGCCAAATCTTTTAAGACCTGGTCGTTATGTGACGGCATGAAAATCCCGTTCTCCTAGCATGGCCAGGGTATAAGAAAAAACAATGACTTCCCATTTGAGAAAAGCATGAGTATTCGAAAATTCAAAAAATAACAGGGAATATCTTGAAGCTAGTTCACCCCACAAAATAAATAAATAAATAAATAAATAAATAAATAAATAAATAAATAAATAAATAAATAAATAAATAAATAAATAAATAAATAAATAAATAAATAAATAAATAAATAAATAAATAAATAAATAAATAAATAAATAAATAAATAAATAAATAAATAAATAAATAAATAAATAAATAAATAAATAAATAAATAAATAAATAAATAAATAAATAAATAAATAAATAAATAAATAAATAAATAAATAAATAAATAAATAAATAAATAAACAAATAAATAAATAAATAAATAAATAAATATATATATATATATATATCTTTGACATAAATTGTGTGTTTTAACAGATCCACATTTCTTGTGCAGTAAGCTTTCGTTTATCTCTTACTGTTTATCAGTTATGCAAGAGTCTTCCAAAATGAAGTGGGTGGACACTCCCAGAAAATTCAAGATGTACATTTCATTTGTTTTGAAAATATATTAAACGTGTGGTATTTTAATCAAAATTGTTAGAGCCCTTCTTCAGAAAATCAAAATTTTCGAAAAATGTTCCATGTAAAGATATGAACCATGCATGTGGTAGGGGGATTTTCTTTAAACTCTTTGTGTAGCATCCTTGTAAGATGCTAAACTTAAATACTAAGTTTGATGTTTAATCAACCTTTTGTTTTTGAGTTATGCTGCACACAGACAGAAACGCACATTAAAAATCTGTTTATTTGCTGTATCGTACAGCAAAATGTATAAATGTTAGTTGAAATTGTATCTTACTTAAAAGGAAATAGCTTAACTTACCTCTGTGATGGGGGGTACCGTATCTGTCTCACATTCAAAAGGTACGAGTTCGAATCTCGGTTAAGGTGAGTTATCTGAATCACGTTAGAGCAGTCCATGTGAATGTAACACAGGATTTTTGTTGTTGAATCGTTTGTGTATCCCCCTTCAATATCTAAGATCATATTGGAGGGGGGGGGGCCTTCAACTTCAGAAACAAGTGAGTGTGTTTTACTCGAACTGTAGAGTTCGCTGTAAATTTGCTAAATTTAAATATTCAAATATTAAACATATTCGCAATTTAACCTCCGTGGAGGTTAAGGAATAATTCAGGTTAAAGAAACATTTTTCGTTTCAACCGGAAATCCAACCGGGTAGTTCTCGTAACTAGAGATTGGTATTTCTTAAGAAGAAAGCTATTTGTGTCACATCCTTGGAAGGTGCGAGATTTGAATTCCAAATTTGGTATTTATATATACGAACATATGGACACACAAATGATTTGTTTCTAAAATGATTTTCTTTATCCAGGGACCCCAAAACATATATTCCCAGCTAAATATTGGTATCGAATTTTTGCTTGGAATGCAATACCTTCTCCACCTACATATGTGATGGAGAAATAAAAATGTACACAATATTTTTTGCTTCATAAGTGACGTGCATTCAAAACTATGATGTTTTGTGCTTCTATTATTTGAATCAAAGCAAGGAGAGAAAGAAATCTATTCAATGAAATACCGAGCACTTCATTAAAAAATGCAAAACTATAATATAGGTAGGTATTGCTACGAATTTCAAGAACGATCTTTGTATCGTATAGGAGGTATTAGGGCATTTTGATTCCTTAAATAAAATGCTATACCAAAATGAATGCTTTACCAAAATGACTGCAATACTAAGAAGCCAATAGCGAAGTACTTAACCTCTGTCATTAGAGTAAGCCATAAAACAAAACAAACAAATGAACTGCGAAAAGTGCTCGTCAAAGTGTGGCTACACGCTGGTATATTTGTGTTTATTCCTGACGAGGGAACCGTCTTGTTAGGCTGGAATGAGGGGAAGGTGGTTGATGAATGATGTCTCGGGTTTCAGTCGAGGTGTGAACCATGCTGCACTGCCTGAATTTATTGCCTTGTACTCCGCTCACGCTGTAATTTACAGCATTGGCTTCCCTGTTAAAAATAAAACGCTTTTCCCATAACGCCTGCTTACTTCGCTACCCTTGCAATGTATAAATTAAGACACAAGGCGTTTACAACAAGCCATTACAAACATGTTCTCAAATTGTCTTTTGCTAGAACCGTGGGTGGATCATTTAAGATTATTTGTTGAAAAAATATCTTGAACACCAAGGTAAAAAACCTCATGTTCCTAAGTGCTCTTAGGTGTTAGATATATTTGACTTTTTATACCAAATTCTACAAGAGTGTTGCATGAAATTAAAACATTTTCCATGCACTCAAGGATGTATTGTGACAAAACGACAAAAACTGTCCGGTTACTTTTCTATCACTTTATTGTCTTCTAAAAGTTTATCACAAATACACGGTTTTCTTCTCAATATTAGTACATTCTACAGTCTTTCGTGCTAACATAACTCACAACTATTACTTCTCGTAACCTTTCCCCAGTCCTTTCAGTGTCTCTCTTCGTTTTCTTTTCTTTCATACTAACTACGACGTAGCAATCACTCGACACCCGACTGAATCTTCTTCACAACAACCGACATATCTTTCACGACGACCCACACACGCACAGCTGTGACGCACTCACTGACACAATCACAGATTCATATCTGTAAGCGAAAATTCACTGCTCTTTCCTCACCTCCTCAAATAGCGGGATGACGTCACACGGGCCTTTCGCGAACTCCTTCAGACACGCCGCCGACTTCGCACCCAGAATTTTCTCGAAGGCTCCCGAAACCCTTTGTGTTACCGCTTCATTGTTGTTACTCAAGCGTTCGCTCGCGTGTGTGGAATGAGAAAGCTTAACCGTGAGCCCTTTGATACGCGCCACGCCTGGTATGTGGTGTGAAGTAGCTGGGCCCCGTCCGTCCTTTGTTGTGCACCGAGCCCGACGTCGCAGTATATTTAAGGACGGTCTGCGTGGCTCACTTGGTTAGCCGCTGGCCTACTGATCCCAAGGTTCCGGGTTCAAACCCACCAAGACAGTTGGTTTTTAAGTGTCGTTAAAGCGACAGTAGATTTACTGGCATGTAAAAGAATTCCTGAGGGACGAAATTCCGGCACATCGGTAGCGCTGATATGTTAATGGCAATTGGCAGCGTCATAACAAATATAAAACATATAACAAATACAATATAAGTTAATAAGTTAATATAATATATATTAATAATTTCTGTAGAGAAAAAAATATGCAACACTCACATGACATTTTCTAACCGTTCTTCTATAAAGTATTCTTACTAAAGACTGTTTTTTATCTACTTCAAGTAAATTTAAATTAAACATTAATTTTGTAGAGATACTATTACTATATATCTCCTTACAGATACAATAGAAACAGGGAAATGCAGCAGACTTCGGCGATAGTCACATCTAAGAGCTTGCCACTATGTCATGGCTTTGAAATGGTTCTCTTTGTATGACTAGCAGAAGAAACGAACGACTTTCCATTTGAGAAAAGTATATGAAAATTCAAAACCACACAAGGAATGTCTTGTAAAAGGTTAACTCCACAAAAAAGTATTTGTCGTAAATTGTGTGCTTTAATAAAATCCACATTTTAAGACTTGTCTATCTCTTATGATTTACCACAGCCCTGCTTTAGCCACCCGCAATCTAGGGGCCCGTTAATAGATGCGCAAACTCCACCAAGGAAGAGGGCCCTGCACTCCCGCCAGCTTCAGGGAGAAATCTTTCCATTGCGGGAATTCCACCGTCCTCCCGCTACACACCAATCGTCATCACCGTGTTCTACAACCCTGAAACAGATGAAGGGAAAATGATGGACATGAAATTCGTCTTAGCAAGTACTCTAGCATTCTTCTACTGACCCGGGGGAACCACAAAAAAAAGTCAAAGTGGCCGGACCGACGGTAATCGAACCCAGGAATTTCCAAACACAAGCCACACAAGTTGCTGCGAAGCCACATCACTCGGTATTTAATTATAATATTACACTGTAGCATGTAAAGGCCTAATCTTATTAAGAATTTCACAATGTGAAAACAGCGGATCATATATTTGTTTTGCGATGTCATCTTCTTAAAATGGAATGAAAAATCACAACATCAAAAAGAATCTGAATCAGGCAAGTAACAGGATAGCAGGCCTATTTTATTGTTACATTTGTGTTTACTTACGTAGAAAGTACTTTGGGACATGCTGTTATTTTGGAACGGTTATGTGAAACCTAGTATTTTTGGGAACTAGAGCAATCGGAACTTTTAGTGACAAAAGCGATTTTCCCATGAGTACTAGTGACTATAAAATAGTGTATTTTTAATAAAAATGCGTAATAAAAAGATTGTCGTTACTCTATAAACAAACGAACTACGGTAAGATGTACTCGATATACATTTTTAATTTCTCCCCTATCTACGTATAGTAAGTAGAGGAAGTGTTGTAATTTTTCCAAAAATTCGGGCCTTAATGACCAAGTTGTCGACGGGCCCTTAAACTCAACACACTCACTCACTCCAAAAATTCGGTGCCAGAAGTGTACTTTTTGAAACTCCCTCAATCCAAACACTCATTTTAGAAGAAGAAAAAAAACATCGTGCGAACGTGTATACGCTTATGCGCATTTGTGTGTGTCCGTGAATAGTAACATTCAAAAATGAAAAACGGTTATATACCAAACTTGGAATTCAAGTTCAGTATGTTCTAAAGATGGGACACGAAGATTGTGAAGAAAATGCCCTATAACAAGCTATCCTTTATAGAAAATTGTTTCGAAAAGTTTGTTTCTCTCAAAAAGCGCTTTTATCTTACGCTTTTGATGAAATTACCGTGTGTTTATGATAGTTTGATAACAAATGAAACGCATATCTCGAATTTTCTGCGAATAACCTTTGAAGCCTCGTTATTCTGCATGACTTTTGCATAACTGGTAAACCATAAGAGAGAGAAAAAATCTTACTACAAAAACTAGATCACATTAAAGCACCCAATTTATCTCGGTTTTCTGTGGAGTTGGCCACTTTCAGGATATTCTTTGCTGTGGTTTGAATTGTCAAATATATGTACTTTTCGCATATGTGAAGTCGTTATTGTCTTTCCCCCTCCGGGCCGTACAAAGACAACGGGATTTCAAAGTCATCATATAGCGACCAACTCTCAAGAAATTTGACCGTAGATTAAGCCTACTGAATTCCCTTAATCCAATTTTACCTAGACGGACACATGTAGTAAAAAGCATTTTTACATCTCTCTTAACATGAAGTAGATAGTAGAATAAGGTTATACATACAAGAATAGTTTGTAGGAGAATGAGTAGGGAAAGTGATGTGTAGGTAGAAGAGAATAATGGCGGCACCATGACCGAGGAGTTGCGCAACATGATACGTAATTTGCAGGCGCCCAGCACCTGCATGTAGACAAGATGAGCTCCACATGGCACACTCCTGACATCTAGAGTGATGCATGTCCTCAGGTCGCTCGCTTTCCATTAGTGTTTGCCATATGGGCTCCGGAGCTTTCGTCGCTACTAATTGGCAAGACACGGTGCACTCATGAGCTGAATGATTTCCCATTACTACCCACCTTCCACAGCTTAACGACCCAAAATACTCAAGTTCTCTCAATTGTAATTGTATCAGCATGTCGTTCTAATTACACTCGCGTAACAAGAAAAGAACTTCACAAAGGATTGAAACCTTTTGGCACAGTAAAACGGTACATTGCAAAATATGAAAGATAAAGTGAAGTTTGCAAACTGAAAGGCAAAATAAAATTAATTCCACAAAATTTGATATAAAGGTTTGAATTATTATACTGACGCAATTTTTATGAAGAAACTCACATTCTATTGCTACCCAAGAAAATGCAAAAAATGAGTATTAAAACTATCTTCTTAATTTTACAGCTGCTTCTTTTGACTGATAATTTACCACAAATTAATTTGTCTTCACAACTGATCCTGGAGTTATAAAGAAATGCTTTGAGAACGTTACTGGAGTTCCCAGGAGAAATAGGTATGATTAAACACACACACCTGAAGCTATTAACAGTGAAGTAAATTGGTCCAACAAATAACGCAAGTAATTAGAGACTCACACTTCACTATAAAAAATTGAGTTACACTCAATATTTTCACAACGTACGTTTCAACATCCACTACGTGTCATTATCAGGCGACCTCACCTTATTATTATTATTATTATTATTATTATTATTATTATTATTATTATTATTATTATTATTATTATTATTATTATTATTATTATTATTATTATTATTATTATTATTATTATTATTATTATTATTATTATTATTATTATTATTATTATTATTATTATTATTATTATTATTATTATTATTATTATTATTATTATTATTATTATTATTATTATTATTAACAATATCAGCAATACTATTATTAATTATAGTAGGTAACAATAGTAATAATAATAATATTGTAATAACAAGAATAATAACAATTACTACTAATAATAAAGTACATCAATAACATTAATAAGAAACAAACAAGTGCCAATGAAACATTGCATGTCCTCATGTTTGCATGTATTTTGTTACGGTACTTTGCAATCTGTAATCCATAATGTTATATAATAAAGGGGAGTGAGTTTATTCCCTGAAAAGTAGAGTCCCTGTAAGTAAAGCGCAAGACATATGAAAGTTTGGGTTGTCTATAGTCTATTATCACGGACTACACACAATAGTTCAACCTGGGAACTACATCTCATCTCTCGTCTTTACTGAGAGGCAGAAGGAAGCTCGCTCACGCTACTGCCGTCTCTATGAATGTATTTGTCCCGTTGTGTTCTGCAACTGTTTAAACGCACGAAGGGTTATCTACTTACCGCAATGCCGGATGAAATGGCCACCTGGTATAATCACAATGTATATTAAACCCTAAAATAATTATAACAAAGGTAATTCAGCATATTGAAGATAAATGCGAGAAATTGTACAACAATGTTATGGTTATGGCTTGCAGCTTGTATATAAAATACAGAAGAGCTCCCGGGAGTATTATTTGTTAGTGAGTGACAAGGGTAAATGAACAAATAGATTTATTCATCCTATGAACGCTACCTTTCAAGAAAATATAAATTTTAGAATAATATTGTCTGTCTTTCTTGGCATATTAAGGTAATTTAGCTCTTTTATAATATTTCATTTATTGTTTTATGAAAGGCGAAGGTGCCCCCCCCCAAAAAAAAAAAAAAAAAAAAAAAAAAAAAAAAAAAAAACCTCCCAAGTACTAAATAGCAGTGTTTAACAACTAAAGGTAAACACAAAAGTGATGATGGTTGTTTCATAACAACCACATATATTTCCAAAAATCACCTGCTACTTCCTTCTTAAATGCACCTCTTCTTTTCCAAACACATTTTCATATCTCATAATTGAACCTCTAACCTTCGTAGATAGGATGTGCCTATTAAGTCATTCTGTTAGGTTTTCTTTGTTTTTTCCCCTCCACCAATAACGCGGTCATGAAAGTTTGTATGATATTCAGGATATCTAACAGTGCTGATAATCATTAATTAAATTAACCTTAAAACGCAATTCATCTTTAAAATGGGATTTCTTGTAATTCATAAAAATATCACTGAGTTATATTTTAAATTTCTGACCCTCACTCAAAAATCAACGGGGTTTAGAAATACTACATTTCACATTTTTGGAAAATATAGGTAATCTGGTTAGGATATATTAGGTTGTGAATACGTTACCAAATGCAAAGGTACTTTACGTTCTTATCTACGTAGCAATATGAAACTTATTTCGATTACTTTTTTTAACCTTGTTTGGTGGGGTGGGTCCACACCAGGGCATGGCGTCAATGGATGTGGGTGATGTGTTGCATATCCTGCCAGTTTTCCTTAGTTAACTTTTCTGTTGTCTATATAGTAATCCAATTGCCATCATTCTTGCTGAGGAATATGTTTCGAATAACAATCTACTATGAGTTAGTATTGTTAGCGTATCACGCCAAGCATTGAAACAAAGCAGCTGATGGTTCTGCTTGCTTTACGCTAGTCACGTCAAACGATGTGCGCGCGCACTGGATGTGACTCAGAGAAGTGCATCTCGCTTGTTTATGTTAATGAGGTTTAAAGCTAAGTTTTTCAGTATTTTGTTTGGTAGTGAAGATTAATTTCATAATTTTAACTTCTTCTGCACGCATCAGAGTACAACAAGCAGCATTTTTAAACAGTAATGCGTGTGAACATGTAAGAGAAAAATAGGTAAGGAAACCGAAGGCAGGGCATGCACATTGTTCAGGTGCTTCCGTGTGGTTCACTACTAGGTAAACACGTGTTGTAGAGAGAACGCTGCTCTTCCTGGAAACCTACTGCTCCGAATACGGAATCAGAGTGCTTGCAATCAACTGAGAGTGCAGAAAAAATAGTGGGAGTGATTGTTCTGTAACTATAATATTTACCAGTTGATGAATTATAAAGTTCTTTAAAAACTATAAAAATTGTGATCAATTATTTTTTCAAGGTTAATAATTTTTACTTAATAAACCAAAGCATTATAAAATGTTCTGTTCGCTACATTCTTTTGAGAGTACTTATCTATAATAGAATAATATTTAAAATTATCAAAATTTTGACATTTCCATCGTGTGGAGCATTTCAGGCACGGTGCTGAAAATAGCTAAATAAATAAAATAATTTTTATAAATGTTATAGATATTGCAATGAAAATTTGTATGTACATAATTCCTTACATGTATTAGGTCTGATATGAATTTGAACAAAATCCGCTAATAATTAATTGTGGAATTTAGCAATTTTAACTATGCGTATCCTTAACACGACTTCAAAGTGCATACCCAAGTTCACACACCATGCTACGCCACTGGTTGCACACCAAGCGTTGATGCCTGCCTACGTTGCACATTACACTCCCCAGGTAAATTCCTAGACCTTTGATCTCCTTGTCAGGTGCAACAAGGATTTTATGGGATCTAGGCATATTGTCTCCACTGCGATTCCCAGTGGAGTCCCAGTTGACATCACGAGGCTGAGTGCACCTCGTGTAATGAGGTTATGTTTGCACGCATATGTGGATTGTGAGTATTAAAACAAGTTGTACCTACTGATATATACCATTGACTATATGGTTAATGAAAAATTCTCCCTTTTACTGCGTTCTCCCTTCAAATGTTGATCTTTTGGAAACTTGAACACAAACTTTGGTGTTATTTTTATAATTTCCCATGCACTTGGAGCATAGCACTTAAAAAGCATTGTTAAAAACAGATATAAATACAAGATTTAATAAGCTGTGAACTCTTCTAGTATCTATACGTAGCCCACATAGGCGGTCATATTAGTTTCCATCATGGTTAGAACTTGTTTCAGCTGGTGTTGGGCATTCGCAACAATGCAAAACTAGCAATACAGGTGACAAGAATCATAAGCCTGTAAAATTACAAATACTCCAAGCCACAATTACATCAAATAACAGTCCTTGTTTGGCCTTCTCCCCCTCAATTGCCCTATAAATATTCTCTTTTTAACCATGACACTGAAAATCATTTGTGAGTAATCATTTAAAACATCAAGTGGTAAACTATGCCGTAAACAATTACTCACGAAAACCTTAAATTAATAATAGGAAGTGAAAATTTAACTTCAAATCCCATACTGATTGATCAAAATGCTGGATTCCCAAACCTTGCAAATGCAAAGAAAATAATTATAAACTGAATAACGTATATATTAATGCATATGTAAAAAATTAATACAAGTGGTGAAAAGTCATACACCTATAGCGATTGAAAGAACCAGTTTTAATGACTTTCTAAACTGAATTTCAAGCATGTCTGAATCATCAGATGACTGAAAAGCAAGTAACGATTTCTTAAATGATCATAATAGAAATCGCATTCCTGTTTGATAATAAAAAACCAAATAATGAATAACTTCTAATTAATAAAGGGAAAGCTAATACTTATCTAACCTCATAAGAAATTATAGTAAGCATGGCTGTACTTTTTTACTTTCTCTACTACGTATAGTAGAGGAAGTATTGTATTCCACCCAAAAATTAGATGTCGAGATTTCACCGGAAATATGTTTTGAGGCCCCCTTAATCAAAAAAAGGCATTTTTAAAAAAAGGTCTGTGTGTGTGTGTGTGTGTGTGTGTGTGTGTGTGTGTGTGTGTGTGTGTGTGTGTGTGTGTGTGTGTGTGTGTGTGTGTGTGTGTGTGTGTGTGTGTGTGTGTGATCGGTCTGGGTGGCTCAGTTGGTTAGACGCTGTCCTACTGATCCCAAGGTTGCGGGTTCAAGTCCGGCCCAGACCGATGGTTTTTAAGTGTGCTTAAAAAAGACAGCTCCATTTGATTTACTGGCATGTAAAAGAACTCCTGCGGGTCAAAATTCCGGCTCACCGGTGACACTGATGTGATCCTGGCAATTAACGGCGTTGTTAAACAACAAAATAATTTTAAAAAGTCTATCTGTCTGTCAGTCTGTGGACAGCATAACTCAAAAATGAAAACTCGCGTAAAACCGAAAGTTGGTATTTAAGTTTAATGTCTTTCAAGGATGCTACATGAAGAATTTGAAGAAACTTCCTCCACCCTAAATTACCCTTTACATGGGAAATGTTCCGAAAACTTTATTTCTCAAAACTGCTCTAACGATTTTGATTAAAGATTAAAATACTTTTGTGGCAAATGAAATATACATAATTTGAATTTTCTGGCTATAGCCCATATAGTCCTGTTTAATCTTGATGACCTTTGCATAACTGGTAACCCGTAAGAGATGCAATAGAATCTTTTTGGTGGATTGAGCCATTTTGGAGATATTCCTTGTTATTTGTATGAGTTTGGCAATACTTAAACTTTTCTCAAACGCAAGGTCTCAAACGCCTTGCAAAGATAACAGAATTTCAAAGCCTTCATAAGCCTTAAAAGATTTCTTACTATCGCTCAAAGCCCACTGTATTCCCATATTTCCCTTGCACCTACAAGTAAATAAGTAGTAAGATAATTTCTGCAAACGTTATTTGTTTCAACTAACATGAAGAAGATAGAAGAGTAACAGTTTGTAAGAATAGTTAGCATAAGAGTAGAGAAAGTCATGTGAATGCAACACATCAGATTTTTGATGCAGTTATCTGGTTGGATAGTTGCAGTTATCTCATGGTAACCAGCTGTAGTGACTGTGGTGTGGTTTCTTGCAGATGTCCCAGTGAAACCTGAAGATGTTCCAACCAAACGGGGCCACAGGAGGGTACTCCGACCCGGGGACTAACACCGGCGGCTACCTGGGTGTGGGGACGCAACATCCTGTTTATGTGCCATCAAATCGTGCCATGATGCATCACCAGTACACTCCATCGGGAGAAACGGCTGGGACATCCAGTAACTCGCATCACTTCCATGGAGCTCCCGCGCAGACCCCAACGGCAACCTCCTGGCATCAAGCGACAACACACGACTCGTATCATCACCCTCAGACGCCTCTCTCTAGCCCTTTCTACACTCAGAACATGATGATGACGGCGGCTTCCTGGAGAGCTTACGACGGCACCAGCTTTCAAAGGGCATCGCATTATGGTAACTACTCGTATGTGTTAAAATGTCAGAATTAGGTCATTATGAGGGTTGTAGTCAAGGCTGATCAGGAGTGATCGATTGATTTCCATTGTTTTCTCCATGGTAACATTTCATTTTCTATACTTTTGAAGTTGCAGCCTTAATTCTTACTTTCTCTGCTATATAACTGCTCAAAATAATTAGAGGGACAGGATTTTGTTCGAGTGTATCTTTGTAGTAGTGTTTATTGTGACCATACAATAATTGTTTTCTTGAATAACTAATCTTTATTTAACAATAACACAAACCATGTTTACTTCTCATAACAAACTTGGCTACTGTAAGCAGAAATTAAGCAGAGTGCAGAAAACAACAATAGGCGATCCTTCCACCTAATCAAAACAATAAACGAAGTCATTTCAGTATCTTGTACGACCAACACGGGCGTGTATTATTGTTGCACACCTTCGACACATGCTTCTGATCAACCTTCGCATGTCTCTTTGTGGGATGCAGTCCCATTCTGGAGCAAGGACATTTGCCAGCTCTTGAAGAGTCTGTGGAGCGATAGAACGCTTCCGGACATTGCGTTCTAGCACGTCCCACAAATACTCAATGGGATTGAGGTCTGCACTATAGCGGGCCAGTTCATCTTTTGCATCTAGAGATTCTATAAGGTGGCCATAATGGCTCCAGCTGTATGGATTCTAGCATTGTTTTACTGCAATACAAACTCGGGCACAGGGTTGCCAACCCGTACGATAATTATGGAGTGTAAGATAATTTCGATACCGCCAAAATATCTTTTTCATTGGTTTGTCACACCAGCGAAATGAAAATTAATTACAAATAGCGACACCACTTTTGCCCTCATGGCCTATCTCCACCCTTCTAAGGCAACTATTTCATATCCTACTAATCCTTTTACCTTTTATCCTCTTGTTGCCAGTGTGCCCAGATCTGGCAATCTCAATGAAGAAGGCACTGTTCAGAAAATTGATGATCAATGGAGAAAACTCGGAGTAAGTGACATTCCATGTGAAATAAAGAACATGTCTGAACCTGGCAGTTTCTGGAGTGCTGTTAAACACATGTCATCTTGGTGGAAATACTGATTTCAAAGAACTGGCGGAGATTGCATTATCAGTGATGTCATTGTCCCACAGAAACACTTCTTGTGAAAGAGCTTTTTCCAAACTAGGTTTAATAAAAACCAAAATTAGAAACAGATTGGCGCTAGATACGGTAAATGGCAGTGGCGTGCATTCAACCCCAGCTACTGATTTATTCACAAGTTCGGAATTAAAATAATTTTTTCATATCTCAATCAAATACGCACATCGAACTTGAACGTTATAGTACTTAAGGTTAAAACTCCCGCCCCGCTACTAGCCAGCTGTTGCTCTCGGTAACTTGTTTTGTTCCAAAGGAATACACCCTAGCCTACGAGAGCTGTATTGACGCATGCGTATTCTGTATAGAGTCCTAGCTAGCGTATCCATGGCTGCCAGCTGACAGCAGAGGCAAGTGTGTATCTGATTGCTTAGTTCAGTTTCATTGCAGCTAGCTAGGCTTTGACGTCATAGTCAATCGGTTACATATCGATATGGAAAGCTTGAATGAGAAATAGTGATACACGCAAGCGTAGTAACCCTACAATAATGTCGTTTTATAGGACATAGTATAATAATGAAAGCGCATATACTTAAAAATATTAGCTAACATTAAAAAATATTGTTAAGAAACGACTTAAATGCTTTTTGTTTACGAAAGTGACCTCCATCAACGAAATGGAAATAAACAGGGGAAAATATAAGTTGGTCATCATGTAGATCAGATCAGACTATATAGCGTTGTTGTCACAAGTTTGAAAGTTCGTTTGCGCCCTGCGGAAACTAAAAGGTGAAGAGTGCGTTGTTTTATATGTGTTTCTGTTAAAGTATCTAGTAAATGTGACAGGTGAATTCATTGAAAATGATTGCGAGTGACTGTGTAACAGACAATATTTAAAGGAGACCATTTTCATATGGGCTATAATGTGCTAAGCGTATGGTAAATATCAGAAAAGTATTTAGGATAACAAATACTTCTACTATATATATCCTGGCCATTTTGGAATAAGAGTTATTTATTTTAAAGTATAGGATGATTTTTTAGTGCCGTAACCTATACCACTGGGATAATTGTTGTGACCACCGCATGCCACTGGCATTATCAGTGATTTCATTGCCCCACAGAAACACTTCTTGTGAAAGAGCTTTTTCCAAACTAGGTCTAATAAAAACCAAAATTAGAAACAGATTGGCGCTAGATACGGTAAATGGACTTATTCGGTCGTCTCAGCTTATGAAAAAATGTGGTGGGTCCGAACATCTGCAAGCGAGATGTTAAAGTTTATCTCAACAATGAATTTGTATAATGCCGCAACAGTTGAGGAATAGTTCAGATGAATAGTGAGAGAAACATACGAAAGTTGTAATAATGATTGAGGTCACCAATCTTGTAAGTGGATACCACAAACATCAATATTATTACATTTTCATAAGTGTTATGCTGATACATTTATTGTTGTAGCATTTGGTTTATGATATACGATAATTTTGAATCCAAGTCTATAATTTTGAGTGGCTGGTACGATAATTTTACTTTTAAACATTGACAATCTTGCTCGGGCCCCATCCCAACTGCAACAGGCATAAGTACAATATCAGCAATGTATCTGGCAGCATTTTGTCGCCCTCGGACTACCAAAACATCATCGATACTGATGCCACCCCACACAATGACTAACCCAGGTCAAATCTGTCAATTTCTTGACTGTAGCTTCATCAGAATGTTCACGATACACACGCAGGCGTGCATCACACTGTGCTAAACGAAAGCGAGATTCATCTGTGAATACTACATTGCGCCAGTAACGAAGCTGTCAGTTCCTGCGTTGTTGAGCAAACCTCAGTCGATCTACCTTATGATGGCGTTCCAATCGAGGGACTTTACAAGGTCTCCGTGATCTTAATCGCACGAGTTGCCACCCTCAGGTGATTTAGATGGTCTCTAGCAGTGACAGTGCGTCGCCGAAGAGCACAATTGACCACGTATCGGTCATCTCTAGCCGACGTTTTACGTTTTAGACCCTGGCCTGGTCTTCTAGAACGAGTATATCAGCCAGTTTCAGTAAATCTTTCCCAGGCCTTTCCAACAAGAGCCACATTGATCTCTTAGCCACTGCGCGAACTGTTCAGCCTTCCTGTATCAATGTGACCGCCCGAACAACTTCAGCTTCGGATAGGTACCTTATTTTAAGGGACACTTGGAGTGAAATTTGAAAGTTCCACATTTTTTGATAGATTTTTCTGAAATTTTTACTGTGTTTGTACTTATATGAGAATAGGAGGTACACCAAATTTCATTAAAATTGGATAATTCATTTATGATATATAAATTATTTTATGAATTTAATAGGCACATTTTCAAAATGTAGCTCGCGTCTATTGACTTTTCAAAATGCATTTATATTGGCAGAACTGGTACTCTAAAACATGGGTAACAATTGTATTATGAGATATTTCAAATACGTTTGCTGATTATGCTGTAAATATTTTTTTTTAATAACAAAGAAAATTTAATCTTAAAAATTATTGATTTTTCTCATACAAAAAAAAAATGTTTTTGGAATTCATGTTAATGATAACATCAATATTGAATCATAGTTTTGTTTAGCTGCTATTTAGGAATACTTTTGAAAATTTTCATTGAATTTGAAGTAAAACTCAGGCGCGACCTTCTTTTGGAATATGCAGAAATGTAGTTTTGAGAAAAACAGGCTTTTATATAGGAACATGCTGTGTACGTTAAGGGAAGAGCGCTAGTTGAAAGGGCCGTAACGATCCAGATGCACAGGTGTTCCAGGAACATTTTAAGATAAAAAAACAATTTTCGACTTTTTGACAATTTTGACCAAAATTTCACTCCCAGTGTCCCTTACTTATTGAATGTAAAAAGTTGTAGAAAGATGCTACACTCCGTTAACCACACGAAAAACACATTTCAACGATACGTGAATCATTAAATTCTATCCATAACCCATTTCAGGTTTCACTATAACGTAATATATTGTAATATTTTCAGCAGGCCATGGCTTTAAAAGTTGTGTTGGATTGCATATCGTAATTAAATATGTCCAAACAATAATATGTAGTATGTACACTTTCATAACAAACTGGAAAAACATTGCGCTCTAACAAAATCTTGTCCCTCTGATTATTTTGAGCAGTGTCTAGGGGAAGTAGGGGAAGTATTGATTCTCATCCGAAATTTCGATATGGAGATTTCACCGGAACTGTATCTTTTAAGGCCCCAGAAACCAAAGAAATCCCCTCCCCCTTCAATCTACCCTTTACATTCAAAATTTTGTTTTTCGCAAAAATTACTAACGATTTTTATTAAAATGCTGTATGTTTGAGATATTTTTATGACAAATGAAATGTATATCTTGTATTTTTAAAATGATCTCTGTTCCTGTTCATTCTGAATGACTTTCGCGTAACCGATAAACTGTAAGACAAACAAAATCTAACTACACAAAGAATATAGATCTCGTTGAAGCACGCGATTTATATGAAAAAAAAATTGTCTTATTTTTGTAGTTAACCATTTCAGTTATATTCCTTATTATTGCTTTGAATTTTAAAATTATTGTGTTTTTCTCAAATGGGAAGCCCAGTCTCTCTCTATCTCGACCAAGCAAGGAGAAAGGAACTACACAAAGAATATAGATCTCGTTGAAGCACGCGATTTATATGAAAAAAATTGTCTTATTTTTGTAGTTAACCATTTCAGGTATATTCCTTATTATTGCTTTGAATTTTAAAATTATTGTGCTTTTCTCAAATGGGAAGCCCAGTCTCTCTCTATCTCGACCAAGCAAGGAGAAAGGAACTTCAATTCCATTACATAACGACTCTGTCGTAAAAGGTTTAACTGTCGCTTAAACGCTTTGAATCTATTGTATTCCCTTAATCCCATTGTGCCTAAAAGGAAATATGTAGTACGACAATTTTTGAATAGAAGAATAAGCGTTTATAGGAATAGTTTGTATAAGAGTGAGTAGAGAAAGTCATGTGAGTTCACAGCATCAGATTTTTTTTATGTACACTTAGCACGTAACAAACAAAAGTTACATCATCTAGGTCTATTTGAGTTATTAACACTGGTTTTTTTAAAGCACATATCAAAATGAAACTTGTGGGGAAAACTTATTAAACAACTGCAAATTCTTTACGAAAGAAGTGATATGATTTGAAACATCTCCACACGTAGAATTCATATCTTGACTACCAATAGAAAAAAAAATGTTTATATGCCAGCAGCACACCCAAAATTCGTTCTTTGCTGTCTAATTCACAAATTTAACCAAGTTCCACGTTTCACTTTGTTAAACTGGTTTAGAAATACGCAGTATAATTTTAATTTGATCTATTACGAAATTATATAAATATAGAGTAAACATTAATGCAAATATTTCAAATTTTCCATGTAGTGAATAGGAGCAGATCTAAAATGTGACATATTCTGGGTAGATTTAAAATGTCTTAGTGCTTTAAAATTTTACACAATTTTACACTGTAGTCCCTGGCAACATTTTAAATAAAAAAATTAAAAATAGACATTTTAGTAAAACTGATCAACATTTCTCTCAGCATACCCCACTGCATATTGTTGCAGCATCTTCCGAGGATGCGACACGAAAATCTTCAAGAAAACCCTATTTATTTTGTTTCTTTTTATATTATGAAACATATCTCTAATGATTTTGATCAAAATACCATACGCTTAAGATTTCGTGACAAATGATCAAGTCCAGTTATTTTTTCTGTCACTTTATTTCTCTGAAGTAAACCACAAAACACAATGTACAGTTCGTCTGACCTTAAAACTTACAGCTGTTCTATCTTGGCGTAACCTTGACAAACTTCACTGCTTACAGCTCTACTACTTTCTCTGTCTGACAAATAACGCTTAAAAGCTCACGTCAAAACCTGGCTTCTCTCGCCGCCCCGCCCGCTGATATAGGTCAGGCGAATTCTCTGGAAAATAATCCTTTTCTCGAACTTTCTGTGAACAAGCCGGCAGTGGAATTTTTTATCGAACAATTAGGAAAATCAAGATTTTTTTTTCCGGCCGCTCCATTCATTTTACTTTTGTACAACTGGTAAACCATAAAATAGACTAAATCTTACTAAACAAAAATGTAGACCTTATTAAAACACCCTTTTTTGCACCGTTAACCATTTCTTATGCTAGAATCTTAAACTACTTGTACATTTTACTTTCTCTGCGACACGCTATAGCAGGGAGTGTTGTATTATACCAAAAAATTCTATGTTCAGATTTCGTTAGACACACATTTTTGATGCCCCCTGAATAAAAAAAAAAACGGATTTTCAGGGAGAAAAAAGACCGTGTCCGTGAAAAAGATAACCCCAAGAACAAGTCGTTGGTTAAATACCAAACTTGCCATTTAAGTTCAGCATCTTTCAAGGATACCATACATAAAGATTTTCAAAAAATATCTCAATCCTAAACTACCATAAATGAAAATAAATATCTCGGGAATAGTCTGTGAAGTCCTCTTCATTTAGAATACATTTTGTATAATTTTTATATAACGAGTGAACCATTAGAGATAAGCAAAAACTAGATACACAAAAACGGAGAATTTTTTAAAACTCACAATTTATTTGAAATACAGTTTTGTGGTATCAGCCGTTATTATTGATTTTTACCTTTCAAAACGTTGTCTCTCTCCCCCTCTACCTTTTTATATGTATAATATTTAGAGGGCAGTGAAAGTGTGAAAGCGAATATTTTATGTGAGCTCTGGACTCTAAAACACTAGAGTTGTCTAAAATTTCTCCCAAAAAGGAAAAAAAAAAGGCCATAAGTGGAAATCTCTCAGCATGACCCAATCGGAATTCGAACTCCAAGCTCGCTGACACATGTCACTTGACAATACCTCATTCCTCTCTGTCCTTGTGCTGGTTACATGTTCTGTGGTTGTAAAACGTGCCGTTCGTGCTCCAGCCAGTAATTACACTGTTATTTGCAGTGCCAGTTTGTTCATCTTGTACTGTGCTGTTGCAAGCATTCAGTGTGTTATCACTCATACCGACGGTGTAAAGGAGCGATTTGTTTCCTAGCTTTTTCTACTAAATATAAATGAGTCACATGAAGTACTCTTAATGAACTGTCACTTCCGGAACGCGAGAAAAAGAATATGTAACGAATGATATATTTGAAGTCACACCAAAATATATTATAATTTATAAGATAAAATAAACTCTACAATCCTTTATAAAGGATTACTTTGGAACGCATCACCAAATGAGATGGTTCCACGGGAACATGTGAGGCCCGTATTCGGGAGCTCCTAGATTCGATTCCTAGATTACGGATTAGCTGAGCTGACACGGCGATATAACGTATGCACATTAAACCCACTCATCTGATTCAGATATCTCGATAAACCTTCAAGATGAAGATATTAAAGACATATTTCAAAGGCGACTTGCAACGTTGGAAGTATTTTAAATATCCGAACTTTATATTAATTACTATAAGAATAATTGTGCTTACATAATTGTTTAATAAATAAATTTAATTAATAAAACTAAAAAAGTCCGGGACTGAGGTACTTACGGTTGTGAGTCGCTATTGGGGTAAATGTCTCGAATGCGAAATTTCCTTGTGGTCTACCGGGAAAATGCGATCCAGAGGAAGAATTTAAAGACTGTGCCAGCATGTTACCATGGTAGCTCAGTGGTTAAGAGCAACCCACGGAGAGCGGAAGATCCATGGTTGAAATCTCTGCTATGGCATTAAATTTTTCGTTTATGACTCTACCTTATAAATATTAAGGTTGTTTCTTCCTTTGTTATTTCAGTTATTACCAAATTAATTTACAGCTTCAAGACTCCATACATTAGGAACACTTAAATAATCAACAGTTTTGTTTTTGTTGCACATTACAGCTACCAATATATTCTCGTATAAAATAAAATTTTACTTTGAAAAAATATGTGATTAATGCAATACTTTTAATATGATTTAGATTACCTTAGTAATGAGAAACAAGAAATTAAAACATTTTATTGCCATATCTGTGCTTCAGATCTTCAAAACTAGTTTTCTGTCTCCACATTATTTTTACTTTCTCTGCTACGTTCAGTAAAGTAGAGGAAGTATTGTATTCCAACCAAAGATTCGATGTCGGGATTTCACCCAAACCTCGTCTTTCGTCTACTAGAGGCACGCTGACTTATTTGAGACATGCATTGCATTGCTGTATTAAAAAATCTGATGTGTTGCACTCACATGACTTTCTCTACTCTTCTACTAACCATTCTTACAAACTCATATTCCGATATCAGAAATTATCTTATTGTTTATTTCCTTGTGTGTGCAAGGGGAATATGAGAATACAGTAGGCTTTGAGAATACAGTAGGCATTTGACAGAAATATGTTCTCGAAAACTGACACAAATAACAAGGAATATCTCCGAAACGACTCACTCTACAAAAAAAAAAAAAAAAAAAAAAAAAAAAAAATTATTCAGACATAAATTGTGTTTTAGCAAGATCTACATTTTTGTATAGTAAGATTTGGTCTATTTCTTGCGGTTTACCAGTTATGCAAAAGTCATCCAGAGTAAATAGGACTTCATGAGCTATAGCCATAAAATTCAAGATATA
Organism: Tenodera sinensis; assembly: GCA_030765045.1. Taxonomy (NCBI): domain Eukaryota; kingdom Metazoa; phylum Arthropoda; class Insecta; order Mantodea; family Mantidae; genus Tenodera; species Tenodera sinensis. Next base: position 60,698,210 of record CM060973.1, on the reverse strand, counting down.
CAATTCATTTATCATAAAAATATCTCAAAACATATGGCATTTTAATCAAAATCGTTAAAGCCATTTTTAAGAAAAACAAAATTTTCGAAAAATTTTCCATGTAAAGGGTAGTTTAGGGTGGAGGAATTTTCTTCAAAATATTCATGTCGTATCCTTGAAAGACGTTAAATACCAACTTAAATACCAACTTTGCTTTTTAACCGACTTTTCGTTTTTGAGTTATGCTGTCCACAGACTGACAGACAGACACACACACACGCGCGCACACACACACACACACACACACACACACACACACACACACACACACAAGATTCAGGGGGCCTCAAAACATATTTCCGGTGAAATCTCGACATAAAATTTTTGGGTGGAATACAATACTTCCTCTACTTCACTAAACGTAGTAGAGAAAGTAAAAACTCAACATTAGCCTTGCAAATTGAATGAATTTCGATTTTTATGACGAAAGCTGAAACAATACCAATGAAAGATTGATTAAATGTTTAACGATTTGAGTAATATACGCAAGAAAAAATCAATTACTCTTTCTTATATTCCAGATAGCTCCATGGAGTTTCAGTTCGGAGAAGGGCGGGAGTGTGTCAACTGCGGTGCTATCTCTACGCCTTTGTGGCGTCGAGATGGAACAGGCCACTACCTCTGTAATGCATGCGGTCTATACCACAAGATGAATGGCATGAACAGGCCCCTGATCAAACCGTCCAAAAGACTGGTGAGTTTTTCTCTTATTTTGCTTCCAGGTATACTCTGAACCAGGCTTTTAAGAAAGCCTCTTAATTAAATTGTTCATTGGCTTTAGGTAAACCTTTCTTCTAGCACATGGAGGCATACGGCCTTTTTACTCTACCCAAAGCATGAATTTGTTTTGTGGGAGGTATATAAAAGTATTGTGGCAATTATAGTTTGGTAACTATTATTTTACAGAAATGAGACATTTGGGACATAATTTATTGAATTCTAGACATGCAACTTTCTGCAGGTCATTTCCTGGAAGTTCATGTTGCAGGAACATATTTTGTTCCTGCAACATGATTTTGGGAATCATGTTTTCCGATGTACACATGGAGTCAGCCTATCTGACGTCTACTGACAAAGGTCTCATTCATCTATCTTATCAACTGTGCTATTTTATATTAACCCCCCCCCCCCGAATTTTGGCGTTACGGGAGTCAATTTCACGTGTTAAGGGGAACCTGCAACATTCGAATCTTTTACGGTTTCTTTGACAACTTTCAGGATGGAACTTGGGAGGCCACGAATCTCCGCAAAGGCAGACAACAGCTGTCTAACACTTTTCTCTTCTCTCATAGAAACAATGTAAAGCACTTTTCTAATGCTCGACAAAGAAGTTCTCTGTGAATGTTATTTTTGTAATCGGCGACTTTAAATGCAAATTTCTTTGAAAATTGCCCCACCAGCTAAATTAGTTGTCAGACATCTATGGAATTAACACCCCAATTCATTGACGTTGGTCTTCCAAGCTATCCAGATGTATTCAGTGTTTCGCTTTTAGAATAAAACCTCAATTCAAACATGGGAAAACAGAATTTGAAATATGGATCATCCCATCGATGAAGAAAACAATGACATATTTTATTTTTGCATCCAAATCGAGTTTAAGACCGCGAATCACAAAAATCCCGTCAGTCTTTGACTTAGAAATTCAGCTATTATCTGCTCTTGAACCGACGAGCCGTTGTGAATCTCACAGTATGATTTAAGAGTGTACCATTTCCAAAACCCCAAAGGATAGATCGGTAATTTGAAGAGTTGATGGGCTGTGAGCCGCCTTATTCAGATCATATTTGATGATTTTATACGATACATAAAACGATATCATGAAAATAATGCATCTAATTCGATGTGCTCTTTTAATGGTCAAAATTTTAATGTAAATAATATCACATTATATAGTAATCCAAGTATGGATATTCCTAACTCTTAACTCTGCGAGTCAAGCGATCTCTACCCCTCCCCTTATCATTTGCTGTTTACAAAACACTAGCAGTCTTATTATAAGAGCTTCTCGAGTTATACCAGACGAGCGACTTTATTAACATCGCACGGCTGGTAACCCGAGAAGCTCTTATTAATAACCATCGCCGTGAAATCTTCCAATCTTACACAAGACTGAAGAATGGGCTCTCATATTTTGTAGCAAGATATGATGCTGAAAAACTAAAAGCATTGGATATTGATTTGTAAATTTTTGCTCTGGTAATAGCGATAGTAATAGTAATAGTAATAATAATAATAATAATAATAATAATAATAATAATAATAATAATAATAATAATAAATATAATAATGTAATAATAATTTAGGAAATGATGTAGGGCCCACAACATTCAGAATATAGGGTACACAGTCTCCCTGAAGGCAGTCATCAACAAGTGCCAGCATTGTAGCACAAATATATGCAAAGACAATATTTTTAAAACACAATTTTGTCTGTATATTTAGATATGGGAGCCCTGTGCTGTCCGAATAGCTCTTGTCGTACATAACTTTTGTTTGTACAGAACATTAACTTGCTGTTACAGACGGCAACTAGACGTCTAGGGTTGTGCTGTACAAACTGTGGCACGCGTACCACAACGTTATGGCGGAGAAACAACGAGGGCGAACCTGTGTGCAACGCTTGCGGACTCTACTTCAAACTTCACGGCGTAAATCGGCCACTCGCCATGCGCAAGGATGGCATTCAAACGCGCAAGCGCAAACCCAAGAAACAACAGCAACAACAGCAGCAGCAGCAACAACAGTCCGCGAATGAAAAGGATCAACCCGATAGTACAGGTAAGAAGGAAAGAGTATTACGTTTTATGATAATACTTTTAGATCTTTTGTCTTGAAGCCACTTAACATTCGCCGCGTGTACGGAATAGTAATTGTTTATCAATGCATTTCAAATTTGGCTGATATCTGCACAAAGTATATACATACATTTACCGGGCGAATCTTTTCAGCCTACGGGTTGACAAGTTATGTAGTTCCCAGCGTTTTACAGGGTACGCCGTAAACTATGTCCACTATATCGCATCGTACCAATTTCGGCCGACATGAGTGTTTTGCACTGCTATGCATGAAGTGACTTGCTCTTGTAGCGCAATACTGCACCTTCAGTACTAAAGGTCCCAGGTTCACATACTGCTACTTCAATGCACTTTTTATGTTTAGTAAATTTAACTAGAACTGATAGTTTGGCATGGAAGCGTCGTTTCACTTAATTAGTTTAATTGTGTGAATTTCAAGAAAACACAAATTGTCACTTGATAGAATCTGCTTTAATGAACATCACAAATAAATATATAACATTGTGATTATAACTTAACAAACATCGTCTGTAAAGTGCAGGGTTGCCTAGTTATTAGTGTTGCTGCTCAAATGTTAACCTGCGGCTGATCAAACGTGGGTATACAGTGTCACGAACAGCAATGTTGTCACGCTTTCTCCAAGTAAGCATTCGCACTCCACGCGTGGACATTTATTTCTTAGAAGATCAGTGTCACGAGAAAACAGGGGAGATGTTGCAACGCCGTGTTTCACTCCAATGGAGTGAACAACTGTGTCATTGTGGTTTCCTTGATTTAATTGACTGAAGTGAAACGCTCATTGGCGCAATGTAGCGACTTCCGAGAACGAACAACGCATGCGGCATGTGTTACCTGAGAGGTTTCTGATGATCAAAGGTGAAGTGCATGTTAGCCATTTGAGCAGCACGATAATACCAATCCGCAGGATGAGAAGACTCGCCCGGTATGGCAAATAAAGATGACAATAGTATAGGACAGCAGAATACAAAGTCATTTTTTATGTTCATTAATTTTTGGAATCATTCTATAGTTGGTTCAATATTACAAATATTATATATAATTGCAACAAAAAGGCAACAAATTGTGGGTTCTTTTAAATTTAATTTACACAAAAAACCATTGAATCTATTGAAATACGCCAAAGTAAAAAGTTGTCGTTTATGCAATTTTCTATGAATATAGCCATAAATCAAGAACCTTCAATCAATAATAATTCACCCAGATGATACGTTTTTGATACAAATATTTTTTCTAGAAAACTATAAACTTTTCAACATTTTGGTATTAGACTTTCTCGTTATTCAGAACATGAAAAAATCGCTGTTATAGTCTGACGGATCATTTCACTTCCATCCTGTAAATATATGCGATAATTATTTTGATTGGTGGCTTGTCTCGAACAGTTCTTTAAAGCATACCATTGTGGTGATAAAGGAACTGTTCTATTAATGTAAAAAGTACTCCAATAAACGGTGGGCATTAAGTAAATTTGCTACTGAGGGGCGCCTATTTTGTGTCGCTTTCTCCGTCCGTCCGTCCGTACACATGAAAACTCTTAGCATCCGTTGCAAGCACGGAGATGAGATTTTACGGAGTTTGATACATATAATTGTCGATGCATTTTAGTTACCGAGCATCTATGGAAAGCCAACTGTAGTTCATATGGAGAACCCTGTAAGAGCAACAACTTTTAAGATTGTTTCCCTAAAAGTCTATCAGAATTAAGCACCTCAAAGTATCGCCATGCTATATCTCCACTGCTTTCATTTAAAAAAGCGAAAAAAGTATGGCATGTTTAGCATTCCCTTTAAAGGCTATTTATGTTTTTTTTTTTTTTTTTTTTTTTTTTTTTAATTACATATAACCTGCTAGCAATGTTAGCGTCAATAAAATAGGCAATTTAGTTATACTTGAAGTTTTGTATGTTGTAAACTTTGTTTCGCACATTGGTACAGATATGAGGCGCCTTCATTGCATCCGTCTTCAATATCTTACACTCTCAACTTCATAAGCGTGACACAGGGTGGCATTTTGCAAGATCTAGATAATTCTTTATGGAAGCTTAAACGATTCCTAGGGATGGGGCTTGCTTTTGTTTAATTATATCTGCAACCTCCTGAATTTTTTTCTTTAATTTTCGAAATATTGCTGCGTAACGCTAGCAACCTTTTTTCTTCCCTTTATCGTTCTCTTTGCTCGTATTTCTCACAGTACCGAAATGTTCGTTCATCTTATTGATATCACCCACAATCTTCGAAAATATTTCGTTCACCCATCCTTGATACTTGAGTGTAGTAAATAAATATAAGCAAAGAAACCTTTCCATTATTTCAGTTTGTGTGGTAGCAGATAAGTAGCACTGCTTTTTATAGTCATTTCGTCCTTCACTTGTCTCCTCTCTGCGATGTTTCCTGTAAATTCCTACAGAGGGATCCCTCGCCGCACTGCCGGCCAACGCGGACCTATCGCGAGCAGGGGTAAGAGATGACCTGAAGGAAACTTCAACTTCAACTTATTTTATTAAAGAAAGCATTTGCCTGGTGCCGGTACAGAGGGGCCCGGCTTACAGGCCAAAATTAACATTAATTATAATTTTACAATAATTGTGAATTCGGGTTTGCTTTATCTTTTAAAAAACCCATACAGTGGGCAGCCTTAGCCCACCGAGAACAGTTTTTGGGCGTATTCTCAGTTTTTTTTTTGTCAGTTTTTTATTTTTTTTTTTTTTTTTTTTGTAATTTATATACACGGATATATATACACACACTCACTCCTGGGCATACCACACATATGTCCCATCACATGCACACACACACACACACACACACACACACACTCGTATATACATATTTACACACACTGCACTATATACACTTTACTATGTACAGTTTTTTCCGCAGTTTCCCTGGGCGGACCAGGTTGCAGCTCCTGACTGGTTCCCTGGGATGCAGGCCTCTGAGGTAACGTGTGTGCGGCCTAGGGCCCTTCTTTGCGCGGACGCACACCAGTCGGTGAGCCGAACGACGTCTAAAACATCTTAATTCTAGTGTGTTTCCGATGCTTCGGCTCACCTTTGCCAATATTGGCAATCACGTAATTGTCATGGTTTCTGATGCGCGCCCACGCGACAGTGGCTCTTTTCGCTATTGCCTCGGGAATGGTTAGGATCTGGGTTTCCTGGTGAAGGGTTCGGTTAGTGGTTAGGATGGGAGCAGAGAGGATTTTCCGGAGGGAGAGGTTTTGGAGGGTTTGGAGTTGTTTGAGGGCAGTTTTGGAGGCATTAGCCCAGGCCACACATGCATACAGGACCACCGAGAGAATAAATGACCTATATAGTATAAGTTTTGACTTTAGTCGCAACTGTTTACTACGGAAGATGGGGGCGCACAACTTTAGCCGCTGTCTGCCTTTATTGGCGCTACTTTTTATGTGGGTGGACCAACACATTGTGCGGTCCAAGGTGACACCTAAGTATTTAACTTGCTGACGGCAGTGCAATATTTGACCACCGACCGTTAGGTCCGTTGCCAAAATGTGACGCCGCTTAGAGAAATGAATCAGCTGGCATTTGTCGGGATTAATTTTTATTTTCCAGTCATGTTGCCATGAGAGGAAGTTGTTCACATAACGTTGCATTTCTGCAAGGCCGAAACGTGGATTTCTATGGTGGTTGTATATTGCAGTGTCGTCAGCATACATGGCGACCTTGCATCTGGCGTCCACTGGGAAATCATTGGTGAACAATATATACAGAAAAGGGGACATTATTGCCCCTTGTGGGACGCCAGCCCGCATCACTCGCTCCCGTGAGGAGGAGCGGCCCACTTGGACGTAAAATTGCCGATTTTCTAGAAAATTGTGCAGCAAGTATAGATAATTTTGAAGAGCCGGGAAATTGTGGTGTAGTTTATAAATAAGGCCATTGTGCCAGCACCGGTCAAATGCAGCTTCTACGTCCAGAAATAGCGCCAACGTTGAAGCCCCATTGTTAAATTGCTCTGTTACGTCATCAGTTAGTCTGAGGAGCTGTAGTTCAGTGGAATGTCCTTTTCTAAAGCCAAACTGTGAATTTGAGAGTTCATGTGTTGCCGAGACTTGTTTTTGAAGTCGAGAAAGGATACATTTTTCGAGCAGTTTACCAATAGTAGACAACAGACTAATGGGGCGGTAGTTTTGCGGTTGTCTGGTGCTTTTCCCTTGCTTTGGGAGCATGATAACCTTAGCTCGTTTCCAAGTAGAGGGGAAATAGCCTTGCTGCAAACAGGCGTTAAATATCTTTGTTAGTTGCACCAGAGCTTTTCTCGGGAGATGCTTAAGTTCCTCATTAGTCACTTTGTCTGGACCGGCAGCTTTCCCATTAGGCAATTTCCTAATGAGCTTGTAAATTTCCTGCGGTGTTATGGTGGGTAGTTGTTGCTCTTGCTTCTGCGCCACCCAGGTTTGTACCCATGTCTGGACCTCCCGTTCTATTTCACAGTTGGTCACTGGGTTTTCGGTGAATCTATCTTCAAGACAGTCAGCGAAGACCTCGGCTTTCTCCTCTGCGGAGAAGTGCAAGCCGCTTTGAGTGTGCAGCGCCTCAGTTGCGGAGTTGACGCTCGTGGAAACTTTGAAAGCCTTGAGTAATTTCCACAAAGAGGAGTCCGAATGGGTGGTACTCAGCATTTTGTTTTCCCATTGTTCAGTTTTATTGATTTTAATTTGTTGCCGAATGATATTGCGTAGCCATTTTGCTAGCATTTTATATTCAGGCTGACGGGTGTATCGCCACAGTTTTGTCAAGCGTCGTCTCCGCGCAATGAGTTGCTCTACCTCGGGGTACGTGCAAAAACCGGGTGGTCTTGTGGTGTATGTGGTAGCATTTCTCTTGGCTGTGTGTAGCGAGGCAGTAAAGTTTTCAATGGCGACATCTATGTCTGCCTCGCTATAGTATGACAGTCTGGGTTGCGCCATCCCGTGCATTTCAATGGTGAACTTATTCCAGTCGGTCTCAGCTCTACTTTGAGGGCCAGAGGCACTGGCTGAAATGCCACCCTGTATGTCGAAATGCACAGGAAGATGGTCGGAGTCCAGGCTGTGATAAACAGTAAAGTTGTTTAACAGTGTCGCATTTTTTGTTAGTACGATGTCCAAAATCTCAGCGTCAAAGTGCCCTGATCGATGCCAAAAGGTGGGTTCTGGGGGAAGATGTACCTCAATGTCATCATTATCAGTTATAAATTCAACCAGGAGATTTCCCGCCGCGTTTGCCCGGCGTGAAAACCACCAGGGGTGCCGGGCATTGAAATCTCCTGCAATTATAACGTGCTCCTCTAAAGCGAGGATCTGCTCGAGGTCTTGTGTAAAGTCTGGGGAGTTAGGGGGCCGATAAAGTGCTACCAGCATAACCGTTTTACTATTTACACGTGTTTTAAGTGCTGTGCACTCTAACGCTGCCATTACAGGCAACGTAACAGAAGCATGAGCAATAGTATTTCTAAGCAAAATAGCAGTCCCTCCCCCTTGTCTGCCAATTCTGTCGTTCCGAAAGATTTGATACCCCTGGAGCTTAAAAGTGTGCTCGTGCTTTAATTTTGTTTCGCAGATGAATGCGACGTCAATTTTGTTACGCCGTAGGTAGTTTTCAAGTTCGTGTTGCTTCCTGTGGATGCCATCTGCATTCCACAGTAGTGCGCGAGTTAAAGTTGTGCCTCCCCTTACGTGGGCCATTTATTCTAAAAGGGCTGAGAGGAGACATATGATGGTCTCTATTTTCTCCCAAGTGTTGCTGCAGCTTTTGAATTTGGCCAGGAAAGGCTGCGCCTTCATCAATAGTGATGGTAAATTTAGGTCTCTGAACATGTTTAATATATCTTTTATCCCACTCAGGTCACCCGTGGGCGCCTGTTGGGGTAGTGGAGGGGGACCATTCTGTGGTGGCACTGTTGCGTTTTGCCCTCAGTTCCCGCATAGGAGATACCTGTTTGAACCAGGGCCGGGTGTATGATGGGTTTTGGCCCTGGCTGAGCACTGGGAGAGCTCCTGGCTATGGATGCCAGTTGACGGCGGTGACGTTCGTTGCGAAACGTCTCGCACCCCCTGTAGCTGGCAGGATGCGTTTCCCCACAATTAGCACAGTGGGGTACAACGCCCTGCTTGGCCTTTTTCGGGCAATCAGCCAGGCGGTGGAGGTCACCGCAAAGGACACACCGGGAGGTCATATTGCAGTTCCTAAAAGTGTGCCCCAACTGCTGGCAGTTGTAACATTGCGTTATGTTTTGTTTTGTTTTCAGGACCTCCACGGTGACCATCATATGGCACACCTCTCGTTCCTGTAGAAGTTTTTGGTTTTCGGTGGTCCTGTCAAGACTTACCTGAAAATTTGGCAGAGGCCTCCCACGTGAAATCATCTGTCGTACTTGGACGCCGGTGTAGCCTTTTAGGACCAGGTCCTCTTTCACGTAATCTTCCTCTAAGTCAGCTGGAAGACGTTTGATTACGTAGCGAAGAGGTTGGTCCCCACGTGGAGTAAAACTGTAGTTTTCTACTCCGGCGTCCTTCAGGAGCTGCATTGTCGGGTTCGCGTCCTGCTTCCGTTGAAGGAAGAGCTTAAGGCACTCCCTCGTCGTCTGCAATTTATATGTGCCGGCAGGAAGCGAGCCACGCAGGATGCGGAGGACCTTTACCGTGTGTTGGACGTCAGGGATTATTATTCTTGGTGGTTTCTGGTTGTCTGATGCTTTTGCTGCGTTGTTGGATGTGCTTGGGGCGGGAGTGGGGGTGGGAATGGTGGGCTGGGTGGTGTATTTCTTCTGTGTCTGTGTTTTAATGGGGGCTTTGGTAGGGGGTAGCTTGGGGAAGGGGTCTCTAGAGGTGGAGGCTATTGCGGGTTGTGGTGGTGGATCCTCTGACGTCTCGTCGTCGGATTCTGCATCAAATTGTACCCTCAGCGGCGCGTAGGTGTTTCTCGTGGTGAGGGGATATGGCGGCGTTTTTTGTTTTGAGACGCGCTTGGGGCGCTGCTGGTCGGGACGTTCACTGTCTGAATCGCTTTCCCGGCCGCTTCTTCTATTCCTCTTATTTCTTGCAGGCACTTGTTGCCACCCCTCGCTGAGGATGCCTAATCGCCGCTTCTTGAGGGCATGCTCTTTGTAGCAGAACCCGAGGTCCTGTGCGAATTTTGCAAATTGTTGGGATTCCCCATCCATATTTGCCAGCACATTCTGGTAGTAGATGATCTCTCCCTTTAGTTCATCTACTTCTTTCTGAAGTTTCTCTATTTCCATTGCCTTACGCTCTTCCTCTGTCATCTGCGTCTTCTTGGTTGGTTGGTCCGTGGTTCGTTGGCCGTTGGGAGCTGTAGTCAATGGGGCTGTAGTGGGCGGGGCGAGTGCGGTGGCAGTCACGGCTGCTGCGCTGGATGCCATCACTTCCCTGATTCCGCTCTCGGCGGCCGGCGGATCAGGGGCATTCTCCATCCCCTTCTTGTTCCCGCTCCCAGTCGCAAGTGCTTCTGGGAGCCTCCACTTAGCGTGGGTACACTATATTTCTCGCGCTTTTTACACTGTCACTTACACACTATATTTACACTATTATTATACGTGGAATTATTTACACAGGGGACGGAGTACTATTGATACTCATTCACATATTAGTTATTGCACTTCACTCAAAATATACGTCCAGGTGTACACGGACACACTAAACAAAACACTATATAACAACGCTTATATAACTACACTCTGTACTCAATATCCCTAATCAAAAGTGTGTGGAGAGCGCCACAGCCACTTGATATTTATACGTCTTTCCCGCCAAAATTATGGCAGTTGACAATGATCCCGCCAAACCGTTTCACGTGACCGTTTCTCGCGCGCACCAACAAACTCCTCTTCTCACAACGGTCACAACACCTCTAAAAAGGGTATCTGGAGCACTTTACTCACAGTTACTTCTTATTTGTCCTCTGAAGCACTCTACTCACAGTCACTTATTTGAATACGCTTTTCCCGCCAAAATTATGGCAGTTGTATCCTCGACAATGATCCCGCCAAACCGTTACACGTGCCTGTTTCTCGTGCGCACTAACAAAGCACTTCCTCACCCGCCGAGCTCTACCATTCCCCTGAAGGAAAACACAGGTCGGCAAAGGGTGAGGACCGAGCAAGCCGCAGGGACGTGCAGAAGTGTTTAACAGTTCCACAGATAACTATCAAGCGCATCACAAATGGGTCTAGAAAAAAAGAGTTTCTTCTTCAGTTGTCGGGAGTCAACTGACTGTCGGTGTACGTCTTAAAACCCTCGTCTCAGCGTTGGCATCTTTCCACTGTTGTGAAACGCAGCTTTCTGGACATCTATCATCACGTCATCGAGCAGTGTCGCTCATTGAGTGACAGCGCCTCCTGATTAATCTTTGCACAAATGAAATGTTTAATAATTAAAGAAATCAATTAAGAAAAGACGTAGCGAATGACCTCGCTGAGTCGGTGACACTTGCACTCCAACTCTGGGAAACTATCAATGCTTGGGTCGAGCGTAAATTAGGAGGCTGTAGTGGGAGAAATTAGTTCTGTTGTCACCTGAAGTTGGGTTTGTTAGTTCAACTTACCTGAGATAGACTGAAGTTTATTTTCGTCAAGTTGGTTTCACGTCTGATTTTATGGGATTCACCGAAATTACAGGCCTGAAAACGCAAAGCTCCGGCTTTTCTACGATTACATGGCCGTCAGTGGTTGGAGATGCTTCCGAGATTTATATGAACTGCTCAGACAAACGACATAGAACCAACGTCTCTGAAGGTTGGAATCGAAGTCTTGGCAGTTTATTATCGAACGCACATACAAATCTATACATATTAGTTAATACCCTCTGAGAAGACGCCGAGTATCACATTCATACATGTAACAGAAAAGATCTCAATCTTGGAGGCAGAAAAAACCTGATCAAATAATGAAGCATTGATAAAATTGTACTATCCATTCTTACAAACTCTTATTCCTATATCTTCTTCATGTTAGTTAAGATAAACATTTGTACAAATTATCTTATTGCTCATTTCCTTGTAGGTACAAGGGGAATAATAGAATACAGTAGGCTTTGAGTGATAGTCAAATCTTTTAAAGGTTTGAGATTTTGTTCTCTTTGTACACTGAACATATAAAAAAATGAACAACGATGTTCCATTTCACGAAAGTTTCAAGTTTTTCGAAACTCACACACATAACAAGGAACATCTCCGAAATGGTTCGCCCTACAAGAAACTTTATTTGGACATAAATGGTGTATTTTAGCAAAATCTACTTTTTTTGTATAGTATGATTTGGTCAATCTCTAACGGTTTACCAATTATGCAAAAGTCGTCCACACTAAATACGAGTACAGGGGCTATAGCCAGAAAATTCAAGATATACATTTCATTTATCATAAAAATACCTCAAACGTATCACATTTTAATCAAAATCGTTAGAGCCATTTTCAAGAAAATCAAAATTTTCGAAAACTTTTCCATGTAAAGGGTAGTTTAGGGTGGGGCTATTTTATTCAAAATTTTCGTGTCGCATCCTTGAAAGACATTAAACTTAAATACCAACTTTGGGTTTTAACCTACTGAGCTATGTTGTACACAGACTGACACACGCACACGGACCTTTTTCTAAAAATGCTTTTTTTTTTTTTTTTTTTATTATTCAAGGGTCTCAAAACATATATCTCCGGTGAAATTTCGACATCGAATTTTTGGGTGGAATACAATACTTCCCCTACTTACCAGTAGAAAATGTAATAGTAAACATATTTTCACTATTGAAGAACGAAATACACGGGATGTAAATAAAGCACAAAAATTTGACGGCTCTACAGGACACCAAAAAAAAAAAAAAAAAAACTTAAATAAAAAATATTAAAATGATTATTTCCAACGGAAAGATTGATTTCTAATACAGTTTAAACACAAAAAGAAAATAAATGAAATAAAAAAACATGGGAACCACGTGGTTCCCTGGTAACGACATTACGTCGCTTAAGTGTCTCTTGATTAACAACACAATAATAATATCCAGAATTAATTTCTTTACCTAGCAATGGAGAAAGATTATCGAATTGAGTGTGGTTGAGTGTCCCTGGTTGAGTGTTGTCGTTGGGCAGGTAGCAAGGCAATTAGCGGGGAACCAGCTTTTACCCAGGTGGTTGAGTGCAAGTGTCACTAGTGCAACTGTCACTAAGTGTAGGTAAGTGTCCCTCACTGACCTCGCTAGGATCTGCGCATGGCTAACGAGAAAGGCAGGCTGTAGAGCAGTAATGGTAGTCTAATACACTGCTAACATTGTATACCATCATGATAAAACTATCTTTCTCATGAATTCTTTGGTTGTTTTGAATATGGATGTACTAGGCGATTGCGGATTTACTTGTTTGGGCCATGACTGCACTAGGAGAATTACGTCACTGTAGTTCGCGCCGTAGCAGGGTTGCCAGCTCATACGGTAATTATGAAGGCATACGATAATTTGAATGTATGTACTCATGGTTGTTAACCCGTACGATAAATATGGCGATGTAAGATAATTTCGATACCGGCGAAATATAATTTTCACTGGTTTGTCACACCAGCGAAATGAAATTAATTACAAATAGTGACACCACTTTTGTCCTCATAGCCTGTCTCCACTCCTCTAAGGCAACCATTTCATGTCCTACTAATCCTTCTACCCTTTATCCTCTTGTTGCCAGTGTGCCCAGATCTGGTAATCTCAATGAACAAGGCACTGTTCAGAAAATTGATGATCAATGGAGAAAACTCGGAATAAGTGACATTCCATATGAAATAAGGAACATACCTGAACCTGGCAGTTTCTGGAGTGTTGTTAAACACATGTCACCTTGATGTCAAAGAACTGGCGAAGATTGCATTGTCAGTGATTTCGTTGCCCCACAGAAACACTTCTTGTGAGTTTTTTCCAAACTAGGTTTAATAAAAACCAAAATTAGAAACAGATTGGCGCTAGATACGGTAAATGGACTTATTCGGTCGTCTCAGCTTATGAAAGAATGTGATGGGTCCGAAAATCTGCAAGTGAGATGTTAAAGTTTATCTCAACAACAAATTTGTATAATGTTGCAACAGTTGAGGAAGATGGTGAACTTTCTGATGAATAGGGCGAGATACATAAATACTAAAGTTGTAACACTGATTGGGGTCATGAATCTTGTAAGCGGATACCAATGAACGTAAATACTATTACATTTTCATAAGTGTTATGCTGATATATTTATTGTTGTAGCATTTGGTTTATGATGTAAGATAATTTTGAATCCAAATCTATAATGTGAAGTGCCAGTTACGATAATTTTACTTTAAAACATTGGCAACCCTGCGCCGTAGTCTGTCTCGTTACTTGTGGATCTGCGCGAGTGGCGTCATGCAAATTGATAGTGGGGGTAACGTCTCGGTTTCATAAACAAGAGACTGCTTGCGAGCGCTGTACTTGAACATGCATGCCTGCGATATTGACTTCACGGAAGTCGGAGAGATACTAACCTGACACCCTTATGATCTCATACATACAAAAGTGAACTCACACAAACCATTGCGCAGCTTTCCTCCATTCGCCACGTCTAAAAATGCTCATATAGCGTTATGCGACGGTATCCTTAATATTAATGTTTACTAATGAACCTTTATTCCAGCCACCAAACCAACACATCTTAAAGCTAACGTTATGGATACATTTATAATCTTGTTTTGCATTGCGTCACACTCACATTCACTTCTACATTCATTGTTTCCAAACTTAAGAAAGAATACAATTCTAACCAAAGAAAAACTGCTATCCTCAGCCATAAGCAGTATATTGCTGATTTATAGCAAACTTTAAAGGTAAGCAAACACTACCCTTTAATGCTCCCAAGTTCCAATATACGATAATGCCCAAAAGAAATATTCCGGCCATTCACAACTAGGTCTACAATTCAGCTCTTGTAATGCACATATGAAAGATAATGAACTGAGAATCTGAAAAGCAGCATCAGATTACTGATACAAGACACGATGAATATGTAGGTAATGTAGATCATGTAGATTATGTAGGTTTGCTCAACGTGAGATAAATGATCAGTAATTAAAATACATTTTTGGAGTAGGTTTGCATATTCCTATTAATAGTTCGTTAAAAATTAGGGCGCGCATGTTGGGAAAGAGCGATAAAAGGAAAAGGAATCGTCTTCCGACATTGCTGTGAATAGAACGAAGAACCAAAGTTCCATGAGAAAGAAACCGATTCAGTCAGGTGATGTGGTCCTCAACTAGGTTATGCATAAATACTTGTGTTTGTTCTTGTCTGTTATTTTGAAATGGTTGCTTGAAACTTGGTATCTTAGTGGAAATGGGATGGTTTGTACTGTTACTGTAATAATAGTATATAGTGAGGACAATAATGCAGATTAATATGAATCACTTGAATTTCAAAGTGTGTTTTCTAATTGTTATGTTTATGTTATGAAGAATCGAAGCAGACCTCCATGCAGCAGCTGGAAGGCAGTACCAAAACGCCAACATCGTCATCGCTGTATTTGGGCCACACTTCGCTGCTTCCTGCCGTAGTCAAGACCGAGGTAGAAGTTCCCTCTAGTTCGACTTCCAGCACCGACGGCAGTCGTGGTTACTCCAACTTTGTGTCTAGTTCTGGACACCATCACCACCACCAACTCAACAACCACCAGATCTTCGGCTTTCCTCCACCTCCGCCACCACCGCCTCCTGCAGCTGTGACACAGGGGGCGGTAGCAGATGTGAGCAGCTACGTTATGGGGCACCATCCTGCACATCATCACCATCACCATCATCACCATCATATGACGGCTGCCAAGCTGATGGCTACCACTTGAACTTCATCAAACCCTAGGCAATAGAGCTATTGTGAAAACGTCAACCCTGTCTTCAGTTGTTGAATAGTGACTTGCTGAGTATTGCTTACCAATAAGAGAGGTTCGTCTATTGATTTTGTTGAAAGTTTCAATTTCAGTGATGAGTTTGCCGTTAAATTATGGCAGATCTCGTGTTTGGTTTTGAAAATCACTGTTCTCTCAATCCAGATTCGAGTTTAAAAAAGCTTTGCATTGAGAATATACTTTTGTTTCTCAAACTTTTCTGAGATTTCAAGCCCACAAATGAAGTTTATTCGTTAATTAGTGGTCTTATAATAATATATAATACCAAGCCTGTCACTCATGGTATTCTGCTTTCATTGCAAGCAGCAGGAATGAGTATAGGCAAGACAAAATGAACTTGATTGTCTTGGCACCGCGGCCATTATACAGCTAAAGGCAGCATACTACATATTTATTTAGCATCACTTTGAATACTGCGGCTAGTTTGGCGAGAAGACTCTCAGGGCTATTAATACCGCCATTAGACCGGGCAGTGGTGGTACATCTTAATACCTGAAAGAAACTACCACATTATGTTAATTTTTTGGCTAAAAGAAAGTATTATGCTGAGCCATGCCTAAGTACCCACTATTGCATCCTTGGAGAGAATCGTAGGATAATACACATACAGATTATTTAAGACTTTAAGAATGCCTTGTGGATTTTTATCCCAGTGAAACATCGGCTGAAAAGTTCACATTGGAACAGCCGATTTTCATGTCCGACACGAGTGTAAAATCTAACTCTTGTCGAGAGGTCTGCAAACAATTTGAACAGAAGTCCTCACGCTGAAGATCCGAACAGAAATACAGTTAGCTATTTCATTTTCAGATTTAGAGAAACTGGTTCATTTAAGCTAGTATTTGTAAGTGAAAATAATGGATTTGAAGAAAAATCTGGATGAAATTAGAACGCTAACATATAAAATCCCTCTTCGCCTATCTCAGTAAGTAGGCGTTTCAAAAGCATCTGCAATGAGTGACCAAGCTCATTAAACTACGGACTCATAAGGGGAATCCGCGATTCAAATCCAGCCAGGAGTGTTCTCCCTGAGTGAGTCTATTTTCCAGTTTCTCCTTAGTATTAATGACTGGCAAATTCTCGGGGGGGGGGGGGAGATGGAGGGGTTACCTTAAACTTAGGCCTGAAACGTTTTCCTTCCCAATAATCACTTAATTTCATGTGCCATCAGTGTCCACCGCCTGTAATGCCATAAGCAGTAAGAGCGCGGGATAGACACTACAAATAAAATATCTGATGTGTTGCACTTACATTACTTTTCTACTCATTCTTGTATAAATTATTCTTAGAAACGCGTATTCCTGTATTTCACGTTAATCGAAATAAACACTTGCATAAATTATTTTAATGTACTCGTATATTTCCTTGCATGTACAACGGGGTTAAAGGAATACAATAGGCCTTAAGCGATAGTCAAATCTTTTAAGACCCGGTCGCTATGTAATGTCTTTCAAATGCCGTTCCTTTGCAACGCCAAGGGAGAAGGAGGAAAAATAATGACGTCTTCCTGGAAAAGTCTGACTGTTGCACTCATATGACTTTCACAACACACACTTGTGCCAACTTATCTGACAAACGCGTATTCTTCTATCTACTTCATGTTAATCGAGATAAAATTTTGTAGAAATGCTTTTATTGCTAATGGGATTAGAGGAACACAGTAAAGCTAAGAATTAGTAAAATCTTTTAAGAGCTGATCGATATGTGACGGCTTTAAAATTCTATATTTTAATTATACTCCTTAGAACCATTTTTGTGAATATCAAAAGTTTTTGAGCTATGCTATTCACAGACACACACATGGACCTTTTTATAAAAATGCTTTTTTTTTTAGCTCAGGAAGGCCCGATGTCGTATTTTTTTAATGGAATGCAATACTTTCTCTACCCACTATGTGCTTAGCGGAGAAAGTAAAAAATATAAGTATTTGCAAATCAAACCAATTGGAAGGAATACCTCGGAAATGGTTGACTTGAAAAATGTATTTGACATAAATTGTCTTACGTTTGACATAGCTGTGTTACGTAACATACAAACAAAATCTTACTACACAAAAAGTACATGTCTTTCAAGTACACACTTTATTTCAAACAACCTTCTTGTAGCATTAGCTATTTCCGAGATGCACGTTGTGTGTTTGTTGTTTTTTCTGTTCTTTAATAGTTTAACGTGTTTTAACCAGCTAAGTCATATATAAGTTATTAATGCTTTGAATGTTGCAATACTTTGTCATTTTAGAAGTACTATCGTTATTTGGTTCTTTCTAGCGATGCCTTAGAAACAATATAAAATTTCCAGGCCAGCGTCTGGCGAGTAGCTTTTTAAACTTTTGATAATCCTTCATCCCCATTAGTGGCTTAGGAAATATGTGATGAAACTACTTCTGCAAGGGTTTATCTCGGTTAACATTAAATCGTTAGAAAGATACGTTTTTTACCATAATTTAACCAACTTAGAATGAAACTTTCATCAAAATTTATTGATCACGATTGGTGAACCTTTCCTGGTAAGGAAAAAGTGTCTGTAGATAAAATTGTTGTTTGTCGAATAGGGAAACATGTTCCGCTCTGGTTGGTTTTTATTTTAATTCTAATGTGTAAACTATCCCGGTGTAACTGCCAGTGTATACGTGTTGTGAAATGGAGTGCCGTTGGATGTGACTTCAGGACTCTCTTTGAAGTGAAACAAAGGAAACAGTGAAAGCGCTCGCAACGAACCATTAATGAATCTAAGTGTAATTTTCAAACTACTAAATGTATTAAAATTTTCATTTTAAGAATTATTAGCAAGATTTCTAATGCTAAGGAGGTTTACGTGGTCAAAAAATAATATACTGTGTATATGCACCTGCAGAACCCTCAGCTTCGTTCGCATTATCCTCGCCTTGTTCAGTGTTTCCTCTCCCTCTTATTGTCATTCCTCTTCAGGTAAGGTATACACAATCTCCAACAAATGGACATTTTATATGGGTTGCAGGAC
This sequence comes from Tenodera sinensis, assembly GCA_030765045.1. NCBI lineage: Eukaryota > Metazoa > Arthropoda > Insecta > Mantodea > Mantidae > Tenodera > Tenodera sinensis. The sequence continues at coordinate 60,679,470 of CM060973.1, read as the reverse complement.
CAAAATTGATCGGCGATTAAGGGAGGGTTGATTGGCGACAGAAAGGCAAATCAATATTTGAAGGATATAATTTCCACTGTCAGATTTGATCAGAAAGTATTTGCTGGTTAGTGACATACATAGTTGCTAATCAAGAGTGTATTCCGAGATCGAAGTGCCCAAAATTGCATTAAGTTTTGCTAAAACATAGCATGTAAAATGATTGTTCATCTAATGTTATTCATAAACCAGATTACCAGATTCCTGTCTTCCTTAACGCTGTGATGTAGAAAATGTTAGAGGAATAAGTGCAAATATTTTTTATAAATGGTAGGTACCTTAATACAGTCTGCTGGGCGGCAGTGAAGCGAGCGGACTTGTGGGTACCGTTGTTTGCCTCTCCTCTGTGCTACGCAGTCGGAGTGTCAAATAGGTGCATTTTCTGCAAGACCTTCACCGTCACAAACGTGAGTACTTCCACCTGTACTTAGTTATTTGCCAAGTATAGTATTTAATACACATTACAAAGACACACACATGGAATTCCACCAGCGGGTAAATATGCTGAAAGTTCAATTTCCTCACGATTTACCCAGGCCATCTGTCTATGGAATACACAAGTGGATAAGTTGATAACATGCATCTTACGGCAGATCTGGTGGATATACTTCAGCTACACAGAGATTTTGCCATTATCTAAAATGTATTTCCGTCACCTTATGCAACAAACTGTTACTTGAGCATCAGGGCTGCAAACAATTCCAATACGACTCAAGGGTTATAGTGCAACTTTTCATCAGTGCTGCGGGTGTGCAGAGTGTGACCGTGCGTGTATTTAACGTACCACCTGTACTACCCTATTCGACAATCACCGGTGCTCTTGGACACTTCGGTCGAGTTCACGACGTACTATGGAACAGTGAAATCCGCACTAATTACTCCCCGTGAAGAATGGTGTAAGAGCCGTCAAAACAGCACATACCCGTTTCTTTAAGAATCGGAGTTCACACAGCTTCCATTAGTTATCCAGGGTAACTTCGACTGTACTTTACCTGTGGAGAGAACAGACGTTTGAAACAAGTTTGTAAACAAGAAACTACTGCCTTGCCACTTCGACCGTACAATAGCCACTTGCTTAGTGAAGTTGTGATACAGAGAGCTGCGGCTCGCCTGGTCCCCTCCTCACCAATTGAAAGTCCGCTGACCGAAGAAATGAGTGACACGGAACCTGAAATATTAGAACACCAGAATGTCAACAACGTGGTGGTTTCCGCTCCACCTGTCAATGTCGACAAAGCAATGGATGATAGTACCAACAGTGCAAAGGACATTTCTGCTCCTCTTCTGATTCCGGAAGATGGCGAGCCGGGGAAGCTGAATGCCAAAAGTTACGACCAAAGAACTTTACTTCCAGCTCGGAAACGACGTAGCTGGAACACCCTCCTAATATCCTGGCGGCACAGAGGGCACACTCACAAGATTTCCGTCTTAATCGGCACAAGGTTCGGACGATCCTCCCGAGGATGTGATTGCAGTGAAATTATCCTAGACATTGCCTACGGATACAGTGGCGTGGAATGTACCTAATGTGCTAATCAGCCCATTTTGACTAGTGCGTGGAGAGAAGAGGGCATGGTAGCTCTCACAAATATCGCACAGGTATCAGCGTCACGTGGATGACCGAGACCCGATGTCCTTCAAATCGATTGCCATCCATAACAAAGCGAGGGGGCCCCCTTAGAAGAAGGAAAGGCATAAATCACCGTACGCGGTTTCAGTAGACTGTGTTAGACCTACCGCAATGCCTCCGGCACACCGGCGACGCTGATGTGATCCTGGCAATTGACAGCGTCGTTAAACAACATAATTTTAATTTTTCCTCAATGCCATCGGGTGTGATGAAATTCCAATGGCTCCGTTTCATATGCTTTGTGTTCTACATATTCTTATGTCCTTAGTGCAAAACTATGCTACTTTAAACATCAACTGTCTGCGAAGCCTGCCAAAACAACGCCTATTCACGCAGTTCCTGCACGATAATGATGTCGATGGATTGCTCCTCAAAAAGTCAATGTAGAGATTTTCAAATTACTAGGACCCAATTATAAGTCGGTCATTAAATTTCGTGATGCTGACATACGAACGGTGATAATATATAGATGTGGACTTCCCATCAAGATTGCCATCCATAACAAAACGAGGGAGCACCCGCATTCAGGAGGTCGCGGGTTCGATTCCGCGGGCGACCTTCCTAACCTTGCGTTTTATCGGGGTTTTCCCAGGTCATTAAAGCGAATACTGGGATGATATTTACCTTACATATCCCGTTTCACTTCCCTTCATTACATTCTCTATATCCGGATTTTCCAGATTATAAGAGTCAGCGTGGTGGCCGGTGTCAAGGAGCTTTATCCTGAAGTCACCCGTGCTACCAGAATCACAAGTAAAGACCGGCCCACACCCCTCGTTAGAGTGTTTAGTAGCTGCGTAGCTACGATACACACAATCCTACAAGAAGGGGTTATTATAGAAAAGCAGATATTTCATGCTGAGCCCTCACGCAACACCGAGAGACACATACCGTGCAGGCGGTGCCAGCAGTACGGACACCAGCGCCACGAATGCAACGAGCAACCAGTGTGCTTCCACTGTGGCGACAAGGCCGACTCCCGACGCTGCTTACACGCCAGTAAACCCCAACAAGCGTACTGCGCCACCTGCAGAACCCCCGGGCACTACACGGGACAGGTAAAATGCCCAAAATACCCGAGAGCCCCCCCAACCAAGACAACAGAAATCGCCGCTACCCATATCTTCCCCCACAACATACCGGCAGCCCCCAAACCTAAAGAATCAACACAATGGCCTGAGCTCAAACTCCCTCAGATTCCAAACAACAAAAAGGAACTGACGCCCAAAGAAACGATCTCTACCATGAAACATGTAATTGCAAACACCGAAGAGCACATTAAGAACATGCAGCAACACATCACAACAATAGAACAAAACCTGACAAAATTCATTCAAGAAGTAGCAAACAACATAATCACACAATTACTGACCACACTCATTCCCCCAATATACGACGCCACGCCCCCCAACCAACGAAACAGGCTACTACAGAGCATCAACCAAACTGCAAGAAAAACGATGAAAACAGCCGTAAACACAGCCAAAATCGGCAACCAACTAGCTGTATTCGTGAACCGACAACAACAATAAGCACAACCCACACACCAAGCACACACACGCACATCAGAGACATCAATGGCGGTCACAACAGCAACATCCCAGACACATCACAACATCAAACTACTTCATCTGAACATCAACGGTATTTCAAACAAAAGACAACAACTGACAGACCTCCTAACATATCATCAAGCAGACATAATCACCATTAATGAAACGAAATTACACAAGCAAAGAAACTTCTCATAGCACCCCCTGCAAATCTTCCGAAAAGACCGCACACATGGATTTGGAGGTGGAGTACTCATCATGGCAAGAAACGAGCTCAATCCCAAACAGATAAACACACCACCCATCTTCAAGGACCTCGAGCTAATACTAATCCAAGTCACCATCAATAGACAAAAGATCCACGTAGCCACAATCTACGTCCCCCCGAGCTCACCATTCCCCACCGACGCACTTCACTACCTGAATGACAACTACCGAAATTTAATAATTGCCGCAGACCTGAACGCAAACAGCACCGCCCTACTAGATGAAGTCACTAACTCCCACGGCCGCGAACTTGAGAAAGTTCTCCGCCGCACCCAACTCAAGCTAGTACTGATACCAGGGCCAACAAGGGTAGGAGGACCCAACCAACAATCGACCTCCCCCGACAAGATTTTGGCCTCAAAAAGCACCTTTCCCCTCGTCGAAGACATTACCACTGATGCACCCCCGGACACCGACCATAGCCCAGTAATTGTCACTTTGAGAACAAAACCATGGATAGCTCAAAGCCAAAGGACCATAAAAATAAAAGACTACGAGAACGCTGACTGGGATATATTCAAAAAAACCACAGAACGACTCTCCAACAACCTGCAACACCCTCCCCTAGAAACGTGGCACGACATAGATTCATATGCCGAATCTATCACAAAAATAATCACCGAGGCCCAAAGAGCAGCAGTACCGGAAAAAATCATCAACGTAAACCAGTACAGCAGACCACTCCCACCACATATAATAACTCTAATAAAGCAAAAACGACAAGCCCACAGACAATACATCAAAACACACCATCCAGAAGACAAAACAATAGTAAACAGACTACAACAAGAAATAAAACAAGCCATCACGACACACAACAACAACAACTGGAGCTCCCTGCTCGCCAAAATCACCGAGAGCCGCACCAGAGACCCCGCCAAATTTTGCCTCATAAAAACCACAAAGAAGAAAGCCTCCCCCCAATACCCCATAAAGAAAGATGGCCAACCCATCCACGACATAACGGAGAAACTAGAAGTTTTCAAACAACATTATGACACAGTATTCAGAACACCAGAAGACACAACATTTCACAAAACACACTACGCCCATGTTAACCGTCATATAGACACCAACCAGGCACTCTACACACCCCAATTCCCCGGTCAGGAACTAGACCCTACAGACAAAGACGAAAAACCCATTTCCCCAGAAGAAGTGGTCAACGCAATCCCGAAAACAAAAAACACCGCACCAGGACCGGATGAGATAACCTATCTGCTGCTAAGAAAACTACCACCTGCCACAATAGCTCATATTACACATATCTACAACGCAATACTGAAACATGGATACCACCCGGTAGTGTGGAAACAGGCCCACATCCTGCTGTTGGAAAAACCCGGGAAGGACAAAACCGACCCAAGAAACTACCGGCCCATTTCACTCACTTCCACACTCTCAAAACTGCTAGAAAAAATCCTGGTCAAACGACTGACGCAAATCTGCCAGGAAAAGAAACTAATACCAGACACACAAGCAGGATACAGGAGTGACATCACGATCCAAGATCAACTTGTGAGAGTGATGTCACAACTGCAAGACGCGTATAACCGAGGATTCACTACAATAGCCACATTCCTTGACATACAGTCAGCATTTGATAAGTGCTGGGTGAATGGGCTACTGTACAAACTTACACAAATGCAAATACCACATCGCCTAGTGAGATGGGTAGCCAGCTTCCTTACCGATCGGACCGCCAGAATAAAAATGAACGGACAGACTTCTGAACCCATCACCATGCAAGCCGGCACACCCCAGGGGAGCGTCATATCAGGCCTCCTCTACATACTATATACCTCAGACACGCCACAACCCATCCATAGAACACTCCAGCTAGCCCAGTATGCCGATGACACGGCATACTGGAGCACACACACCCAGCTAGCCGCAGCCAAAAACAAACTGGAACAGCAACTCAGAATATTCCTCAAATGGACTCGCAAGTGGAGAATCACCATCAACACCCAAAAAACTCAAGTCATTGTATTTAGGAAAAAAAGAAGAGAGAAAGACAGACAACTAAGTATTAAAATTAACAATCAGAGCATACAGAGCCAAAAGACCGTAAAATACCTCGGTATCAAAATCCACGCCAGCCTCTCCATCAAGCCACACTATGAAGAGCTCCTAAAAAAAACCCGCCCAATCCATGGTACTCTCAAGTACCTTGGAAAACTAAACCGACAAGGACTTTCATCTACAATCCTCAGACAACTATACATTACACTAATTCGACCACATCTCACGTACGCTGCTGTAGCCACCATGCCGCTCATCCACACAACTACAATAAACAGAATAAGAGCCTTTGAGAGAAAGTGCCTGCGCACAGCCCTTAAACTACTCCCGAACTACAAGAATAGCAACCTCCACCAATATGCCAGAATACCCCCAATAGATGTACACGTAGCCGAACTAATGCTACGGTACATCCACAACGCACACACACGACCATACCGAAGAGCCCTCATCAACACAGCACAGCAAATGAAAACCATCACACCAACAGATAGAGACAAAAACCCTCCACTAATCACCCTCATCCAAGTGTATGACAAAAAGCAAGCAGCCGAGCAAGAAGAACTACAACAACACTTACAATACTTTCAGAACATTTAAAACAGCACCCCCACACCTTCAAAAAAGAGAAAATCACAAAACACAAACAAAAAACTTTACGAGCCGTAGCAACTACAAACAAAAACCTTCCCAAACAACTAAAATCAGTCTTCTTGGGTCCCTAGAATAAGCCTAAATGCCAAGTGCCCACAAAATAAACTCAATTGACCAGCCGTGACGCAACCGCCGAAAGCTCAGCCCACAAAAATTTAAGAACCACATCTCGGCTGAAGAGGAATAACCTCCTAAGCAGCCTGGGTATGTTTAACATACCCGAATTCCGTATTTTATTTATTTTATTTGGTGGGCTGCGCTACGGTGGTGTTTGCGCTCTAAATATACGGTGTTCGACTGAGGGGATGAACTGCGGTCGCATGGCCGCCCTTACAAGGGGATTGATTGATCAGACGGACCTGGCTGGTGCTGGGCTCTCAATGGCGGCCTGGAACTCCGTCGGACTGTAGAACTTGCCTGCAACTGTTAAGGACTCGCCATAGTTGTGGTTCAAGAACTACAGTACTTAGTTCAGCCAACAGAACTAAGCATGCCTCCTTTTTCTCAAAAGAAAATGTGTACGAACATCCTCGTGTGAAACTCAACTTAATCATTTAATTTTGAAACTTTCCTGCTTAGGAAAAGAAAAGCTGTGACAGTAATATTGGTATTATGAGTCTAAACTATACATATTTTAGTTTTACAACTTCTTTGCGGAGTCTGCAAGCAAGGTTCTTATTTTTACAACTAGACACTCATTTATTGAAATTTTCTTCTGAAGTTAAATCCAATATAAGTCACATATTTATACATACACTCGAAATAGGGTATACCTACAGACTATTTATACATGTCTAAATTCTAAGCTTACACGCAGTTCAACAGTTTTAAGATTTCAGTTCCACTAATATTCATCAACTCCGTTATCTTTATGTTATTGCTTGAATCTGATTCCACACTCTGCAGTTTTAATTTCTTAGGTGAGGCAGATTATGTAAAACTGTTTGTATACCACATGTAAACCTTAAAGAAAAGTAAGTGTATAGACTACCAGTGCCAGAAAAATGAATGACTTAATTATCATGGCAAAAGGACAGCAATGGCGTCATCACCACCATAACATAATTTTCTCCCATGTGCCCGCAAGAAAACCCGAAATCGTCATTTTTCGTTTCCCCATGCACAAAGCTTTTCATATTCTTTTTCGTAAACGTCTTTTTGATTTTCTGGAATTAATAAACTCTCAGCCCTCTTGGCACCGTCCAAAATGCCAAGGGGAATGCAATACATATTTTCAATAGTTTTATCACTACCGTCCATCTCGAGAGAAAACTTGGAAGTCGGCTCTGAGAACGTTATGCACCAAAGCCTTGTGAGTCCTTCTAAAGCTGTGTAGCCACCTCTTCACATTAAGCCTGGCTTAATGAAACACTTTGCGAAGGCTTTAAATAAGGAAAGAGACTGCTTCAAATATATGTATATGTGATAAATTCCCACTGCTCTCTGAAGCAAAGTTAAAAGGTGTATTTAATGGTCCTGATATAAGAAAATGTATATCTGATGTAGCATTCAAAAACGCTATGGATGAAAAGGAGAAAGCAGCATGGATATATTTCTGTGAAGTTGTTTCAAAATTTCTTGGTAATAACAAGGATCCCAACTACCGAAACGTTGTGGCTAACATGCTTGAAGCATATAAGGAACTTGATTGTAACATGAATGTGAAAATTCATTTCCTATTTTCTCATCTAGATTGTTTCCCCGAAAATCTAGGATTTTTTTAGTGAAGAGCAAGGTGAACGATTTCACAGATATGCAGGAGTTCGAAAGGAGGTACCAGGGATGCTAGAGCATTTTGCGGAGTATTGTTGGATGTTTTAAGCATGAAATACCTGAAGACAAACCTAAAAGGAAAAGGAACAGCAGGCTTTCTCAACTAAGAAGCAACGGGTATAAAATGCGTGTGATATATTCCAATAGTAAAGCAAATAAGGCAAAACAAAGCAAAGTAAATAAGACATGTATGAATAACCATACACATAATTCCAATAACTTCTGCATATTATGTATTGTTTTAATTTAAAATAAGAAAGTATGATGAGAAAAGTTTGTGGTCAAATTCGTTTAATTGTACAATACGTATATAGTGATTTCGCAAGAAAACCTTACGTGATAGAAGTAAACAGATTGAAAATTCGGATTCAGCACGTCAGCATTTTACAGAATCACATTGTTTACTTCAGGCAACACAAAAAAAAAAAAAAAAAAAAAAAGTTTAAATTCGCAACCTAGTGTTATCTGTCAACCTTACTTCCCCGCCGCTTTCAGAAACCTTTCTTGCTTATTGTAAACATAGTTGCATTTCTTCCAGTCACATGGAGCTTGAACTCTTGGCCTTGACCTCGTATCTGGCTTTCTATGCTGCAAAAAAGGGAAACAGATCTTGTTTTATTCTTCAAATAAATATTTAAATGCCAGTTTTGCAAAAACATCGCAACGAAGATTTAATTTCATGTTAAATCGTAAATAAACGTTCATTTCGTGAGTAAAAATCGCAATATATTTCATGTTAAATCGTAAATAAACTTATTTCGCGAGTTGCGTTAAAATTCGCGTTTAATCGCGAGAATAAACGTTAGTAATTATGTGGACAATCGCAATAGAATTGATTCTGAAACCTTTTTATTGTGTATTAACATATTTCATGTTATCGCGATCCACCAAAAAATTGTGTCCCTCCGTGACATTCATTTTTGATGACTCTATGGTGGATCACCCTTTGCTTTAGCTTTATTATAAAAACACCTTGAGTCAACACCGACTGGATAACTCATATGTTCAGGGTTTTCATTTGTGAACATGCAGTATGATAGTTTCATAAGTCTGTTTACATCAGGGATTTGCTGTATTTGCAGTTCTGTGGTAAAATGTTAAGGCATTTAATGATATTTTTTCAAGTGCTCCAGACTTTATCCCTTTAGCTTGCCATTTATTGACTAAATTACTAGGACCTGTTCTCATCCTTTAGGATATGTGATTCCACACACTCTTCTTTCTCAAAAAGTGTTGCAAAATTTAATCAGATGGCAGCAGACAGAAGGGGTGATGGATACCGTGCGAAATTTGAACAGAAAAAGTCATAAAACTGTAAATATTGTCCGATTTTTTGCGTTATTAAAAAGAGATGCACATGCCATTTAAGCGACTCCCAATTACTTATAAAATGGCCCCACAGCTAAAATAAGTAGCGCCAACTTATAATGTAAAAACCTCATCTTTGGTTTTTGGACCATTTTGGTGTAAACTCTCAGTAGGAGAGGCGTTAAGGCTGTGGCTTCAGTTACCGAACATCAGCGGAGAAAGCCGAAGATCAGCAGAAGAAGCCGACCTTGCAGTTAACGCTGGCACTGTTTTTTATAACTCGTAGCAGTTGCTGTGCTTCCTCTTGCAACAATAACGCAGAAAATAAAAAATTAAAGTCACTTAGCTACTGTTAAGTGAAATAGTCAGCTTAGATGATACTATTTAGAAAAATTAAAGCTTACACTACACTTAATAATGCCACTTTCTCTCTCTCTCTCTCTCTCTCTCTCTCTCTCTCTCTCTCTCTCTCTCTCTCTCTCTCTCTCGCAGCCATTTATTGGCACTAGTAAATTGTCGTACGCATATATCCCTGTGAGCTTCAAATTATGGAAGTAATATTCATTATACACGCACATCCAATTTTAGTCTTGATAAATTTGAAAGCTCTTTCTCCCACTTTCTCTCTCTCTCTCTCTCTCTCTCTCTCTCTTTCTTTCTTTCTCTCAGAAAAAACTGCAATGTTCTGAGTTCCGCCACATCTGGTTTTGTAAGATGAATGCGATGGGAATTTCTCTTCTTTTTGGTAGAAAAGTGTTCTTTGCAATACAATTTTTGTTTTTTGTTGTCTCTTCCATTTTGGAAATGAGCACTTGTGTATTTTGGTGGCGAACTGCTGCTAAAGTAGCCTATAATGATGCTATGTGTTTCTTGAGCACTTCAAGTGATCTTTTCGCGGAAAATCTCGACACTTCAAAAAAATCACCATGCTAATAATAATAGAAAACATCTGATATGTGCACTCACATGACTTTCTCTATTCTTGTACAAATTATTATTGCAGACGCTTATTCCTCTAGCTAAAAAGTCTAAAACAAATCCCGACGTGAAACGAACCCTTCCGGCTGACAAGACCTACTGACCAGCTGCTGCTTCTCCCCCTCCCTTTACCGGCTACAGGCGTACATGATTGGGGTGCAGTACTGGAGGTGGGACGTGGCCAGCACCCCGGTTCCTCCTGGCTGGTCTTCGCAATCAAGTAGCTCCTCAATTGGCCCCTCAGGGACCTAACGAGACGAATGCACCCCGGACCAGGTCTCCCAGTGGGAGAAAATCCCCACACCGGTACCGAGGATCGAACCGTATTTTCCCGCTTGGTAAGGAGCATGCTAACAGCGTACTAAGGAGGTGACTCTATTCCTCTATCTATCTCACGTTAGTCGAGATAAACATTTGCAGAAATTATCTTATTGCTAATTTCCTTGTAGATGTAAGGGGAACATGGGAATACAGTAGGCTTTAAGCTTTGTGCTCTTAAGAGCACAACTGGTCGCTATGTGATGCCTTTGATATTTCATTCTCTTTGCATGAACAAGAGATAAAAATGAATGATTTCACATTTGAGAAAAATAAAAGCTGTATTGGAAAATTCAATCAAATAAAAGGAATACCTTCGAAATGGTTTACTCCACAAAAAGTATTATATATCTACATTGTATATTATATATTTGACATGAATTGTGCGTTAACATTAACGTTAACGTTAACATTAGTAAGGTTTGTCTACCTCTTACAGTTTAGAAGTATTACAAAAGTCATCCAGAATGAAGAGAAACGTTTTAAGGACATTCCCAGAAAATTCAAGATGTGGGACATTTTTACTTTCTCTACTGGTAAGTAGGGGAAGTATTGTATTCCACCCAAAAATTCTATGTCGAGATTTCACCGGAAATATACGTTTTGAGGCCCCCTGAATCCAAAAAAAAGCATTTTTAGAAGAAGGTCCTGTGTGTGTGTCTGTGTGTCAGTCTGTGTCAGTCTGTGCACAGCATAACTCAAAAACGAAAAGTCGGTTAAAACCAAAGATGGTATTTAAGTTTAATGTATTTCATGCGATTTTGAAGAAAATAGCCCCATCCTAAACTACCCTTTACATGGAACATTTTTCGAAAATTGTGATTTTCTTGAAAATGGCTCTAACGATTTTGATTAAAGTGTCATATGTTTGAGATATTTTTCAGGCAAATGAAATGTGAATCTTGAATTTTCTGACTATAGCCCCTGTAGTCGTATTTACTCTGGACGACTTTTGCATAAATGGTAAACTGTTAGAGATAGACCAAATCATACTATACAAAAAATGTAGATCTTGCTAAAATACATAAATTATGTCTCAATGAATTTTCTTGTAGAGTTAACCATTTCGGAGATATTCCTTGTTATGTGTGTGAGTTTCGGAAAACTTGAAACTTTCGTGAAATGGATCATCGTTGTTCATTTTTTTTTTATATAAGTGTGCAAAGAGAAGAGAATCTCAAAGCTTCAAAAGAAGTAACTAACGCTCAAAGCCTTCTGTATTCTAACTTTCCCCTTGCACCTACAAGGAAATAAGCAATAAGATAATTTGTACAAATGTGTATCTCAACTAAGACGAAGAAGATATAGGAATAAGAATTTGTACAAATAGTTTGTACAAGAGTAGAGAAAGTCATGTGAGTGCAGCACATCAGATTTCTAATTATGATAATATCCACCAGCCATAGGCTAGTCTCCGCCGACGAGCCTGAAAATTATTTTAATAATCACTAATCTCAGGGGTGCTACGGATACATCAGATAGATAATCATTTCACTTTTTAAGAATTTTTTAACGTTTTATTGACACTCGTAATTCATTATTTTTCAACAAATCACTCACAAGGAAAATCCGCTAAGCAATGGCGTGTTTCGTCTCTAATGAAATACATAATTACTACACAGAGCCAACAATTCTTTTAAAGTCAATTTTTCTGGTAAAACTCACGCGATAGTTCAATCACAATAATTATTACTTGTATCACAGTTCACTCTTGAAGAATCACAACAAATCCACTGTTCTTTTTTAGTTTATGTTTTATAATCAATATTTTACATCGAGACGTTAAATTTTAATTCATCTCACTTTTTTCTTCATAGCACAAGACAAAAGAACTCAGCCTATGCTCTCTATGTCTTAACTTGATAATGCCAGGGGGCCTTCCTGCTGCATCTGTATGTTCACATTTCACATCATTGCGCAGGGTTTACACAGATATACTGCCTCAGATGTACACTTCATTTGCCGTCACAGTTTCTTAAGCATATAATACTTTAATCGAAATTGGTAGTCATTTTTGATAAAATCAAACTTTTCAAAAAATGTTCCATGTAATGGGTAGTCTGGGGTAGGGAATATTCTTGTCGAAACCTTGGAAGAGGCTGAACTTAGAGACCAAGTTTTGTATTTAACCGACTTTTCATATTTGAGTCTTACTTTTCATATGCTGTCCACAGACATTTTTTTTTTTCTAAAAGTGCATGTTCTTTTATTCAGGGATTCTCGTGATATGTTTCAGGTGAAACCTCGATACCACATTTTTGGGTGAAATACCATACTTCTCCTACTTATAAGTAGTAGAGAAAGTAAGAATATTCCCCTGACTATGAGCCCATGGGAGGATTGTACTAGGTGGCCCAACTCATCCGGATTTGCGATACTGCAATTAAACAGTTGCAGAACGCAACGGCTCAGTTCCTTCGAAGCGGGCGCCAGTGGCGTGAGCGAACTTTCTTCTGCTTATCAGCGATAAAAGGTAGTTCCCAAGCTTGAACTAGCGTGTGTAGCCCGTGATAATAGACAAGAACAGTATAAACAACTGAAAATGTCTTAGAATGCTTTGCACATTACTTACATGGTCTTTATTTTCCGAATATACTCGTGTATGTGCTGCTATTGTCTAATACTACACATTGCAGATTAAATTGCGTAACACAATCCATGCAGACATGCGGGCACGTAATGTTTCAGTATCATTTATTCTTTCTTATTGGTGTATTTTATTGTTATTAGTTATTGTTATTATCATCATAATATCTATTATTATTATTATTATTATTATTATTATTATTATTATTATTATTATTATTATTATTATTATTATTATTATTATTATTATTATTATTATTATTATTATTATTATTATTATTATTATTATTATTATTATCATCATCATCATCATCATCATCATTATCATTATCATTATCATCATCATTATTATCATTATCATTATTATCATCATTATCATTATTAGTGATGGTGGCGGTGGCGGTGGCGGTGGTAGTGGTAGTGGTAGTAGTATCATTATTATTCTATCTAGCTGGCGTTACAACCCGTTGTGGGTTTTGGTCAGCTTTACAATTCTCCTCCATTCATCTCGATTTTGTGCTTTCCCCTTACAGCCTCTTTTCCCATTTGTTTCATGTCCTGTTCCACATCCTGCAGCCACCTCATTCTCGGTTCACCTCACTCTCGGTTCACCTCATTCTCGGTCTTCCCCCCCCCCCCCCCTTCTCATCCCTATAACGTCATACTATTACTATTATTATTATTTTGTAGTAACGGGCGTGGCATCCGTATAAAATTCAGCTGAACCAACAGCTCTATGACAATAATTTTACCCATACGGTTGAGTAGTACCGAAGGTTCTACAAACACTTCTCGACACCCTGACTTTCTTGAAGGTGTTCTCCGGGTATTTCAGCAATGATGCCAGTATGATACGCTACTGAGCTTCTCACAATCCTCATTGAGCACGAAATGTCACTAACTCACTGGGTTTTAAACGTTTGGTGTGGTTTTCTTGGGGTCAATAGTATCGGACTTGTCTTTCTCCCAGCCAGACTTAGAGGACCACGATATCTGGAATCCTGCAAAAGGGTTTTCTTGATAAGGTTCCGGTACGTCTGACGTTAAAGCACTGGTTCCAACAAGATGGTGCACCACTTTACTATTATGAACCTGTGAAAGTCCATTTCAATTATTGGATGATCCTGGACTCTGAATGGATTAGTTGGTCCACCTCTTGACCACCAAGATCTCCTGATGTAACCCCCATTTTTCTATTGGTATCACATCAAGAATATTGCGTTCGAAGCAGATCCCATCAATGTAGAGTTCTTACATCGAGGAATCAAGCATGTGTATCTGTCACAGCCGCAGTTCTCAGAAACATCCACATGGATACAAGGAGACGGTTGGAACATAGTATGTACTAATTAACAGGAGCATCATTTTGGACACTTATTCTACGAATAAGGTCTGCTTAACGGTACCACTTGATAATAACGATTCAATATAATCACATAATATACCATGACAATAACAAAAATAGTAATAATTAATATAATAATGATAATACTAAGGCTAATTAAAATAAAACTAATAAATATGACACTAATGATAATGATTATAACAATAATAATTACAAATCAATAACAATAACCAGCAATAATAATAGAACTGATAAAAAGAATAATCAAGATACTAATGATAACAACAATAATAACAATGAAATTATTAACATTAATAATAATATAATAACGATAACAATAATAATTATTAATAAAATAATAACAAAATAATATAACTTATAAACTAAACCCTCAGCGCAGCAGCTCACGAAGGACCAAGGTTTTCCGCCCTGCCATTGCGTCCCCCACCTCTGGCAATTACAGCCGTCTTGAGTGGGGTGTAGTACTGGAGGGTGGGACGTGGTCAGCGCCCCGAGCCTTCCCGGCCAGTTATGCGGCCTTCACGACCTGGGGTCGCTACTTATCCACCAACTGGCTCCTCAATTAGCCCTCCGGGACCCAACAAGCTGTGTGCTCCCCGTGCCAGACCTCCCAGCCGGTACCGGGGATCGAACCCGGGTCTTCCGTGCCAGAGACAGGCGCGCTACCACTGTGTTATGAAGGCGGTCATAACTAATAATAGTAATGGTGGTGGTATTGGTGGTGGCGGCGGTGGTGGTGGTGGTGGCGGCGGCGGCGGTGGCGGTGGTGGTGGTGGCAGTGGCGGTGGTGGAAGTGGCGGTGGTGGAAGTGGTGGAGGTGTTGATGGTGGTGATGTTGTTGTTGTAGTGTTTAACGCCCGCTTTTACTACTACGGCACCGCAGGCGGTGATGGTGATGATGGTGATGATCATAGTAATAATAATTGCAAACGTGCATAAGTCAATAAAAATAAGAAGGAAATACAACAATAACGGTAGTAACAAACGAACAAAATATGCTAATGGAACATTACATGTCTCTATGTTTGCATGGATTCTGTTATGAAAATATACGCTGTAATCGGTAATGTTAGACAATAGCAGCATATATAGGAGTGAGTTTATTCCCTGGGAAATAAAGACCCTTTAAGGAATGTGCAAAACATTCTAAAAGCTTTTCGGTTGTGTATACTCTTCTTGTCTGTTATCACGGACTACACACGCTATTTCTAGCCCGGGAACTGTCTCTCATCGTTGGTAAGCCAAAGGCGCTCACGCCAATGACGCCTCTTTCTTAGGAATTCCGCCATTGCGTCCTGCAACTGTTTTAGCGCACGAAGGGTTAACTACTTATCGCAAAGCAGAGTGAGTTGGGCCACTTGGTGCATTGTAACCATTTGGACTGCTTCGGAGACCCGGTGTGTGTATTTTATGTTAAGTGTACTCTATAATGTAATTTCTGGAAAGATTAAGAATAGTCTTATCTGATAGGTATGACATTGTCTATAAACATGAAGTACTTACAAGGATTGGAAACGTTAAATTCCAACTCTCTACAAAAATTATCAATCAACATGTAAACTTTGGAGTGGCGTTCCGCATGTTTCGATTCACAGATACATTCTTAATCCAACTCTTTAATTTAGTTTAGTTCAGGCATCGGCAAGCATGTACTCAATGAGCTATCAATATGACGTCTCAACATGCAACCCGCAATGCACATGACGTAATGTAGAACAGGGGATGGCATTGACCTTCGTTCAGAATCAGTGCTGGACTCGCTCGCTACGGAGTACAATAAGGAATAGTACACATACTTGAATCCAGCTATTTTGGTCTATCTACGATACTTTAGGTAGGCCTAGATATTTGAGCAATATATTTCAGATGACTTCCATTTGCAAATCTAGTGATATATCACAAGTAGCCACTCTCAGGATAGCACGCAAATTATCATCTGTTAATCGTGATACAAGAGATTTTAGATTCAGTTTCTTTTCTTCTACACATTTCTTAAATGCTCGAAATAATTCTGTCCCTGTTGTATGTTCCCTAAGTTGAATGACTTAAAGCATATATTCTTGTATCGAGAGGTTGTTAGTAACTCCACGACTGAAAATTACCAATTGTGCTGTGTCGACGTTGTCAGTACCTTCATTCAACGCGAGATAAACGGATATAAATTCATGGACCTCGGTTTGTAGTCTTTTTTCGGTTATTTCTGCTATTTTATGTATCCTTCTCTGTATGATTCGTGGTCATAATGCAATATTACTAAAAATATCATATTGTTCAGGGCAAATTATGTTGGCAACTTTACTCTCACATTTTTTATGAAATCTCCATCACTAAAACACATCAGTGACTGAGAAATCTCCAAAGCAACAGCATAGCTGGCGTGAAGTTGTCTATCAGTTATAATATTTGAATTAATATTAGGTGTATTATCTGAATATTGCTCTTTTAGCTGCTGCAGTTGGTTAGTCCGATCTGAACCTGAAAAAAAAATGAATAAAGGATACTACGTCAGTGTTATGCTACTTTAAATCGTGGTGTAAATTTATGAGTACATGCTTGCCTATAATTGTATGGTGATCTTATGACATGTATCATAATGTCGCTTGATGTTCCATTGATGAGTGTCTTTTTGAACTTTGGAGCACAACAAACACCTTACGTTTCTTACATGATGAGAGAAGAAATCATCAAAGTGCTATTCTATATATCAAGTTTAATAGACCAGAAATAATTAGATGCACTCTAGTTCTATGAATATACTAAGACTTTAAGTTAAATAAACTAATACCTTCAACATTATAAGTAAAAAAAATTATCTTCAAATCTTACTATTAGTCTTTGACAGACATGTTTAGAAGTACAGGTAAATACGACAGGACAGTTCGCCCGCGATCGGTGTGTATGCAGTGCCAGTTAAGGCTGCGAGGGAGGGAGAGACAGAGTAAGCGCTGCCCCTGACACGTCATAGTTGCGAGGCCTCATTGAGTACATGTTTGCCGATGCCTTGTTTAGTTTATGGGCCTTTTATAATCATAGTGTACATTGCACTATGTCATAGGACCCGTCATTTTGAAGGCATACAAGAGTATAGAATATAATAAAGAAACTTATAACTCGTTTATCAATTAAGACAAATACGTATCTTTGCTAATCAAATTATTCCACTTTTATTAGCTATGAATTTCCAGGATAAATAGAGCTGGTAATTTTTGTATCTCAGTTTGTACGCTATAATTTTACTTCTTTTTCCAAACAAAGTACAAATAAAGTTCATACTTCCATCTACTGTGGTTTGCTTCGCTTTAACATCAGAAGGCCGAGTGCGGCTTTGTTTATATTTTATAAATTAAATAACACGCACGCAAACTTGAAATAAAAATGTAATTGCTTTGGGAAAAGATAATGAATAGAAATATGGTTATTTGAGTGAAAATGTGTTAGCTTCTCTAAGATAATTTACAATTTGTAGTTTCACTAAAGCCCACTGCATGGAGATACACGAGATGTGAAATGGTTGGTAATGCCACCTAGTGACTGTTCCGTAAACTACATGTAGTTGCCATGCATTCGTGCCAATGGCTCAACCGATCAATAGAAACTAGTAAAGGCCAATAAAGGCTGTCATTAATGATGAAAGCTCGTATATTGTCTACGTGAAGTATAATGTAAGCTGACGAATAAGATCTACTTAATGATGAAGTTAAAGCTTTTTCATTAGGAGAGTGAACAAAAGTATGAACAAGAAATTCAGCTCGGAATTTTAAATTGCTTAAATTAATAGTGTAGGATCAAGGATATTTTAAGGAATGCCCCAATGTTAGACAATAGCAGCATATACAGAAATGAGTTTATTCTTTGGAAAATAAAGCCCTGTAAGTGAAATGGAAAAATATCCTAAGACTGTTTTTGTCTATTATCACACGCTACACACGATAGTTGAAGCCTGGTAATCATCGCTCGTCTTCTCTTACACGCAGAACAAAGGTCACTCACGTCACTAGCGCCCGCTTCACAGGAATCGCTCCATTGCGTTCTGCAACTCTTCCTGGTGTAATGAAAATAGCCTTTCTTTTAAATTTTAACATATTTACAGGACATTAAATTTAATGATAAACCCTTTGGAATATATTAATTTAATTAATCTTAATACAGCAGAATATATAATTGGGAATATATAATTTCTATATGTTCTATGTGTTATTCTGCTGTGTAGAAATACACCGTTTCATGTTCAAAAACTGACCAACTTCCACACATTTATTACACCAGATTACCCATAAAATTCGTATAAAAATTGTTTCAAATTAAGAAGTCAGGTTCATTGTATTAAGCAGTTTTCAGACATTCTGTTGTATTAATTATTATTGGTAAGGGAATTGGGTCTTCTACAAAAGCCCTGGTTTTAAATAATAATAATAATAATAATAATAATAATAATAATAATAATAATAATAATAATAATCATAATAATAATATCTAATAATAATAATAATAATAATAATAATAATAATAATAATAATAATAATAATAATAATAATAATAATAATAATAATAATAATAATAATAATAATAATAATAATAATAATAATAATAATAATAATAATAATAATAATAATAATAATAATAATAATAATAATAATAATAATAAATACCTTTCCATTTTATCCATTTCCTCCACTCTGTGCAGCTTTCATATTTTGAAAACCGACAGTAAAATTATTTTTCTGGCATATTAATAAGTTAAAATATAAATAAACTGTTTAACATTACACAAGCTTATTAGCTTTCTCTTATACTTACAATGCGATTGGTACTATGATGTTTTTGTTTTCTTTTTTGTCTTTTTTTTTCAAGTGGAGGAAAATCCATTTACGGAGCCCCATGCGCTTGGATGGCACAGAGTGAGACTGTAGGTCTAACCCGAAGGTACCACTGCACTAAAAAACCTCCACCGGAGAGAATTCAGGGAAGGATTTTGACATTACCGCATTAAGCACTTCCGGATTAGGGGTGAAGGTATATCGGCCACCCACTTGGACCTAAGCCAGGTGAGAACGGGTGCAAGGACGCAACCATGACCGAGGCCCTGATTACGCCCTTGCGAATTCAAGATGGTGGTAAAGGAAGTAAGTGGTGCAGGTATCGAAGAAGTTCTTGGAGTCAGTGCTTCTTGCGTCGTCCACAACTGTGTGGCGCTGGAAGCGCCTGTGCCCATGGTAGATGGACGTATCATCTGGTGGAGGTCGCCCCTCCAGCATCGTCAGGAGACTGCCACCTCTTCCTTTACGAGCCTTCGGAGACACGTCTTCCGCTCAAGAGCCTTCTCGGTGCGGTTCAGGTCGGACTTGGTGGGATTCCTCCAGGGCGGCGATCTTGGCAGTGATGGTAACCAACTCTGCCTATAAATCCTCCAGCTTTTGGAGGATTACGGGAACAGAGGCGTTGCCCGGTCCGGCGGCTGTCTGTTCGGCTGCAGGGGAGTTCTGGTCTAAACTGCCGCGCGGCAAGCGGGCCTAGGGCTGGCTGGTGTCGACCGCGGCCTTCGGCTGTGGTGCTGCGTTGTGTTGCCGCGGACGCATCGGGCAGCAAGATTACCCTGTGTAGTGATCATGCCCCCAGCAAGAAGCACAGAAGCGGCGTCGTCGTGTGAGGTCATGCTGGAGGCAACTGGTGGTGTTGTTGGGGGAACCACAGTAGTGGCACCTCGGCGTTGCGGTGCAGCTTGCGGCCGTGTGGCCGTAGAGGCAGCAGCGTCGGCACGGTGGTGTCCGGTCGGTCCGGCTCGGCTCTATCCGGAGGGATTCGCCGAAGAGCTCCAGATCGCTGGCGAGAGCAGCGTTGTAGTGGCCCTTGTTCCGAAAGACAAGGCACACGAGCAGTGTAGGTCCACTCCTGGACTGTATTCGTGTGACCCTTGAGACTGAAGGCCACAGCTTGATGACGTAGCCCGGGAGAAGCTGCGTCGTGAGGTGTCGAGGGACGCCAACAGCCATAGTTGCGGCAGTTACAGGCGATGGAGGTGCTCTCTCCTCGGAGCGCGCCGGGCTGGACGATCCAGCTGCGGCGGTGTCGGTGGGGTTGCTTCTCGGCTTCTTGACTACGGTTGTTGCAGGAGCTGCCGGTGTAGTCATCTTCGTTGCGCGATTCTTTCCCATGTTGATGTTGACAGCTCGAGGGGAAGTGCGCTGCCTATGATGTTTCTCATTGTAATCGGTTTATATACGCAAGTAAGAGTAACAAAACATTGATGTGGCTTCTTAAATTTTGTCCAATTGAAATAATGCACTATAAATTATCAGAAAGTTTATGTTCATGCAGGTATATTTATCACATTTTTTCAAATCATAGGATAAACAAACCATGTGAGGTGGAGCTGGTAATTAAGCGACCATTTCTTTCCTTCCTTCCTCCCTCGCTCCCTCCTCCTTCCCTCCCTCGCTCCCTCCTCCTTCCCTCCCTCCCTCCTCCCTCCGTCCTTCCCTCCCCTCCCTCCTCCCTCCGTCCTTCCCTCCCCCTCCCTTCCTTCCCTCCTTCCCTTCTTCCTTCCATCCCTGCTTCCCTCCCTGCCACCCTCCCTACTTCCCTCCCTCCCTTCCTCGCTCTCTCCCTTCCTCGCTCCCTCCCTTCCTTCCCTCCTTCCCTTCTGCCCGCCTGCCTCCGTTCGTCCTTCCTTCCTGTCTCCCTCCTTCCTTCCATCCGTCCTTTCTCTCTCTTTCTTCCTTCCTTTATCTGATTACCCTCCCCTTATGTAGGACTACATCCCCTAGGACTTACAAGCCAGTGCCTAGGCTCAGACACCTGTCGAGAAGCAAATGAACCTATGAACCGGACAAAATGAAGACCTGGAAGCGATGGTCAGCCATGCATCGGGTATGATAGTGAGGAAGAGGACATCACATGCATGCGAAATCTATGATTGGAAAGGTGATAATGAAGCAATTGGCGGAATGAGTGGTGGGGGAAGCTGGAGAACCCGGAGAAAACCCGCCCTGGTGCCGCTTCGTCCACCACGAATACCACATGCGGGTGCCTGGGATTGAACCCGGGCCGCCTAGGTGGTAGGCGAACGCTCTAATCATACGATCCTGATTCTGTAAAAATTGCAGCTTTTGTGAAGCATTTATACTTGTACATGACTCAAGTTTTATTACATTTAAATAATTTTGTTTTTTATTTTGCTCTCCCTTAGAACACCTCCTGGAAAATAAAATATTTTACAATCTAGCCCTTTTCCTAAATGGTAGTACATAAGGTATGCACGATATGCTGTAAATCATTTTTACCCTTTCTTGCTTGGGACACGAGTACAAACTTCAAATGCTCCATTTTGCGCAGTGGAGTTCTACGTTTGGGAACACACGTAGTAGTGAACAGATTCTCATGGTGCGCAGATAAACTCTCTTGCCCCCTCACTCCGGAGCAACATTCTTCACATCTGCGAACAGTACTGCGACACCGGTATGATGGGTTAATACACAGATTGCTAATGTATTCGCATACCTTTTTATGTGCTTGCTGAAAGGGGAAAGTTCATGTGATTCTGTGAATATAAGAGGACAGGTAACTTGTATTAAATATATATCTTATTTACATCAGAATAGGAGGTTATGTCCCTAGGAATCAATAATTAATCAATTTTTTTGTTGACATTCAGTGTAAAGTGAAGGAAATGGGTATTTGAGTTTGTAGCCTGTTCAATGTTTCCTTAAACAAATCTGTTTTGCGCCAGCCAATACCTTCAATTATGATCGGAGATCCAAGAATGTCAAATCGGAGTGAGATACAAATTTTATTCCAGGAGCAAGTTTCTGAAATGGGTCCGCAGTATGGCAAAAAACAGCTCAATTTATCAAGGTTAATCTTCATAACATGCCCTTATAGTGCTTTTATCTGGAAATGTGAGCAACTAATATATGTACAGGTGTTAGAGATAAGGATACATATGTTTTGATAAATGGTACCTTAATATATATACACTTCGGTGAATTAGTTGTTTTAGCTCTTCGTCTAACAGTTTTCCCAGAAACCAATCACATATTTTACTACCTGATGTTTCTTGCATGGTAGTAACGGCGCCGCAAAGCGAGTAACGTCTGGCAGTATAGACTATCCGTTTTGCTTCCATGTGTTCACACCTCAATGCATGACTTACTGGCTTAGAAAGTGTGGGGTTGTTGGCTTGTAGAAAGCATTCGAACAGTTCCGAAACAACATTCGTTACCGCGAGGCCTGAACACTCTGCGTTACGCCTTCCGCTCCACCCTTTCCTGGAAAATTAACACATATGGCTTGTGCGTGCTACGCCACTTGAGCTGCTAAGTAACATGAAAGAATACTACTCTTAATAAGTAAAATTATAGGTCCGCAAATGAAGCAAATTTGAATGTATTGTTCATTACACTGTCCTCAATTACGTATACACTTATGCCCCAAATAGCCTGTATGTAATTCTATCGTGAAGGTAAAACATTAATAAAAGAGTATGCTGTTCATTTTAGAATGATGTATTTTAAGACAGCATATGAAGTGCAGTTTATTATTTTGTTGGTTCTATAATTTAACATAAGCACTACGTTACTAAGTCCCTGAATCATTTGGCCTGTTGAACTTTCTGCACACGAGGATTTTGCAATTCAGAAAATTATATTTGAGCTGCTATGCTACTTTAACGAGAATAGAGATTCAAATGAAACGAGAGGGAGAGAAAGGGAGACAAAGAGAGAGAGAGAGAGAGAGAGAGAGAGAACGAGAGGGGATGATCCACAGCGCTAGCCTAATTACGTCAAATACTTTAAGAAATATAACTCAACATATTGTGTTCACCAGTCCGCTAATAGACGAATTCGCTCAAATGTATACACTTTATGGCTTCCTTTTCAACAATAAACTCTGGAAACGGAGCAATTAATCGTCTAGTTGAGGCGTGTACCTCCCTCCATACCGGTGCAGTTGAAACTAGTAAGCAGTAGTGCGCGGACGTTCAGAATAACTATGCGCGTGTTTCATAAACAATGGGAAGGCTAACATTATGAAAATCCATTTTGTTTAATTTGTGATTATTCATTACGCCATATATGCCATTTTTATAGTAGACACCATTTTAACAAAAAAACATCTCAATGAGTATGGCAAGATCGTTATATCAGTATGTTTATATATTTTCTTCAGACATATAATAACAATTATTACTTATTATTTACCTTAATTTAATCATTATTATTCTGTAAATTAATTAATATTTCCAGGATGAAAAGATCATACTACTCGTGCTATCACATTTTTCAACATTATAATTAATTTTATTGTTATGTAGGACACACTCGACTATACTTGAAATTCCAGCTCCCCAAGGCTCAACTAAGCCGTTATAAACTTTCAATGACGCTATTCAATTACCTGCTAGGGCTGATTACCGTATTTCAAAATTTAATCATAGCAGATCCAGGTCCACATTAACAGATTTGAATTTAGTTTATGTTCTACGGATTTGAAACCTTATTTAAATAAATTGATAATTGGAAACACGGCCTCGGTAGCGTGATGGTTAGCGTATCTGCCTCACGTACAAGAGGTCGCGAGTTCGAATCTCGCTTAGGGTAAGTTATCCGGGTAAGGTTTTTTTTTTCCCCCAGGCTTCCCCTTATCCTGAGAAGACGAATATCGGGTAACTTAAAGCTCTATGGACCTCGGGCTCATTTGAGCATCATTTCTCTCTATTACGCAAAGCAGGGGAAGTATTCTATTCGACCTAACAATTCGATGTCGATATTTCACTGGAAATATGCTTTTAAGACCCCCTGAACTCCCACCCCCCCAAAAAAAAAACATTTTTAGAAAAAGATACACGCGCGCGCGCGCGTGTGTGTGTGTCTATGAACAATTCAAAAACAGAAAGTCAGTTAAAAATCAAAGTTGGTATTTAGGTTTAATATCCTTCAAGGATGTGAAATGAACATTTTGAAGAAAATTCCTCCACTCTAAACTACCCTTTAAATGGAAAACTTTTCGAAAATGTTGATTTTCTAAACAATGTCTAACGATTTTTTATGGCAAACGAAATACATATTTTGAATTTCATCGCTATAGCCCGTGTAGCCCTGCTTACTCTTGATGACTTTTGCGTTGTTGAAAATCACGAGAGATAGACCAAATCTTACTATACAAAAAATTTGGATCTCATTAAAACACAATTTATGTCCAAATGCAATTTCTTTTTTTTTTTTTTTTTTTTTTTTTTTTTTTTTTTTTTGGAGTGAACTATTTCGAAGATATTTCTTGTTATTTGTGTGAGTTCTGCAATAGTTACACTTTTCTCAAATTGAAGATCGTTATTCACTTGTTTATGTCTTGGCCGTGTAAAGAAAACGGAATTTCAAAGCCCCCATTTAGCGACCAGTTTTAAAACATTCGACTATTACTCAAAGCCTACTGTAGCCCCATGCTCCCCTTGCGCCTAGAAGAAAATTAACAATATGATAATTTCTACAAATGTTTATCTTGACTAATATGAAAAAGATAGAGGAGTAAGTGTTTGTAAGAATAGTTTGTGCAAGAGTAGAGAACGTTATGTGAGTGCAACACATCATACTATTACAATGTGCCGTGTATTTGTACAGCAAACAACAGTATATGCACAGCTTGGACTTGAACATACTGTGTCGTTCCGTAACGTGGTGTGGGAGCAGTTTGCAACCCTCCCTCTCTTTTCCTTATTGACACGCCTGGTCTAGTTAGTTACCTACTGAGAGAAGTTATTTAAAATCCCAGAAGACGTGTTCTTCAAAGTTTCGAATATCTAACATGATAGATATGTTTATCTTCCGATATTACCTTCTATGTTAAAGGACGTTAACAGACCCTGTAAACCTCTAAAAGGAACGTATTTTAATCAAACTGTGAGCCATTTGTGAGAAAATAAAACAGTAAGAAACATTTTTTATGTAAAGAGATGATTTGGGATTGGGAAATTTTCTTGAAAATCTTCGCGTCGCGTGGCATTCAACCTCAACTTCAATTTATTTTATTGACTAATATATTTGCCTGGTGCCGGTACAAAGGGGCCCGGCTTACAGGCTCAAATTTACATTATATACAGCTAACAGTTTTAAATGGGCACTCTGGTTTTCTTTTTTCACAACAAAAACCCATACGGTGAGCAGCCTTAGCTCACCGAGAACAGTTTTAGGGTGTATTTTCAGTCTTTTTTTTTTTTTTTTTTTTTTTTTTTTTTTTTTTTTTAATTTTCACTGATCCATACGCTCACTCACTCCTGAGCATACCACACGTCCCATCACACGCGCGCGCGCGCACACACACACACACACACGCTCGTATATACATATTTACACTGCACTATGTACACTTCACTATTTACAGTTTTTCCGGAGTGTGTGGCCTAGGGCCTGGGTTGCATGGGTGTGCATTCTTGGTAAATGCTGAACTTACATACAAAGTGCAGAGACCTTTATCTTAGGTTATTCGGATTGGGAAAAAACTAACCAATGGGAAAGTTATCACTTTGTTTCCTAAAAATGAGAACGATCCTAAGATAAACAGTATTTTCCACGACCGTGCCACGGAGATGCTCTCTTGTTCTGTAGCAGCACTGATGCAGTGACGTTTACAAATGCAGCTGTGCTTTTCTCACCTTGAACTTGATGCTCCAACAGCAGATGGCAGAAAAAGTAGGTACTTGCTTGTATTTTATTGGGAAAAACAAAATAAAATTATACCAGGTAAATACGATATATAACGTAGAAGTGTGTTTGTATTTTAACATATTTTATACAGAAATCGAATAATAAGAAGTACTAAATATTTCCTTTTTCCTCAAATAATTCACAAAAGAGCAGCATATTGTGTCGTTAAAGTCAATAACACAGGCAATAAGTTCGCTTTACATAGAGGTCACAGAGATACTGTTTCATTTCTTACACATCGGAATTTTTGTAGAGGTAGGATTCCTTAGGGAATTTTATCCTCTAAAATTAACTCATAATTAATCGAACAAATGAAATCTGTACACGACTGCATTCTTAGTGTTGCGATATCTAAAATAAATCATACCTGAGTCCGTATATGTGTATTTAAAGCAGCGGTGAGCAAACACCAACACGTTAGGTTCTGCAACCTGCTTCACACAGAACACACGTTTGGGGTAGGAGACGTGAAATCAGCGATGTTTCAAGTCAAGGACACGGTTACAGTCGTAATCACATCAAGCGTTCTGCCCATGGCTCATTTAAAGCATGTCGCCTTTTATGCACTACAACTCAAACAAAAGAACATTGACTTGCTTCTTCTGTTCTGCATAGAGTAATAATGGAGGTGAACCAAAATTTGTTACATTGACAAGCAGTGAACTTAATTTCCAACACTTAGGGTTGGTTTTCTGAGTATATAATGACTCATAACAATATTAGAAGCAAGACACACGTCGTTTTATAGATTACTTTGAAAATGTTGGGAAATTATGCCACAACTTTTAATGAAAGCAATACGTACAAAAAAAAAAAAAAAAAACTAGCACAGCAGCACATGAAGGGCTAAGACTTGCCGCCCAGCCACTGCGTGCCCCACCTCTACCCACTACAGGCTTCATTGGTGAGGTGCAGTACTGGAGAGTGGGACGTAGTCAGCGCCCCGAGCCCTCCCAGCCAGTTATACGGCCTTCTCGACCTGGGGCCGCTACTTCTCCATAAAGTAGCTCCTCAATTGGTCCCCCCGGGACCTAACAAGGCTGAGTGCACCCCGAGCCAGACCTCCTAGGGTAAAATCCCTATGCTGGTACCGTTCGGAAATAATCTTAGAAAATAAAACTATTGAACAAATGCCAAAATTCAATTCCCTATAAAATAACTTATGGAACTGTAATGGCTATAAATAAAATATTGAATAAATGTAGTTAAGTATGATAACAGGTACACTAAAAGAACATTAAAGAACGGAACTATAAAGTAAGCCATACTAAAATTATACAATCATGACTTACGCATCAGAAACATGAATAATAATGGCACAATTAAAAGATGTGTATCTATATGTAGACGGCAGAAATGGAACTTCTTAGACCCATTGCCGATTATACGGGACTAGAACAAAATAATAACAGAACTAAATGTAAAAGAATTGAAAAAGACAAAATCCAATGTAAAACAAACTGGAAACAACATTTAAAGCGAATGAAAAAACTTAAAACACTAATTATTTGAATATTCAGAAAATATGATAAGAAATTAATAAATGTTTACCCAAGATGTATCTAAACTAAACAGCAAATGTAGGTTTTGTTACGAGGGCTGCATTTGCTTCTTATTAATTTTTGTATACTTTTTTTTTTTTCCAAATTATATAAAATTCAGCGGAAATGAGGGCTTAATGCGCTGTACGTAGAAAATCCAAGAGAGACATTTACTTGTAGACATCACTGCACACATGTGATGTTTTATTAAAAGTTATCAGTAGCACTGTTTGCAAAATGCTATTAAAGTGTTACATGCTCAGTTGTATTATTACTATTATATTTTTAGCTAAGTATTTATCTCTGTTGCATTGTGTTAATGGTAGGTATATAGTTGTACTGGTTTTATATAAATTCAAAAACATATGCCTCAAAACAACTAGGTACCAAGGTTTTACGCTAGCAGTAATCTTACGAAGCTATTGGGGTAATTATATTACACGGCTTAGAACGAAAAACTGGATCTTAATTAAGGCAATTAATCCAATGGGATATGTGCTCAACATTTATATAAAACTAGTTGAAATACTCGGCGTTGACCGTGGTTCGACAACGTATCCCTGCAACTTTCAGACTTAGGTTGCACTTGTCCAATAGCCTAGTGTTTCTTTGGAGACATTTGAAAAAATCTGATGTGTTGCACTCGCATGACTTTCTCTACTGTTGTACTAACCATTCTTACAAACTCTTATTCCTATATCTTCTTCGTGTTAGTTAAGATAAAGATTTGTACAAATTATCTTATTGCTTATTTCCTTGTAGGTGCAAGGGGAATGTTAGAATACAGTAGGCTTTGTGCGATAGTCAAATGTTTTAAAGATTTGAGATTCCGTTCTCTTTGCACACTTAACATATAAAAAATGAACAACGATGTTCCATTTCACGAAGGTTTTAAGTTTTCCGAAACTCACACACATAACAATGAATATCTCCAAAATGGTTCAACCTACAAGAAAATTTATTTGGACATAAACTGTGTATTTTAGCAAGATCTACATTTTTTGTGCAGTAAGATTTGGTATATATCTAACGGTTTACCAGTTATGCAAAACTCGTCCAGAGTAAATACGACTACAGGGGCTATAGCCAGAAAATTCAAGATATACATTTCATTTGTCATAAAAATGTCTCAAACATATGACATTTTAATTAAAATTGTTAGAGCCATTTTCAAGAAAATCAAAATGATCGAAAAATTTTCCATGTAAAAGTAGTTTAGGATGGGGTTATTTTCTTCAAAATCTTCGTATCGCATCCTTGAAAGACATTAAACTTATATACCAACTTTGGTTTTTAACCGACTTTTCATTTTTTAGTTATGCTGCCCACAGACTCACAGACACAGGCTGACACACATACGGACCTTTTTCTAAAAATGCTTTTTTGCATTCAAAGGGTCTCAAAACATATATTTCCGGTGGAATCTCGACATCGAATTTTTGGGTGCAATACAATACTTCTACTTACCAGTAGAGAAAGTAAAAATATTATTTAATACGCTTAACAAAGAGCTAAACTGTTATAGAAATTATAAGAAATACAGCATATGTAGTAAAATAACTTGGCAACTAAAGGGTTAACTGAATGTAATACGTTGCATTTATATTTCAGTCATAGAAAATTGTATGAATTGTATGTTGAAGGGCGAATACATATTACATACATTCATTTTTACTTTCTCTACTGGTAATTAGGGGAAGTATTGTATTCCACCCAAAAATTCGATGTCAAGATTTCACCGGAAATATATGCTTTTAGGCCCCTTGAATCCAAAAGAAAAAACGGATTTTCAGAAAAAAAAAAAAAAAAAAAAGTCCGCGCGTGTGCGTGTGGTGTCTGTGTCAGTCTGTAAACAGCATAACTCAAAAAGGAAAAGTTGGTTAAAAACAAATTTGGTATTTAAGTATACTATCTTTTAAGGATGCGACACGAAGATTTTGAAGAAAATTCCTCCACCCTAAACTACCCTTTAGATAAAACATTTTTTCGAAAATTTTTATTTTCTTGAAAATGGGTTTAACGATTTTGATCAAAATGTCATATGTTTAAGACGGTTTTATGATACATAAAACTATATTTTGAATTTCCTGGCTATAGTCTATCTAGTCCTGTTTACTTTTGATGACTTTTGAATAATTCGTAAACCGTAAGATACACCAAATTCTTACTATACAAAAATGTAGATCTCGTTAAAACACAATTTATGTCCAAATGCATTTTTAGTGAACCACTTAGAACATATTCCTTGTTATTTGTCTGAGTTTTGGAATACTTAAACTTTCATCAAATGGAAGATCGTTATTCATTTTTATATCTTAGAGCTACAAAGAGACGGAATCTCAAAGCTTTAAAAGGTTTGACTATCGCTCTAAGCCTACTGTATTCCCCTTGTACCTATAAGGAAATAAGCTATAAGATAATTTCTGCAAATGTTTATCTCAACTAACACGAAGATGATATAGGAATAAGAGTTTGTAAGAATAGTTAGTACAAGAGTAGAGAAAGTCATGAGTGAAACATATCTCACTCTTGCTATCCCACTCATGAGTCGATTACCTCTGAGGATGCCCGACTCAGAGACGGGCGAAACGTCAGGTGCTTCATTATTTACTGGACCACGGCCAATCAGCTGGAAAGTTCTTTCTAGTGGATGAACACCGGTCTTAAATGCCTAAGCTTTTACTATATGTATATACACAATGTGTTCAAATAAAAGCTTAATAGCTAGCACAGGAGTTATTTCTCAGGGCAGACAGCATTGCGCTTATTTGTGGCCAACGGAGGAACTACGCGTGCTCGACTACGTGAGCAGATAACCAGTTCAAACTCCCTCTTATACCTCAGACTCCTCTCGCCTTCTTTTGGTGGTCAGACAGTACTTACCGTAAGAGATGCGATAGAAAGTAAAAAACGACGCTCTCGTCGCTTTTTGTGTACCCCTGACTTATTCGCATATTAATTCGTTATCACAAAATTTTGCTTGTCAAGTATGAAATGTAAGCTGCAATAAATCATTTTTAAAACTACAATACACATTTTAAGTAGTTTTGAATACGTACTTAATAAGTTCTCGGATTATTTTTGATTATATTAAAATACTTTATGCTCGTTTTAAATGT